>JAPXFY010000017.1:59861342-59866342 GCA_030674185.1 Monoplex corrugatus
GTGTCAAGCATAATGTTTAATAGATCCCTTCTCTCCTTTCCCCGTTTCAAGACCTTGCCAACACATAAGGTTTTGTGCAGGCTCAGGAAGTATGTCAGATCATTGCTGTAGGATTTGAGTGGAACGCATATGGAGCTGTCCGAGCGCGGTGAATCCCTGCTGATATAACTCCAATATGAATATTAAACAAGTCGTTGTCTAAATATTGGAGGTCTGGTTAGCGTAGAGGTAGCAGGGTCCCACCTTACAGTCTGACTGTAAAGTTTGAGTTTAGCTCGATACAAAAGTTCTGTGTGTGTCGTTCATTTCCCCCGGCTGTGAATGGGTATCTGACCCAGTTTATGGTATGGGAAAGGAATTCAGTGAGGGAGAGGGGATGGGCACTGCCCTTGTAATGCTAGCCCAGGAACAAAAAGTTGAAGTCTTTACAACCACACTCCCTTGAACCAGGACCTTTGGGTAATGGGAAGATCTAAACAATTTTCATGCTTGGTATCAGATGGAAAGATCGCAAAACGGCTCAGTGGATCAAAGAAAAACAACAGTGCGACACAGCCTGGAAACCATCAACAAACTGAAATGGAACTGGGCAGGACATCTCGCCCGGAGAATGGACAATCGTTGGACAACAAAAACCAAGTTCTGGATACCAAGAGACGGCACTCGCGATAGAGGAAGACAGAAAACAAAATGGAGAGACGACCTAGATGGATTTGACAAGAACTGGAGAGGAAAAGCACTGGAACGAAGTGAATGGAAGCAGCTGGGGAAGGCCCACGTCCAACAACGGACTTTCCATGGCTGAAAAATGAGATGAACAATTTTCTGAACGACTGCACACACTAATAAAATGAGCATGTTAACTACAATAAATATCTGTGTTTATGCTTATAGTTGAAACCATTTCTGCATGATGTTGAGACATAACCTATCAACTTATAATAAGCCTTTTCATAGAGTGTTATTTCGTGACGTGACATTGACAGACAAACGAATGTAATGGCATTCGTAACGGTAGGAAAACCACATGGCACCCCAAACCAGCACATCCCTGAGGCGGGGACAGTGGGTATGGCAGCATACCCGTTCTTGTGTTCAACGTAATTGTTGTACCTTTTTGCATGTGTGTGCTTGGTCGGCCTACCATTACCATAACCTTAACCACAACTCTAACCCCTAAACCTGAAATGAATTTTAAGGTAAAGAATGTGCAACAATCCTGATATCATAGGGGAGTGAAACGGTGAAGACCTCAACTTTTTCCGGACAACATCATGAGGCTGCTCTCTCTGTCTGTCTCTCTCTGTCTCGCTTGTCTCTGTCTGTGCTGTCTGTCTGTCTACCTGTCTCTCTGTCTGTCTGTCTGTCTGTCTCTCTGTCTCTCTGTCTCTCTCTCTCTGTCTCTGTCTCTCTCTCTCTCTCTCTCTCTCTCTCTCTCTCTCTCTCTATGTATTTCTCTGTTTCTCTCTCTCTCTGTCTCTCTGTCTCTGTCTCTCTCTCTCTCTCTCTCTCTCTCTTTGCTCTCCTACTTTCTTACTTTCTCTCTCTCTCTCTCACCCTCTCGCTCTCTCTCTTTCCCTTTCTCTCTCTAATTTGCCTTTTCCTAACTATGAACAAGGTCAGGTGCCTATTAAAAGCTGGGTGGAATGGCCGCCGCGCGCACAGTTTTTTTTTCCCTCAAATCAGACTCAAACCCAGAAGTCATACAGGAAGGTT
This sequence comes from Monoplex corrugatus, assembly GCA_030674185.1. Classification (NCBI taxonomy): domain Eukaryota; kingdom Metazoa; phylum Mollusca; class Gastropoda; order Littorinimorpha; family Ranellidae; genus Monoplex; species Monoplex corrugatus. The sequence continues at coordinate 59,863,059 of JAPXFY010000017.1, forward strand.
GGGGTTTTCCCGTTACACCAACAGGCCTTTTCACACCAACCAGTCCTCTTATACCAATAAATCAGGTCTCTTATTAAGCTCATAATGACACCGAACCATCTTACTATTCCAATAGTTCAGATGGTGCCAGTGATTCGTATGTCCAGTTCCTCTTCCCATTTCAAGACCTTGCTAACGAATGAGGTTTTGCGCAGGCTTAAGGAGTCCTCCAGATAACTACTGGCACATGTGTGGGATGGGAGTGCGTATATTGCTCAGACAGGAACGAAACCTTCTTGAACATTTTCCCAAACACCAGATCGAACACAGACAATTCTCATGCAGAGATATTCAGTGAAGCCTGTATCCTGGCAATGTTTACTGTATGGAGAATATTCTGCAGTGCCGGAGGGGCGGCCAACAACTGGGGTAAATGGCCTCCAGATACTGGAAGTTATTTTGCGATATAAGCCAGGCTTGTTTTGGGTGTTGTATTATACAAGTAAAGATCTGTTTTTTTAATAAGGCAGTCACTTATCGGGATAGGGGTGGGGTAATCGGCACGATGGTCGCGTGGTTTGGACACTATTTTTCTGATCGGAAGGTCTTGGTTCGAACCTGTCTGGGCACTCTGCCTCGTGGTAGAGGGTGGAGGATTTTTCTATCTTCCCCAGTCAACATATACACAGACTTACCAGTGTCTGAATCCCCTTCTTGCGGAAATGCAAGAAAAATGTCAAATACGTTTATGACCATGTCAGCAAAGAAAACAAACGAGACAGTCTTGAAGGAGGCAGACACAGGAAGATCATTAACACCCGTAAACAAGATTAGGAAAAGACAAGCAACATTTATAGGATATTTTATGAGGAAAGGGGAATTAGAACACCTGGTCACAACAGGAAAGCTGGAGGAAAAGAGAACACCAGGTAGACCCAGGGAGAAAATATTGGATGGGACTTGCATGGTGGCTAAAGACAGAGAGAGGGTGGGAGATGTACTTGCAGCGACAGGGGACAGATTCGTATGGAGGGTCATGATCGCCAACGCCATGCGGCAGGGCATTTGATATAACAAAAGTCATGTCAGTGTTCGGTGGCATATGGAAACACAAAACACTCAGCATACACCCCCCCCCCCCTCCATCCCTCAAGGGTGAGAAAACCTGTCATTGGTTAAGTTTTTACGTCGGCACCCACCTCAGGTGATATGGCCAACGGGGATAACCTTCCCAGGGAAGAGGGGGGAGGGGAACTTATCTAATCCTATACTGACATCACCAGAACAACAATAATGTTAAGATGGGACAGTGAGAAGGCCAGTTTTAATGTAGCGCACCCCGGGATTCGAACCCACAATCATAAGCATGTGAATCCGACGCTCACTCAACTGGGCTACTGAGGCCCGCTTGAAAACATGTCATAACGTAAAGCCCATTTGTATTTCTTGTTTGTTTTGCCGTGTATATGAAAGTTGCCCCCTGATCGAAAACAAAAAGAAAGAATTCGGGAAGAGAGGGAGTAAATGGTTGTCCTCTACGATAACGAAATGGTCCTGGCTAATACTCATCGACAGACCAAGTATTTCCTTTGATATAAAGAAAACTGATTGCTTATGGACATGAAATGATTACTCTGGTCAAGTGGTCAAACAGTCAGCTGTTTACTCGCCATATCATTACCCATCACAGGAAGGTGTGCATGAAATAAGTTCATGTCCTGTTGTGTCTTCCCTAAATTTAGACAATTGTATGCAGACCCATCGACATGAATATGTAAAATCATATCAAGTATGCGTGTCATTTTGATACAAAATAGTCAAGTCAAATATCGTTTCTTCCCAGTGAGAAATTACACTGCATTCGTGGTTGGGTTTTTTATGTTTTGTCATAGATGTCTTTTATTCAGTTTCAGTATTGCTTTCTCAAAACGTAGAAAGCTTACAGCTGTCTAGAAAATGAAGTTCGTGTGCAGCAACATCACATTTCGGGTATCTGTTTGTATATCTACTTTTTTTTAATTTGTATGTACTGTTTCAATATTTTAACCTTTCAGTATATAACAGTCTTTGCATGGAGGAAATACTAAAATATACGAAAAGCCAACAGGATGATCACATGACATGAAGCAGAAAGAATTTAACAGTCCAATAGAACAAAAACCACATCTGACATTGTCTTATGATAGGAAACTGAAATGTTCAGAAGATAACTATATGATTTTACAACATTTCATAAAATTGGCTAATTTCTGTTGATCTGTTTTTCTTCCAGAACTGAAGTTATACAATGAGAACAATGATTTAACCGAAATCCAAAACAAGTGTGACTGCCCGTGTTCAAGAAACAAACAGGAACCAGAAAAAACACGAAAAAAATAAGAACACGTATTTAATACAACAAGACAAGACAGGCCGAAAATTTGCGCTTGTCTTGTCTTGTTGTATTAAATACGTGTTCTTATTCTTTTCTCGTGGGTTTTTTTTTCTGGTTCCTTAACCGACAGTTAATTCTGTAGAACAAACTTCAACTGGTCATCATGGAATTAGAACATTAGAATATACAGTGAAACTAATCACATAAGGCATTGCACGAGCACTGACCTAAAGTCTGCTGTGCTCCTTCAATGATAAGCACATTTCCTGCAAACATCAAGCCAGACCTTTTACTACCTCACCCTGTCCACCAGCTTCCTGCAAACTAAACACTCAAACTTTTCGCTCCTTTCAGCAGGAAGCTGATGGACAAGAGGAAGGAGGGAAAGGGTTAACTTGCTATCATTTATTAGGCTGAGAGAATGAAAGGGTTAATTGCCCTCCGTGAAGACTGGCACCAGTTGGCAGACTGCCTGTCAGTGGCAACAGTTAATTAGATCAGCTCGCTTTCACTGGCACCACCAACACATCCACCCAATTTCCGAAGCCATCCTCACTGTGGTCAATCGATCCGCACTTACTCACAACATCTGCGCTGTTTACACATCCAGGGTCATTTCCTTCAGATCAACGTAAAACATCAAGGAAACTAGCAGATCTATCGTTGTTGGGTTTGTCCTGAATCTTGTGAAGTTATTACTTTGTTGTCTTTTACATACTTTGTCAGAGACCACATTAAATAGGCATTCTCCTTCTATTGTCATGTGTCTCTGGTTTCTGTCTGTTGCTATTGTTCTTGTTGTTTAAAGTCCAGCCGACTGCGCAGAGCCACATCAGGGCTACAACCACCTCAAAATGTACACAATATCTCACTGGAGAGAAGAAAAAAAAACATCTGCGAACGAAAATTATGTACACATGTCGATGCATTC
>JAPXFY010000017.1:59873842-59878842 GCA_030674185.1 Monoplex corrugatus
GAGACAGAGACAGAGAGACGGAGAGACAGAGAGAGAGGCAGACAGACAGAGACAGAGAGAGACAGACACACAGAGACAGACAGACAGACAAACAAACAGACAGAGAGAGACAGAGACACACGACAGACAGACAGACAGGCAGACAGACAGACGGACAGACAGACAGACTGACAGAGCACCAAAATGATCATGCTCGCTGCAGTGCTAATCATAGGCCTATGCCTCAGTAACGGGGTTTCATTTCTTTATTGGCGTTTCAGACAGTGGAAAACCCATAGCTTTGTTGGTCCAATTAAGACAGCCGGCTGGGTCAATCCTTCATTCTATAGGGCGGAAATACATGTAGGAAGGGCAGGTGAGGGAAGGACACAAAGCAAAACCAAACAAAAAAACACAAAAACACACAAAAAACACAAACATTGTAATCGTCAGTACGGAATCTAGTTATTGCTGTTTAAAGCCCAGCCGACTGTGCAGAGCCATATCAGGGCTCTGACAGCTTCAAAACATATAAAACTTCTACAGGAAAAAAAAAAGAAAAGAAAATTAAGCACATGTATCAATGTATTCGCGCACATAATCCAAGGACATGCCCCTGGCGGTGACTACTCCGTCCAATGTATCGCACTTGAGGATTTAAAAAACAAACTTGAATACAAATTTAAACATGAATGAGGACACTAAAACAAAAACGGGCCCAAATTACCTAAATTGCCTTCACATATCTGACCTCCATAGAGTCAAAAATGCACTTAACACATGTACCCAATTATCAATCTTAAGAGAAAGTACGTAAGACTCCATCGAACACAATACAAGTGAGCTGACCAGCAAGGCAGAAAATGATAGGAAGAAATGACAGAAAGCAAAGGAATAAGGCAGAAACAAAGAGTGACAGAAAAGAGGAAATTTCTATCACAGAATTTCCAGAAGGTGGGGATACTGTTTATACTGAAAGAGCCCCTGGCATCCCCACGGGGGGTCATTTTGGAATAAATCTCCATTGCAAGGCATACGTTATAATTTACGATATGCCACCAATAATACCATACACATAATGTGGAATCTTTTTAAACAAATGAAAACACAGCAGTAACAACAAGAACAACAAAAGCAACACCAGCAACGAAAACCTGACCACCACTACCACCACCACCAAAAAAATTGCACAACTCTCCGTGTCAATTTCAGAGTAAATTAATTTGCTCAAGGAAAAACGTATAATGAGAGATTGGTCAGTTTTAATTGAGAGGTAATAAAGTGCACACTTCTTATTGTAAAAGAAAATTCAAACGTGTCGATTTCAGTGGTGAAGCAACATCATCATCATCACCATCATTGTCAATAACAACTCTGAAAATCAAACATGAACATAGTCACACACCCCCCCCCTCCAGACTTCGAATGGTGGTCTGGTTGCCAGTCCTTTGGATGAGACAGCAAATATACACCACCACCGCCATCCCCTCCCCGTGGGGATGCCGGGGGCTCTTTCAGTATAAATAGTATCCCCATCTTCTGGAAATCCTGCCCTATAAATTTGCTCCTTTTCTGTCACTCTCTTTGTTTCTGCCTTGTTCCTTTGCTTTCTGTCATTTCTTACTATCATTTTCTTTCTTGCTGGTCCATTCACCTGTATGTTTTCGATAAAGTCTTTCGTACTTTCTCATAGGGTTGATCATTGGGTACATAAATTAAGTGCATTTTTGACTCTACTTTGAGATGTACAGAAGCAATTTGAGATAATTCAGGCCTGTTTTTATATATACGTTAGTTCCTTAGTTATGTCTAAATTTGTATTCAGGTCATCATCATAATGTGCCCTGCCGCATGGCGTTGGCAATCATGGCCCTCCATACGAATCTATCCCTTGTCGCTGCAAGTACATCTCCCACCCTCTCTGTCCTCAGCCACCCTGCTAGCCGTCCAATATTTTCTCCTGGGTTTACCTGGTGTTCTCTTCCCTCCAGCTTTCCTGTGTGACCAGGTGCTCTAATTCCCCTTTCCTCATAAAATGGCTTATAAATGTTGATTGTCTTTTCCTAATCTTCTTTATTAATGATCTTCTTGTGTCTGCTCCACCAAGACTGGTTCGTTTGTTTTCTTTGATGTCCATGGAACTCTCTGGTGTTCAGGTGTGGGTTTTTTTTAAATCCCCCGTCTGATAAACTGGACGGAGTGATCAACGCCAGGGGCATCTCCTAAGATTATGTGCGCGAATGCATTGATATCTGTGCTTAAATTTTCTTTTCCTTTTTCCTGTGGAAGCACTGTGTGTGTGTTGAAACGGTCATAGCCCTGATATGGCTCTACGCAGTCGGCTGGGTTTTAAACAAAAATAACGATAACGAGACGGTAAATCGAAGTCTTGTGTGTCCACAAGCACTCGGCGCACGTAACTCTCGATGACAAAGAGATTGTCCTTGGTGAAAACAGTTTCATAGACTAAATCTGCTCTGAAAAGTAACCACAATGCTCGCAACAATAATGATCCAAAACTGGGTTTCTTTGTTTCTTTGTCTCTTTATCTTTTCTTCTTCTTCTTCTTCTTTTTCTTCTTCTTCTTCTTCTTCTTTTTCTTCTTTTTCTTCTTTTTCATTTTCTTCTTCTTCTTCTTTTTCTTCTTCTTCTTCTTCTTCTTCTTCTTCTTCTTCTTCTTCTTCTTCTTCTTCTTCTTCTTCTTCTTCTTCTTCTTCTTCTTCTTCTACTCCTACTTTTTCTTCTTCCCTCTTTTTGTTTTTCTTGTAGTATTTTCTCTTCTTCTTCTTCTTCTTCTTCTTCTTCCTCCTCCTCCTCCTCTTCCTCCTCCTCCTCCTCCTCTTCCTCCTCCTCTTCTTCTTCTAGTTTTTTCTTTTATTTTGGTGGTGATGGTCGTAGTGTTTTTGTTGGAGGGGGGTATCCCCCCCCCGCCCTCTTCTTCTGTATCGGCTCTCCACCACACCTGCAAGTCCAAGGTGACCAAGACAGCAGAGCATGAGGGACCATAGAATAAGAAGCGTTTAATCATCTATTTATTTGTTTATTTATTTATTATTATCATTATCATCATCATCATCATCATTATTATTTGTTGTTGTTGTTTTTGTTCTAGTTGTTCTTGTTGTTGTTGTTGTTAATAACGCTATAATGATGAGAATGGGGGTGATAATGATGAGCTGTGGCGTTCCCATTTTCCATTTCATGACAAGGCTGTAATCTACCTTATTTCCATAATAAGCTTATATCCTGTTGTCAACCAGGCCAGAGACATACGTACACCTGCGGTATCAGTAAAGAAATTTGAACTACACTCTCAATGACGCGTCGTAAAGTAGACTTCATGAGACTGGACTGTGTAGAGTTTTCCCAACGAGTCCATAGCACGCACTGAACTCTGTATAGAATTCGGTCGATGCCAAAAAATTCCAGTTCCAACCACCCCCCACATCCCACCCCCAACCCTAACCCCACCTTTTTTTTTTTTTTTTTTTTTTTAACTCGAATGGGAAAGACAAAACAGGAAAACCTAGCCTGTTACAACTCCAAAAAGTTGAAACTTTTTACTGCAGTCCCGCAGTAAATATAACGTAAAACAGGACTGGCCAGTGTGGTGTGTGACGTCATGCACAGAGCTACATGCTTGTACTGTCTGTATGCTACTGTCTCACGCATATACTCCATCTCTTCTAAGTTCTTCTTCTTCTTCTTCTTCTTCTTCTTCTTCTTCTTCTTCTTCTTCTTCTTCTTCTTCTTCTTCTTCTTCTTCTTCTTTTTCTTTTTCTTTCTTCTTCTTCTTCTTCTTCTTCTTCTTCTTCTTCTTCTTCTTCTTCTTCTTCTTCTTCTTCTTCTTCTTCTTCTTCTTCTCTTCTTCTCTTCTTCTTTCTTCTTCTGTCTGTGTTTTGTTTTTCTTCTTCTTTTTTCTTCTTTTGCTGCATTGACTCTCTGTCTCGTCTGTCTCTGTTTGTCTGTCTGTCTGTCCTATGTTCTCTTTTTTCATCATACTCCTCTCTCTCTCTCTCTCTCTCTCTCTCTCTCTCTCTCTCTCTCTCTCTCTCTCTCTCCGGGCGAGGGCTGGTGTAAATAGGCACTAATATTCTTTTGCCATAACCCCACAAACCTTTAAAAAAATGTGGTTCTTGTTTTTCTCTCTCTCTCCTCTGTCTCTGTCTCTCTCTCCCTCTGACTCTGTCTCTCTCCCTTCTTTCTCAGTATGTATATATATATATAGATAGATAGATATATGTATACACACACACACACACACACAAATATCTACATACATATGTGTCAATGTGTGTGTGTGTGTGTGTGTGTGTGTGTGTGTGTGTGTGTGTGGTGTGTGTGTGTGTGTGTGTGCACGCGCGCGCGTATGTGTGTGTGTGTATCTATCTGTCTACCTATCTTACTACTCACCCTCTCTTTTCTCTCTCTCTCTATCCCCTTATTTTTGCATATGCGCGTATGTATGTGTATGTGTATGTGTGGGGAGGGGGCTTCCTCTCTGTGCAGCTAGTTTCTCGTTTGTTTGTTTGTTAGTTGTTTAGTTTGTTTGTTTGTTTGTTTGTTTGTTTGTTTGTTTGTTTGTTTGTTTATTTGTTTGTTTCTTTCTTTCTTACTTTGTTTCTTTCTTTCTTTCTTTCTTTGCTGGTTGGTTGGTGGGTTGGTGGGTGGGTGGGTCGGTTGGGTGTTGGTTGGTTGGTTGGTTGGTTGGTTGGTTGGTTGGTTGGTTGGTTGGTTGGTTGGCTGGTGGCTGGTTGGTTGGTTGGTTGGTTGGTTGGTTGGTTGGTGGCCGGCTGGTTGTGTTGGTTGGTTGGTTGGTTGGCCGGTTGGTTGGTTGGTTTAATTTTTTTTTGTTTGTTTGTTTGTTTGTTTGTTTTTGTTTGTTTGTTTGTTTGTTTGTTTGTAAACGTTCTAAATCATTTGGTAATGTAGTCCCTTTTGGGACACTATGTGATGTATAGAAAAAAAAAACACCTAAGCGTGCTTGTGTGTTGCCCTGATAATTAGAAAGAATTTATCTT
>JAPXFY010000017.1:59883842-59893842 GCA_030674185.1 Monoplex corrugatus
CTCTCTCTCTCTCTCTCTTACTCTTAGTCTCTACTTGTCTGTCATTCAATCAGTCAGTCTGTCTGTGTCCGTCAATCTCTCTGTCTGTCTGTCTGTCTTCTCTCTCTCTCTCTCTCTCTCTCTCTCTCTCTCTCCTCCACACCCTCTCTCTCTCTCTCTCTCTCTCTCTCTCTCCCTTTGTCTCACACCTCTCTCTCTCCGTCTCTCTCTCTCTCTCTCATCCTCTCTGTCTCTCTCTATCTCCCTCTCTCCCTCTCTCCCTGTCTCCCTCTCCCTCTCTCTCCCTCCCTCTCTTTCTCTCTCTCCTCCCTCCCTCTATTCTAAATGTCGGACTTTCAATCCAAGGTCCAGGGTTCAACCAACCCAGACACTTTTGCCTGACGTGTAAAGGATGAAGATTGTACAGATCTCACACTTAGTATTATGTGCAGACCTACCAGAGCCCTAAGCCCTTTTGTGTGTAAACGCTTCGTAAGTCATGTCACTGGCTGGCAACATGAAAACACCATGCAGGCATGTAATGGCAAGTTTGAAAAAAATAGTGTGTGTGTGTTTGGGTGGGGGGGGGGGGGTCATTTCTAACGAAGAAAATAAAATATCATTATTATTATTCTCTCTCTTCTCTTTCTCTCTCTCTCTCTGTCTCTGTCTCTGTCTCTCTCTCTGTCTCTCTCTCTCTCTTTCTTTCTTTCTTTCACTCTCTCTCTCTCTCTCTCTCTTTCTCTCTCTGTCTCTGTCTGTCTCTGTCTGTGTCTCTCTCTCTTCTCTCTCATCTCTTTCTCTCTCTTCTCTCTCTTTCTCTCCTTCTCTCTGTGCCTCTCTGTCTGTCTTCTGTCTGTCTGTCTGTCTGTCTGCGCTTTCTGTCTTTCTCTGTCACTCTCCTCTCACACACACAAACTCTCTCACCTCTCTCTCTCTCTCTCTCTCTCTCTCTCTCTCTCTCTCTCTTTCTTTCACTCTCTCTCAAACACATTTTCTGTTTTTCACTGACTTTTGCTCATACATTTTGCCTTATTTTAGCTTGATCAGGTGGATTTTAGCAATGGCAGACACGGAAAACAGACAAAACACTATTGTATTGTGTGTGACTGTGTTTACCGTTGGAAATAAAGATTAATCGATTCATCAATCAATGACTGAGTGTATACTTATCATATGCTGATTCACTAACTTCGTGTGATATTCATTCATTCATTCATTCTTTCTGTTTTATTTATTTATTTGTTATATTTGTTTATTTGTTTATTTATCTATTTATTTATTCATTCATTTATTTATTATTTATTTAGCATTTATGTATTTATTTATTTCATTCATTTACTTACTTATCATTTGTTTCTATTTCTCCATTCATTTATTTATTTTATTTACTTTTTTTTGTTGTTGTTCATTCATTCATTCATTCATTCATTTGTCTATCTATTTCTCTGTTCATTAATGAACTCATTTATTTGATTATCCATGTATAATTATCTGTTTATCTTTTTATTCATCTATCTATTTTATTGTTGATTCGTATTGTTTATTTATTTATTTATTTTAATTGTTTAATCACTTATTTACGTATTTATTTATTTATTGTGAGTGCATACGAGCGTATTTTCGTATGTGTATTAGTACATGTATTTATTAAAGTATGTACGTATGCATGTATATTTATACGTGCATATGTATGTTAATACTTTGCTCTATATATGTGTATAGTTTGAAATTGTAAGCCGTTCAGGCTACAACGGATTAAGCGCGTGGAAGTGCCTATTAGGTACAGTAGTTATGGTATAAAAGAAAATATCCATCATTATCATGGTAAACGCATACACATACACATAGACTCCAGTGCTGGTGAGATGTTAAGGATCTAACTAACTTAGGGCTTCTGAGTTACGATGATAAACTCTCCAATCGACGTGACGAATGACTGCGGGGTTTCATGTGGGGTACATTACCATCCTGAGGTTGCATGTTCTTTCACAGGCGCTGAATGGAAAGGGTCCTGGGGTATAAAGTATATATAGATAGACAGACAGATACAGGCAGTGACAGATAGGTTGGTAGATAGATAGACAGACAGACAGACAGATAGATAGATAGATAGATAGATAGATAGATAAGAGAGAGAGAGAGACAGAGACAGAGCAGATAGATAGATAGATAGATAGAGAGATAGATAGATAGATAGATAGGTAGATAGATAGATATAGATAGATAGGTAGATAGATAGATAGATAGACAGATAGATAGATAGATAGTAGGTAGGTAGGTAGGTAGGTAGGTAGTAGATAGACAGACAGACAGACAGATAGATAGACAGAACAGACAGATAGATAGATAGTAGGATAGATAGATAGATAGATAGATAGATAGATAGATAGATAGATAGATAGAAAGATAGATAGATAGATAGACAGACAGACAGATAGATTGATAGATGGATAGATAGATAAATAGATAGATAGATAGGTAGATAGATAGACAGACAGACAGATAGATAGATAGACATACAGACAGATAGATAGATAGATAGATAGATAGATAGACAGGTAGATAGATAGATAGAAAAGATAGATATAGAAGAAGATAGATTGATAGATAGATAGATAGACTAGATAGATAGATAGATAGATAGATAGGTAGATAGATAGACAGACAGACGATAGATAGATAGATAGATAGATAGGTAGATAGATAGACAGAAAGATAGATAGATAGACAGACAGACAGATAGATTGATAGATAGACAGATAGATAGAAAGATAAATAGATAGATAGATAGGTAGATAATAGATAGGTAGATAGATAGATAGATAGTAGATAATAGATAGGTAGATAGATAAAAGATAGATAGATAGATAGATAGATAGATAGATAGAGAGAGAGAGAGAGAGAGAGAGATTATTATGTATATCTTTATGTTCACTTGTACTGAAACCATCTATGCATTACAACACTTAATCAGTGATGAGACCTTGAAGTTAAAGATCCTACAGTATATATAAAAAACTTTGTTCCTGACAAAACTATGTAGAAAATCCACTTTCATAGCTAAACAAAGACACGCTAGTACAAGAAAAGAAATGGGTGGCGCTGAACTATGGCGACGTGATTTTCCTGGGGAGAAAGGCCCATATTTCACTCACAAAAATTCCATTGTGATGAAGAAAAAACAAAACAATGAATCCAATCCAATCCAATCCCAACTACATCTCTTCATCCAAAGTCAAAACCTCAGCCACTCCAATGGAAACTTCTATATCTGTCTTTGTGAAGAAACATGAGTGGCGTAACACTCCTATCAGGGGGAATGAAAGTGATCTTGAAATACGACTAACTTCATTGTTTCTTTGCTCATTCAATCTTGTATGGACTTGCGTGGACGGGAGGAGGGTGGACCAGAATCACTTATTGTATGTTTCTAAGTTTTCCCTTTGCTTGCTTGGACGAGAACTTGATTCTATAAGGGTTACTATCCTGCTGATGATTAATGATGCTGCTTACGGGATGACCACCTGATACCAGATCATAGTTCAACAGGTCAGGTTGAAACCATACCGATGACTGCAGCCTCTTCAGCATCCAGTCTGTGACGGTGTTCAGCATCACTGGTAGCGCAGCTGCCAAGACAGAGGGGGTGATTTTGTCACTGTGCCAGAACAGCATTCAAGAAGATGAAAAGCATTCTACATGTAGCCAACAAATGCCTAACGATTAACATCAGGAAGAGAGTTCTTGAATGTTATATAGAACCGATAATGTTATACGGTTGTGAGGCTTGGACAGTCAACAAGCAAAGCAAGAGCGAGATTGAGGCAGCCGAGATGTGGTTTCTAAGAATGTTGAGAGTTCCATGGACAGCAAAGAAAACAAATGAGACAGTCTTGATGGAGGCAGACACGAGAAGATCATTCAGAAGGAAGATTAGGAAAAGACAGGCAGCATTCACAGGCGGTTTTATGAGGAAGGGGGAGTTGGAGCTCCTGGTCACGGCAGGAAAGGTGGAGGGAAAGAGAGCACCAGGTAGACCCAGGGAGGAAATATTGGACGGACTTGCAGGGTGGCTGAGGACAGAGAGGGTGGAAGATGTGCTTGCGGCAACAAGGGATAGATATGCATATGGAGGGCCATGACCGCCAACGCCATGTGGCAGGGCACTTGATGATGATAATGCAACTATCACAGAAACCCCTCAGGTAGAAACAGGCCCATGCCTGCACTTAGTCTGAAACAAATGTTGACCATCTCGGTCAAGATAGACAACTAGCCTGTCGACTGAAGGCTTAGGATTAAGCCAACATCTGGCGGTAAGCCAACCACAGTTATGTTGGATTGCAAACGAGACACTTGAACAGTAAAGCCAGATGTATATACAAACTCTATTTGGCTGTTTTCGAGGATCGCCTCATGCCCAGTGAAAGGGAAAGGTCCACTGTCTCAGTGGACAGGTTCTGGCCTGTGTTTATTCACGTTAATTTTTCTTTCATAGCACTCACAGGCAGAGTAATATACTCGAAACCAGCTAAAGGCAAGTGGAATCAGAACATGCTGGGGTCCTGATTCCACTTGCCTAAAGACGGTTTCGCTTTGATCTGTTTCAAGCACTGGTTCCTACAGCCTCTTCTCAGAGCTCTTCCTCTATCTCGAGGATCGACAACCACACAGAAGAGCAAAACATATACACTCTGTCGAAATATACCTCTGTGCCAGTGGCCCCTCTTAATGCCAGCTACTAGTCAATCATATAGAAACGTTTGCGGCTGCTGTCCCTAACTGGATTAAATAACCTTTCTGCTGATGACAGTCCACCGCAATAGCTTCCTTATAATATATTTAATAATAATAATAATAATATATTTTATTTATATAGCGCAAAATCTTGATAAAATCAAATCTAAGCGCTGAGCGTATACATGCATACATACCTACATACATATGAGCGTATACATATATACATACATGCTTACATACTTACATACATGAATCTAAGCTGAGCGTATACATGCATACATACATACATACATAAATCTAAGCGTATACATACATACATACATACATACATACATACATACATACATACATACATACATACATACATACATACATACATACATACATACATACGTACGCACATGCATACATAATAATTACAATATTTATATAGCGCAAATCTCGACAAAATCAAATCCAAGCGCCGAAAAGACACACGCACACACGCACGCACGCACACACACGCACACACACACACACACACACACACACACACACACACACACACACACACACACACACACACACACATGCATGGCCACAAATGGGGAGAAAAGAATAAAAGCAATAAAAGCAAGAATAAAAGAATAAAAGCAATAAAAGCAAGAATAAAACCAATGGAAAACCACAGAGAGCACATCATATACAATTATATATTAAAACAAAGTGATTCCCCTCCGAGCGGAGACAGGCTGCAGAGGGGGGTTGAGTGAGGTTATAAGTTTCATAAGACTGAGGGACCATCCCCACAACTCAGTTTCCCTAGCTCGAGGCAGATATGTAGATTAACAACGGCAAGTTCGAAAAATGGCTTTTAGGCGATAACTTCTATCTTGGAAAATCAGGTGTCTGCGCTCTTTGTTCCTGTACTTCGTTCTTTCCACTTTTGATGTGCTGCTAACAAGTTGGTGGGGTTTTTTTTCATTTTCGTCTTTATATCGTATGCTGTGGTCTATTCATTTATTTGTCTGTTCATTCAGTCATGGGCCTGGTGGTTAAAAGCAGCTTCTTTGGACATCAGGAGTCCCGAGTTTGAGACATGCCATGGTAGACCCCCACAATTGATTCTGGGACGTAATCTAGATGCTAGCATTTGCAGATGAGAATCTAAACCTAGCTCCCATGTCCAACATGAGCTTAAGCACACGTAAAAGAACCCAACGAAAAGGAAGTTGTCCCTGGTAAAATTCTATAGCAAAATCTGCTTTCGTAGGATCTACAGAGATACAAGCAGACAGTGGTGCTGCTGCAAACTGGTGATGTGTTCTCCCCAGGGTAAGCAGTCCGAATTTCCGCTGTCGTAAGAAATAAAGACAAATACAGAAATACACAATAGCAAATACTTAACGTTGGTGACGATCTGCTAGAATGGAATCCCTATACACCCGTTGGTGACAGTCCGCTGGAATGGAATGTCTATACACCTGTTGGTGACAATCCACTGGAATGAAATGTCTATACACCTGTTGGTGACAATCCACTGGAATGGAATGTCTATACACCTGTTGGTGACAATCCACTGGAATGGAATGTCTATACACCTGTTGGTGAAAATCCATTGGAATGGAATGTCTATACACCTGTTGGTGAAAATCCACTGGAATGGAATGTCTATACACCTGTTGGTGAAAATCCACTGGAATAGGAATCCCTATTTACTCTATATTTCAATTTTTCAATAAATCTGCTGAACCGGATCAAAGCACTTGCAAAGTTAGACGATCAAGGATGTTCGCCGAGAAAAACGTTCATGCATTTAGAGTTAAATTTTAAGGTGATACCTTACGGGTCCTACAGTTTTCTCTGTGTGTGTGTGTGTGTGTGTGTGTGTGTGTGTGTGTGTGTGTGTGTGTGTGTGTGTGTGTGTGTGTGTGTGTGTGTGTGTGTGTGAGTGCATGCGAGCGTGCGTGTGTGTGTGTGGGTGAGTGCATGCGTGCGTATGTGTGTGTGTGTGTGCGTGCGTGTGTGTGTGTGTGTGTGTGTGTGTGTGTGTGTGTGTGTGTGTGTGTGTGTGTGTGTGTGTTGTGTGTGTGTGTGTGTGTGTGTGTGTTGACTGGATAACAGATAACAGGTAGGTTGGTTGATTGGTTGCTTGCTTGCTTTGGTCGTTTTTGTTTGTTTGTTTGTTTGTTTGTTTGTTTGTTTGTTTGTTTGCTTGCTTGTTTGTTTGTTTGTTTGTTTGTTTGTTTGTTTGTTGTTTGTTTTTGAGGAGAAGAGTTGCTGTAATCTTTAATACCACTATTAATCCTTGCGTCACCCAGCGTTGATCTGCTTCAATGGCAGTCGCCCTCACTGGGAGAAAAAAAAAACGAATAGAAACAAACTAAAAGAAATAGTCTCACACAAGAAACGTTTCGTAATACAAAGAACAGTAAATATAAATTGTCTCCGAAACAGAACACGATTACAATTGTACTGGCACTTAGGCAATCGAACGAAGATTGTACAAATACAGGGAATAGTGTTATAGTCTACAACGACTTGTCTTAAAGCCAGATAATAGGCAATTTCCCAAGCCCTGCACACCTTTTTAGAGTGGCAATTAACGCTCAATAGAAGTTAAGTATGCACGCCGAATTTCAGTGGCACTGCCTTAACCCTTTTACTCCCGCACCCTATCCACCGCCGGCAAATATTTAACCCTTTGAATCCTGCACCCTATCCACCATGAGCAAAAAATTAACCTTTTGACTCCCGCACCCTATCCACCATCAGCAAAAAAATTAACCCTTTGACTCCCGCACCGTATCCACCACCAGCAAAAATTTAACTCTTCGACTCCTGCACCCTATCCACCACCAGCAAAAATGTGACCTTTTGACTTCTTCACCCTATCCATAGGGAGTCAAAGGGTTAAATTTTTGCTTAGCTGTCATGGTTAACAAAGCAGGATATTAGTGGAAAAGCTGAGGGAGTCAAAGGGTTAAAGCGGGGATTGGCACACAGTAAACATTTAACTATACCACGCACACAGTAAACATTTAACTACACCACGCACACAGTAAACATTTAACTACACCACGCACACAGTAAACGTTTAACTACACCACGCACACAGTAAACGTTTAACTACACCACGCACACAGTAAACGTTTAACTACACCACGCACACAGTAAACATTTAACTACACCACGCACACAGTAAACGTTTAACTACGCCACGCACACAGTAAACGTTTAACTACACCACGCACACAGTAAACGTTTAACTACACCACGCACACAGTAAACGTTTAACTACACCACGCACACAGTAAACGTTTAACTACACCACGCACACAGTAAACGTTTAACTACACCACGCACACAGTAAACATTTAACTACACCACGCACACAGTAAACGTTTAACTACGCCACGCACACAGTAAACGTTTAACTACACCACGCACACAGTAAACGTTTAACTACACCACGCACACAGTAAACGTTTAACTACACCACGCACACAGTAAACATTTAACTACACCACGCAAACAGTAAACGTTTAACTACACCACGCACACAGTAAACGTTTAACTACACCACGCACACAGCACGATACAATACAAAAACGAAATACGAAATGAAATTAAAAGATCATGAAAGAAAAGGATGTATGACCACAGGACCAAAAGGAAGAAAGGAAAAGTAAAACTTAAAAAATTCTGAATAGAAAATTACAAATAAATACCCTTATAAAAAATCAAAAAGAAATATTAAAAAAATAGAAAAGACATCGGGAAGTAGTTTTTTTTCAATCACAAAGAAAGGGGAAGAGAAAGGAGAGAATGGAAAGAGGACAACAACAACAACAAAGGCGGGAAAGAAAGGAACGAAGACAGAAAAGAAAAATTATAACGATAATAATGACTCATTCTTGTAAAGTGTTATTTTCGAAAAAGTCATTTTGACTCACACATTCTACAAGATACAAAGTGTGATGCTTACAGAAGCACTACTTTATCATACACATACACACACTTTAGAATACAAATACTGAAGAACCTGAACAAATAAATACACACTTACATTGTTCTAGTCCTGATATGGCTCTACGCGGTCGGCTAGGCTTTAAACAACAATAACAATAACTTACATTGTCTAATTATTCATACACTCATGACTATGTTCATAAAGATATATATACAGAAAGAGAGAAACGACAGAGAGAAAACAAAGAGATTTTAAACGATTTATGAGGAGTACAATCACAAATACAAAATAACAGATAGATAAAATAAATAAATAGACAGACAAATAAGTAAACAGACCACAACATACCATATAAAGACGAAAGTGAAAAAAAAACCACCAACCTGTTAGCAGCACATGAAAAGTGGACAGAACGAAGTGCAGGAACAGACAGCACAACAGAACCACACGCTGACTGAGCGACCGGACAACATAACATCGTCAACCACGTTGCAGCCACCAGCCACCCAGCGTGCACACCCGGCCACACAGGCGACGGTGCTCTGGTACTAAAATGCACGGTGATCCTTAAACGAAAAACGAAAAAAACAAAAAGGAATGTACATGTACAGATAGTCCCATAACTCCCAAGTCGTAGAGGAGCGAGGCGTCAAAAACCTTGGGTCAGCTATTTGAAGGCAGATTCCAGTTCTCTCCCTCTTGCTGCTTCATTTTTCTAGTCCTGATTAAGTCACAGTAAAATGTCAAATGAATAACAATTCCCTGAGAATCATCTCCTAATGATAAGATACTTCTGTCCTTTACATAAAAGACAGTCTTTGCTGAATTATTAAAGTATATCTACCTATGCTGTAGCCTACAAGCACTCAATACATATGCCCCAGTCACACAGATCACGTTAGTTGAGCTCCCACGAGATTGTTTGTTGACCTTTATAGAAAATGAAAAATCGACCGCAATGGTGTGGAATTTGGTTCCTGATGATAACATGATTCTGCCATTTATATAAAAAAATTTAAAATATCACTTCGCTGAACCTGTGCATGTGTTGTGGTTACATTAGTGTCAACAGTCTTCTTTAGATACAATGTATACGAAGGAGAAGCAAGGTTTCGCAACTGCCCCAGTTGTATACCAGCGTGATCGTTTAATTACAGAAATTACGGTTGAAATGTGGGTCGATCGGACGTTCGCGACAACTTTGCCTTACGTGTATGTTACAAACCAAAATTATATTGTCGCGTAATTTGAGATACTAGTAATTCTTTTGCCTGGTGTCACTAAGGCCCCTTAGTCTATTGAAAAACACTAGTGGCTTATTTCCTA
>JAPXFY010000017.1:59901342-59903842 GCA_030674185.1 Monoplex corrugatus
TGTTAGCTGCCCATCTCAATTGCTCCAATCATAACGATGGTGTGAATCTTCCATAAATCCCGTCCCCCATTTCAAAGTCTTTGCTAGAACCATAGGGTTTGCGCAGGATCAAGGAGTCTCCCTGATAACAGTTGGCAGGTGTGGGTGGAGCTTATGTGGGATCGTCCAGGGTTAATAAAACCCGTTTAAACAAAATCTAAACCCCTTCTCAACCAGCACCACAAGTGTCCTTCAGACCTGGTCTGAGGACCGTTCGTAACAACTGGCATTAGACATGCAGTCTTCGGTGTGGAGGCAGATGCCTGCATCTGAAAAGGTCAAAATATATTTGTATCTTTGCTACACATGTTCTCATTACTAGTAACAACAAGACATGAAGCCTATTAATCTTGTTAATTTTGAAGTTCGTTTTGCGAATGAAATCATAATTTCTCTGTATTAACCCATTTCATGTCTATGAACAATGATTGTTTAAAAGCACCTAAGTGATTAGACACTGAGGAAAAAAAAGCGAAATTAAACAACGAATGAATACGAATTGTTGGAATCTGAGCTGCACGTTTATGTATGTTTGCGAAGTGCGCAAATATACTTACATGCATACACGCGTACATACACGCCAGAGTCGCACACATTTACACACTAAAACACGCACGCAAACACATACACACACATTAACACACACACTTACGCACACATACACACAGATTAACACATACACATACGCGCACATACACACATGCACATACACACATATACATACACACATACGCACACACTCACATGCACACACACACACACACAATCACACACATACACACACACCACACCACACCACACCACACTACACCACACTACACCATATCATTGATACTGGTCGGTTTGAACATTCCAACTTCGCACAAAGGCTCAACATTCATGTTTTTGAATCATGAAAATGTGCGTGGAGAAATGTTTAAGAAAATGAGAAAGAAAAAAAAAAGGGGGGGGGGTGATGGGAGGAGAGAAAACGTTAAAGAAAACTGACGTAAGTTCAAGAGAGATGCATAGCAATCGGGTAATTCACCTAAATTTGCCAGCAGCTATGGGTCAGACTTCTTGAGCTTGTGCAAAAACCTTACCTTCTCTCTCTGGCAAGGTTTTAACCCTTTGACTCCCGCACCCTGTCCACCGGCGTCCTGCATTGTCAATCATGCTAGCAAAGCAAAAACTTAACCCTTTGACTCCCTTACCCTATCAGGAAGCTGGTGGATAGGGTGAGAGAGTTCAAGGGTTAAGTTTTTGCAGTTGGTAGATAGGGTGCTGGAGTCAAAGGGTTAAACAGATAGATGTAAGGGACCCATGAAACACACATACCACCAGACTGATCAGAGCATTAAAACGTCTAGCGAACAAGTCAACTTTTATGTTGAGGGGCGGGATTGAACTCGAAACATCAGATCTTGGGTCCACACTCTTTGAAAAGAGCCAACGAGCCCAAAACACAAAAGAATGGACAATCAATAGCAAATAACAATTAAAAAAAATGAAGAAAAAAAATAAAGACAGCAAGCAAAATGGCCCACAAATGAAATTTGCATTCGATTTTTATGCTTTTAATCCGAAAGTTATAGAGGGTTGCCATTTCATCACACGAAAACTCAAAAGATATTTTTAAAATATTTTTTTTAATTATTTATGAAGTGTTTTGGTGTTTAGTTTTGTTTTGTTTTGTTTGTTTGTTTTGTTTTGTTTGTTTTATTTTTAGCAGAATTGCTAATGTGCCCTAAGAAAAGATTCTGAAAAAAACATTAAAGTTTTATTGAACTGAACTGAACTGAATTACAGCTTGACGCTCTTTCGTCTCTAAAAAGCAAGGTGATGAAAGACAAACGAAAAAGTAAAAGTAAGAACCAGGATGGTCAAGCCATTCTAACAATCTTCCATTTTTATACAAACTTTATAATGTAAGATCTGGCCTTTTTTTTTGTTTTGTCTTGTTTTTGTTTGTTAGTGGTGGTGGTGGTGGTGGTGGTGGGTTTTTTTGGGGGGGCGTTTTTTTGTTTGCTTTGGTTTGGTTTTGTTTGTTTGGTTGTGTGGTTGGTTGGTTGGTTGGTTGGTTGATTGCTTGCTTGCTTGATTGATTGGTTGGTTGGTTGTTTTGGGGGGATCGTACTTGTAAATGACGTTGAAGAAACGTGGGTTAAAATAAAATTTGACACTCATGGAGGACAATGATGAACTGTTGCAGCAGTGAAAACGGATTGTATATATTGTTAGAAAGTCCTGAGAAAGTGCTCATTACACACTTCTTTGGAAAAGGCTAATTTAAGGCAATTTTATATTTGTACGTGTGACCTTCACCTTGGCGCTTTGCCTTCCAAACTGACCAGTTCGGGAGTCCTCAAACCTTTGATCAAAATTTGATGGAGATCCACGCACAAAGAACTGAAAAAAAATGTTCTTACAGACAGACAACACCCACACACACATACACATACACGCACTCACACACACACAC
>JAPXFY010000017.1:59908842-59913842 GCA_030674185.1 Monoplex corrugatus
AACATTCAAGAACTCTATTCCTGATGTTAATTACCAGGCATTTGTTGGTAAGAATGCTTTTCATCTTCTTGAATGCTGTTTTGGCTTGGCCGATTCTGCTGGCTATTTCTGATGTGCATCTGCTGTCTGGTGAAATGATCGTTCCCAGGTATTTATATTTATCAACCTGTCTCAAGGTTGTGCCGTTTGCTGTTATTTTGCATGAGGGGATTTCATATTTTTTACTGATCACCATGAATTCAGTCTTTGATAGTGTTTTTGCTGACAGTAAAGAATTTCTAAATCTTTTATTAATCAGGATGTAGTCAATCTGATTTTTGGTGTTATCTCCTGGACTCATCCAAGTCTATTTTCTTCTATTAGGCTGCTCAAACCAGGTTTTTCCTACTATTAACTCATTCATCTGTGCCCATTCTACAAGTTTCCCTCCCCTTTCATTTTGTGTACCAAGGCCATGAGGTCCAACTATATCCTCCACCCTATCTTGTCCCACTTTTTCATTAATATCTCCCATTATTACTGTAACTTCTTGTGATTTACATTGGGCCTTGGCCATCTCTAAAACTTCGTAGAAGTTGTCGATGTCTTCCTGAGTACTTGCGGATGTTGGTGCATACACCTTAATTATATTGACATCAAATGGCCTGCCTCCCAGTTTAACCGACAAAACTCTGTCGGACACAGCCCAGTACCCCCTAACTGCTTTTGATTTGTCCCTGTCCATTACGATGCCTACTCCTCTTTCATGTGAGTTTCCACCAGAGTATATTATTGTATACTCTCCTGATGTTATCATGCCTGTCCCCTTCCATCTCACTTCCCTAGTCCTAAAATACTAATGTTAAGCCTTTCCATCTTCATTTTGATATTGTCTAATTTACCTTTTTGCAACAATGTTCCATGTTGCAATTTTTGGTATTTTTCCTGAGGTTTTTCGGCAGAATAGAAGAGAATAACAATTCATGACCAACTACAGCAACTGATGAAAGAAACATCAGAGTCAGCTGCTGGCAGACGATATGGTCATATGTCGCCTGCTTCACATTCCACGCACGTGGTGAGGAAAACGTCAGACATAAAAATCGATGAGGCAAGCGGCCATTTCCCAGCGGTTATGTTATCGCTTGATGACGTTTTCTCATGCATGTGCATATTAACCCTTTGACTCCCGCACTCTGTCCATCAGCTTCCTGCACTATTAATCATGTTAGCAAAGCAACAACTTACCTATTTGATTCTCTCACCCTATCCACCAGTTTGCTGCAGGAAGCTGGTGGATAGGGTAAGGGAGTCAAAGGGTTAACTAGCATTCATTCACTGCCTTCTTTTACTTTTCGCACCGGCCATCCAGGTTCATTTGTGTGTGATCGTGTATGCTGGCATGCACATGCACATATACACACATACATACGTACGTAACTACGTACGTAGGTACGTACAGACGTACATACACACATACATACATGCATACATACATACATACATACATGTACGTACATGCATACATACGTACGTACATACATCCATACATACATACATACATACATACATACATGCATACAGACAGACATACAGACATACATGCATGCATGCATGCATACATACATACATACATACATACATACATACAGCATACACACACACATATACATATATACATATATATATATATATACATACATGCATGCATGCATACATACATATACATGTAAGCAAACATACGTACATACATACACACATAGAATAAACACACAAACATGCATATATACACACATACATACGTACACACATACATATATACAAACATGCATGCATACATACATACAGACATACATAAATACATATTACATACATACATACATACATACATACATACATTATACATACATACATACATACATGCATGCATACATACTTACATACATACATACATACATACATACATACATACATACATACATACATACATACATACATACATACATACATACATACATAGAATAAACACAGGAATGCATGTGAAATCATTATACTTGTATTCGTAATGATTAATTGTTTCATATTGATTACAATCATTGTCTAGATGTAGGCCTATTATTTCTCTCCTTCAGAAGGGGATATGGCCTTCTTATTGAATATATACCTTTCATTCACTTTCCATTGCAAAAAATGAAAAAAGAAAGAAAGAAAGAAAGAGATAGAGAAAGAAAAGAAAGAAAGAAAAAGAAAGAAAGAAAGAGGACAGACAGACAGACAGAATGAATGAATAGAAATCTAATGCACTGTCTAAAAATAACCCATCGCTTTACGGATGGACAAAACGCGCAGTTGCATTGATGTTCATTCATTAACAATGTGTGCAAGCAGCTGCACTGATACTTATTCATTAACAATGTGCCGCGTGCGTGCATACATGCGCGTGTGTGTATTTGTGTGTGTGTGTGTGTGTGTGTGTGTGTGCGTGTGTGTGTGTGTGTGTGTGTGCGTGTGTATGTCTGTGTGTGTGTGTGTGTGTGTGTGTGTGTTGTGTGTGTGTGTGTGTGTGTGTGTGTGTGTTCGTTCGTTCCTTGATTTAACGTCTTTTCACTATAAGTGATATTAGACGGGTAAAAAATGGCATGGAGGATGATTTTTTTTTTTTTGGGGGGGGGGGGGAGGGAGGATGGGAAAGAAGGGAACAGAGTAAGAGACGGAAAAAAAATTAAAAGGAATCGGCAAGGTCTTTAGAAAAAGGATATAGATGAACAGAGAAATGAAACTAGAACAACGCTAACATCAAATGTAAAAGAAAAATCGTCATAAAAAGCAAAACAAAACAAAATAAGATAATGATAATTAAAATAATAACCTTAAAGTAACGCATTAACAGGACTGTGAACCAATGATTCTGAAATTTTAACTAACAGAATTTGATCTGATATTGCTTCTTTAAAATGCTTTTCAAGATAGTTTCCTTGTGTAAACATCTTTGGTAAAAAATAACGACGATTTCTGCAGTAAAACAAACAGTGATACAATGTGAATTGTTCACCGCAAATACATTTGTGTGTGTGTTTGTGTGTGTGTGTTTGTGTTTGTGTGTGTGTGTATCTATGTGTATCTGTGTGTGTTTGAAATAGAGAATGATATACTCGTTCTCTATTTCTCTCTTTCTCTTTTTCTCTTTCTCTTTCTCTCTCTCTCTCTCTTTCTCTCTCTCTCTTTCTCTCTCGCTCTCTCTCTCTCTCTCTCTCTCTCTCTCTCTCTCTCTCTCTCTCTCTCTCTCTCTCTCTCTCTCTCTCTCTCTCTTATCCTACATGCAATTGTATGGATGAAAAGGGGCGACATGGCATCCAGTTGATGCCAGGTTTAATGGAAATATTCATTCTTCTTTTTGCAGATGATGTAGCCCTTCTGTCAACAACACCAAATGGTTTGCAAAACCCGTTAAGAGTCTTGCAGACATACTGTGCCAGCATGAAACTGGAAGTTAATCTTGAAAAAACTAAGGTTATGGTTTTCAGAAGAGGGGGCTTCTTAGGACGACATGAACAATGGTTTTACAAAGGGACAAAATTGGAAGTAGTTAGTAAATATTGTTATCTGGGGTTCAGTTTCACGACAATGATTAGCACCAAGGCCGGCACAGATCATTTGGTGACAAAAGGTAAAAAAGCAACTTTGCTATTAAACAGGACTTTTCAAAAATATAAAGACATGACTATAGAAACTTTCTTCAAGTTGTTTGATGCAAAAATTCAACCTATTTTGTTGTATTCTTCTGAGATATGGGGACTTAATAGACTCGAGCATATAGAGAAAGTACATTTGGTATCGTGCAAAAGACTGTTGGGTGTTCCAGTCAGGACACCTAACAAGATGGTATATGGGGATTTGGGAAGATATCCTCTTTATGTCAACTCCTCAACTACCTGTCTTAGATATTGGTTTAAATTACTGGAAATGAATCCAAATAGGTTACCTTATAAGGCTTACCAAATGTTAGTGGAACTTGACAGGGCTGGGAAAGAATGCTGGGCTTCAAAAATAAGGGAAATTTTTTGTGTGAAACGGGATTTAATATCGTGTGGCTGCAACAGGGTGTTGGTGATGTAAAAGCCTTTTTGCGTGTATTTGAACAGAGACTTGTAGACTTATATATTCAAGAATGGTCTGGGTCACTCAGAGACAGAGATAGGTATGAAAGCTACAGATCATTTAAGACTATCTTTGAAAAAGAGAAGTACATTGACTCTATTGATATATACTGTTTCAGAGTTGCCCTTTCACAAATAAGGTTGAACGTTTTATCACTAAACAATAATATAAATAGATACAGTGAATCTGATCAAGAAAAGGTGTGTCCATTTTGCAGGACAGAATCTGAAAACGAAGAACACTTATTATTTAGATGTTCCACTTACGCTGATCTCAGGGCGAAATTTTTAAAGGATTTAGTCAGCATGCCTATGTGCATACTGCTCCAATCAACAAATAGCCACCGAAGTCACAGCGTATCCAGATACGTTTTCCACGCCATGAATAGGAGAAAAAAATTGTTAAAATGAGAAGAAAAGTAAATAGTTATGTAGATACTAGCACTAGAATTTCAGACAATACTTAATTTCAGTTGTAAAGAAAAAAAATGTTTATTTGAATATGAAAGGGGTGCTCGTATAGAGACACATGTGCATATGTGCCTGTGTATTCACATTGACGTTGGTGTACTTATGTGCATATATAGGTGATAATATCTACATTATGTATATCTGTGGATACATATGTATATATCTATGTGTGTATATATGTATGAGTGATTATGTATGTGTGCGTGTATATAGATGTGTATATGTGTATGTGCGTTTATACATAACCTTCAATTCAGTCTATGGCATGAACCATTGCTGACCGCCAAAGATTGAGTTATCTCTGAACTAAAAGATGCACGAAGTGCTAAATATGTGTTGAATGATCATTTGGTATTGTCTCAATGTCAATTGTTTTGGTAAATGAGTGACTGA
>JAPXFY010000017.1:59918842-59921342 GCA_030674185.1 Monoplex corrugatus
ACTTACGATAGCTTAACGATTTATTTACGACATACTATAACGTTTATTTACGACATGCTATAACGTTTATTTACATGCTATAATGTTTGTTTCCGACATGTTATAACGTTTATTTACGACATGCTACGTTTATTTACGACATGCTATAACGTTTATTTACGACATGCTATAACGTTTATTTAGACATGCTATAGCGTTTACTTACGATAGCTTAAAGATTTATTTATGACATGCTATAACGTTTATTTACGACATGCTCTAACATTTATTTACATGCTATAATGTTCATTTCCGACATGCTATAACGTTTATTTACGGCATGTTATAACGTTTATTTACGACATGCTATAACGTTTATTTATGACATGCTATAACGTTTATTTACGACATGCTATAACGTTTATTTATGACATTCTATATCAAGATCAAGATGAAATAAAAGCTTCAGTGGCTTTCTGTTATTTCATTTTTATACTATAAATCAGCTGAGATCTTAATGATAAGGAAGATTTATATAGCCCAACATCCAAGGAAGCAAGCCCCTTAGTACTCTACACTTTACGGAAAATGTTATGATGAAAACACAATCAACAATAAATCAATTGTTTAAACAAAAAATAGTAAAAGGAAACAATGATATGGTAATTTACAATACGAAACATTCTTCTGTATGTACATATATACATACACACACGCGCACGCGCGTGGTCCCAGTCTTCTCAATAAGCACAGTTACTGGAGTTATTGTTGGGGTTATTTCAAGAGGGATTCACTCGGACAGCTCCATATGCGCTCCACCCAAACCCGCCAGCAATTATCTAACAAATTTCCTGAGCCTGACAGAATCCTTCGCGCTGGCAAGGTCTTGAAATGGGGAAAGGGAAGAGAAGAAGGGACTTATCCAACACTAAGCTGACACTACCAGAATGATGAAAATATCAACCCTTTGACTCCCACTCCCTGTCCACCAGTATCTGCCTTTGACAGCCATGCTAACAGAGCAAAATCTTAACCCTTTGATTCTCTCACCGTATCCACCAGCTTCCTGCAGGAAGATGGTGGATAGGGTGAGGAAGTCAAACGGTTATGTTTTTGCGGTTGGTGGAAAGGGTGCGGGAGTCAAAGGGTTAAGATGAGCAACGAACAGGCTAGTTTTGATGTTGCGGGGCTGGGATTGAACTCAAGATTTGAGATCTCGAGTCCGTGGCTGTACCAACTAGTCGGCGATGAGCACAGAGCACGCTCAGCTCCAGTAAAAGTCGGCTGAAGTAAAAAAAATCCAAAAAAAATCACAGTGATTTGAACTGACGGGAGTCTTGAACCTCCAACCTGCCAATCACCAAGTGTCTGAACACACCAACTTTACCACGGTGACATGTTTGGGTATCTGTTGCTCCACCCTGTCTCTTGTTGTAGTTTGGCCATGACCGCGGCTGTCTTGGCTGTCCTGCTGTTCACCTCAACATCACGAGGACAATGATGTTCTTCTAATGACAAACCCACGGTAGAGGAAGGTGTCAACTATCCCAAGGGAACAGTCGTTAATAGTTATGGTTGGGTGGGCCATGGGGGAATCGGCATTCTGGGACCTATAACATTTTGTCTTCTTCAGACCGATATCCAGCCTCAAGTCACTGCAGGTATGAAAGGAGCAACAACTCTGGCTCTGTCTGTCTGTCTGTCTGCTGGCTGCTGCTGGCTGGCTGGCTGTCTGTCTGGCTCTCTCTCTCTCTCTCTGTTGCCTCTCTCTCTTTCTCTCTGTCTGTCTGTCTGCCTCTCTCTCTCTCTCTCCTCTCTCTCCTGCCTCTCTCTCTTCTCTCTCTCTCTCTGTTTTGCCTCTCTCTCTTCTCTCTCTGTCTGTCTTCTGCCTCTCTCTCTCGCTCTCTCTCTCCTCTCTCTCTCTGTCTGCCTCTCTCTCTCTCTCTCTCTCTCTCTCTCTCTCTCTCTCTCTCTCCTGTCTGTCTGTCTGCCTCTCTTGTCTCCCTCTGTCTCGTCTCTCTGTCTGTCTGTCTCTCTCTCTCTCTCTCTCTCTCTCCTCTCTCTTCTCTCTCTCTCTCTCTCTCCTCTTGCTCGCTTGCTCGCTCTCTCTGGCGCGCGCGCTCTCGTCTATGTCTGTCTGTCTGTCTGTCTGTCTCTCTCTCTCTCTCTCTCTTCTCTCTTGCTCGCTTGCTCGCTCTCTCTGCGCGCGCTCTCTCGGTCTATGTCTGTCTGTCTCTCTCTCTCTCTCTCTCTCTCTCTCTCTCTCTCTCTCTCTTCTCTCTTTCTCTCTCTCTCTCTCTCTCCTCTCTCTCTCTCTCGATGGTCAGACTCAAATCACTGCAGATATGAAATGAGCAACAACTCTCTCTGTCTCTGTCTCTCTCTATCTCTATCTCTGTCTCTGTCTCTGTCTCTGTCTCTCTCTTTCTCTTTCTTTCTCTGTCCCTCTCTCTGTCTCTGTTTCGGTCTCTGTCTCTCCCCCCCCCTCTCTCTCTCTCTCGTGGGTTTATTCGTGTCTTTC
>JAPXFY010000017.1:59926342-60126342 GCA_030674185.1 Monoplex corrugatus
AGCTATCTTTTTTTAACCCTTGGACTGCCGCACCCTATCCACCAACTGCTAAAATAATTGACCCTTTGACTCTCTCACCCTAACCACTAGCTTCCTGCAGGAAGCTGGTGAATACGGTGAGGAAGTCAAAGGGTTAAGTTTTTGTTTTGATGGTATTGTTGACAATGCAAGATGCTGGTGGCCAGGGTGCGGGAGTCAAAGGGTTAAACCATGTTTTTGCCTGTCACTGAAAAGGGCGGAGTTGTTGTTGTTGTTGTTGTTGTTGTTGTTGTTGTTGTTGTTGTTGTTGTTGTTGTTGTTGTTGTTGTTGATTTTGTCGTTGTTGTTATTGTTGTTGTTGTTGATTTTGTCGTCGTCGTCGTCGACGTTGTTGTTGTTGTTGTTGTTGTTGTTGTTGTTGTTGTTGTTGTTGTTGTTGTTGTTGTTGTGATTTTGTCGTCGTCGTCGTCGTGTTGTTGTTGTTGTTGTTGTTGTTGTTGTTGTTGTTGTTGTTGTTGTTGTTGCTGTTATGATTTTGTTGTTGTTGTTGATGATGATTTGTCGTTGTTGTTGTTGTTCTTGTTCGTTGTTCTTCTTCTTCTTCTTCTTCTTCTTCTTCTTCTTCTTCTTTCTTCTTTCTTCTTTCTTCTTCTTCTTCTTCTTCTTCTTCTCTTCTTCTCTTCTTCTTCTTCTTCTTCCTTCTTCCTTCTTCTTCTCTTCTTCTTCTTCTTCTTCTTCTTCTTCTTCTTCTTCTCTCCTCCTCCTCCTCCACCTCCTTCTTCTTTCGTCTTCTTGTTCTCGCTCTTGTTCAGGGGGAGGTAAATGTCTTCGAACAGCATTACTGCTATCTTCACCCACTGCCCTCTACTATCCCAAAAGGTTTATTATAGCTGAGTTGTCCCAAGACAGAGAAACACAGTTGTGATCATTTCACTGTGAAAATTATCATTTCTGTCGGATATGGAAATAGTTCTCTTGTCTTTCTTCAGAAAGCAGAAACACATGAGGAGCGTTTTATACAATTTTTTCAGGACACTTTGGCATTTTTCCTTTGTTTTGGTAAAAATACAATTAATAAATACTTATCCAGTTTTTTGGGTTTATGAATTTGCAAACTTTTCCTTTGCAGTTCATAAAATGTTCATCTTTCAGATGAAAGGTAAATTCAGAAACTAGATTTTGCAAATTGTTCCTTCCATAATGCAACAATATTCTGTTATTACATCATACTGTAAAAAGATGCATTACGATTGGGTGCAGACAATAGACAGACACGATGGGTCAATCTTATTACTGATTTATTATAAGTCATATCAAAATTGCAATTTAACTTTTCGTGTATTAATGATACTATAAAGTTTGGATATGTAAAATTATCAGCAGTACATTTCACCATCATATGATACAACAAAAATCTACAGGCTGTGAACATTATGAAACATTAATGAAGTTTGATTGTGTATGCTTTTGTTTATTCATTTCAAACATTCCTTTCATTCATTTAGCTGACTGACTACTTTGAGCACACACCAAAACACTCTCTACACCTTCTTCATAAATCTACATAAAAAGCTGCAATGTTGAGCAAAATATCAAAATTTTGTCTATCAAGTGATAAAAACAATCTCCCCCCATCAGACCTGTGCCTGCTTTTCTTCCGCACACACTGTACAGATTGTAAACAATTATGAGGTATATTAAACATACATTGTACAATCTGAACACACACACACACAAACACGGTGTACACACACACACACACACACACACACACACACACACACACACCACACACACGCACGCACGCACGCACACACGCACGCACGCACGCGCACACACACACACACACACACACACAGGGTGATAAGCGGACTTTTAAAACTCAGCTATATATCAGGAAATGGGTTCACGGTCCATAAAAGTCTAAAGTGTGTACTTAATATTGAGCACTATTTGATGGGCATGTAATTAAAACTTTTTTCCTTTTTTCTTTTTTTTTTTTTCTTTCTGTCGGTCTTCTAGGTTTTCTAGCTTCTTTTCACAGCAAAGATTGCAGTCTGTAAAGCTATTCTTTCACATCATGGTTGCAATTCCATACCATGTCCTGTAATGTAATTCATCTTATTATTCTCACAATGTCCCGTTTTATGCTGGATATACATATTTTTGACTGACACATCACATGTGAAACACATAATGTGTTTACTAAAATGGGTATATAAAGAATACGCCAAAGATTGTAAAGGGATCCTCTGGCAAAATAATTACAGAGGGTGTGGTATCAGAAAATCATGTTCAATACACAAAAAATAACAATTGGAAAAAAAAATAATCAGGGACAGATCTGATGTGGGGGCGTTTCTGGCACAACCAAGTTAAACTAAGCACACACCGTTCAGCAGCACACCCATAACACTATACCAACATCGCCAGTTGTCTTTTCAATTGTTCCACATGGACAATGCCGGTTGTGAGTTGCCATGTCTGTCCCAGGACTCAGAGTCCTCCACCCCAGCCAACACATCTCCTGTTGCTGCAGCCATCATCTGCATGACAGACAACACCCATTTCATTTATAACCATGTCTGTTGACAACACAAAATATTTCATACAGAACAGTAAACGCCAGAATTTAAAAAGAAAATTTAACATTCTATGAAAATGTCTGCAATGACACATTCAAGTGAAATTCGGGACAACAGCTGTATCTTGTGCCAGCATTAAAAGTGTCTGAAGAAAGCTCCGTAATGCACAACCAAGCTCATAAGCAAGCACTGCTCTGTCTTCCATATATATCATAGATCATGTCTGGTTAGCTGAGTTCTTCAGTAAACTGAGTCTTAACTCATAGTCAATCCAAACACCATTATCCCGCTGACATAACACTATAGTATTAGCAACAGAGAAGGACTTGAAGAGAAGACAAAAACTGCGGCTGTGTCTGGGCATCAGTATTTGAAATATGAGGTCCCTTGTGGCCAGTACTTGCTTAGAGTGTAGATTTCCTTGATTTGTCTGCTTCAGTACATTGTCTACAAAAAAACAAAGAACCTCACAATAGCTGTTTATGATCATTTTTTTTTTGTTTTGTTTTTGGTATCCAAGAAGAGAAGCACCACACCGGTAATCTCTTGCTCACCACAAAACTTTGTCAACTGGAGAAACTGACCAGATCTGTACATGAAACGGCTGTCCTCTGTGTCTCCATTGCTCATTAATATTAAAATATGTACCGCATGATGGTGTAACATAATTTATTATCATCTTTATTTTATTGTCATGCTTGTTTGTTTTTAACAGAGCTAAAGTACTCTTCCTAATACAACTCTTTCCACAATTATCTCTGCCGCTATGCATAATCAGGCATTTTCCCAGTATACCGCTGCAAGTAAACAGTGAAATAATAAGACATGTGCATAGCACAATGAACTGCCTGACATGAAATGATAAGCCATACATTTAAGACCCAAAACTGCCTCACTGAAAACAATAAGCCACATATATAAGACAATAAACTGCCTCATGTGATAAGCCAATGAACAGCCTCACATGATGAGCCATACATGTAATACAATGTACAGCCACACATGATGAGCTATATATGTAAGACAATAACCTGCCTTACAGAAAACAATAAGCTATATTTGTAAGACATCTAAACTGACTCACATGAAACGGTAAGTCATATATCAAGACAATACACCGCCTGATACGAAACGATAACCTATATACAGGCTCAATGTTGTCAGTACTGTGCCCCTTTACTGATGAATCTACACTGGCTCCCTGTTTCTGAAAGAATTAAGTACAAGATAGCCTGCATCTGCTATAATACTGTCACTGTCACAGCCCTTGCTTATCTCTATAATCTGGTTACTCTGTGCACTTCCTCTCACTCTCTCCATTATTTCTCTGACTCATGATTTCTTCAGCAAAACTGCTTCAAACGTAAATGTCATGACCTCCGTTCATTCTCTGTAAATGGCCTTCAACTCTGGAATTCCCTTCCAGATAATATCTACTTTTCTTTCATCTTTATAATCCCACCTTAAAACTTACCTCTTCATACAATATTTCCAAGTCCAGAATCTTTCTAATGCTGCGTAACCTGTTCCTGTGTCTGTTGCAGGATTGTGAATAGGTCTGTGACTGTGAGTGTGTGTGATAGAATGTGTCTTTGTAAGCGTCCAGATCCACAGGTAAAGCACTGTTTACATACAAGTCATTATTATTATCATTATTTGCAAGACCACGAACTGTACCTAATGAAGCCAGCCTGATACGCAAGACAATGATAGAATGACAAGAAACGAGCTGTGTATATATGACACTGAGTTTCAGTTTCAGTTTCTCAAGATGATGTCTCCGCACTCAGGACGAATTCCATATACACTAACGTCAAAGGTGCCATGTGTATGGTGAAATGGCACAAGCCTTAAAGTGTATGGTGATCATGGCACAAGCCTGCACATAAACCCATGAGCTGGCCAGGTCCTGAGGCCCTACCTAGACTATGACACTGAACGTCATAATATCATACTGACCTGGTCTCTGTCTGTCTGCTTTCTGTCATTCAGGGAATCTGAGTTAAAGATGTACGCTGACCCTGGCCGGGTCAAGCCTAACAAATCTGAGTGAAGTATCGTCGGATCATCAGGAGATACCTGCCACAAAAAAGCAACAAGTATGTACACATAGTAAAGTTTGATGATAATAACAACTTACAATAAAAACTAATGTTTGTTTTATGTGCATATGCAATATTTGACAGACGTGAGCAATCAAAG
Source organism: Monoplex corrugatus (assembly GCA_030674185.1). NCBI lineage: Eukaryota > Metazoa > Mollusca > Gastropoda > Littorinimorpha > Ranellidae > Monoplex > Monoplex corrugatus. The sequence continues at coordinate 59,931,109 of JAPXFY010000017.1, forward strand.
AAATCAGAAAGTGTTTTCAACTGAATGATAAGATTTCAACTGAATGATTAGAATCAAGTGCGTGCGTGCGTGCATGCGTGCGTGCATGCGTGTGTGTGGTGTGTGTGTGTGGTGTGTGGTGTGTGTGTGTGTGTGTGTGTGTGTGTGTGTGTGGTGTGCGTGTGAGAGAGAGAGAGAGAGTATGTGTGTATGTGTGTGTGAATGTGTGTGTGTTGTGAGTGCATGTGTGTGTGTGTGTGTGTGTGTGTGTGTGTGTGTGTGTGTGTGTGTGTGTGTGTGTGTGTGTGTGTGTGTGTGTGTGTGTGTGTGTGTGTGTGTGTGTGTGTGTGGTGTGTGTGTGTGTGTGTGTGTGTGTGTGTGTGTGTGTGTGTGTGTGTGTGTGTGTGTGTGTGTGTGTGTGTGTGTGTGTGTGTGTGTGTGTGTGTGTGTGTACATACACACATGTGTATGTATGTGCATGTCCCCTCCAATCACATTACAGACAACGGGCAAGATATAAACCAAACAGCCAAAATCAAAACCAAACAAAATCAATAGAATTAACTGTGAAACGTATTGAAAAAGACAATAAGCTGTTGTTACTAACAAATGTTGTTGTCAATATTGGTGGTTTGTTGTTGCTGTTGTTTTGTTTTGTAAAAACTTCAAGAAAGCACATTTTCAACACGGAAAAATTGTTCCCAACTGCCCTGAAACAGTGTTGTATGTATGCCATGGCATGGGTTTGTAACTGCCTATGATATACTTTCTCCTCCCTGTTGTGTGTAAAATCTGTCAGTTCATCTAACATTTTACCAGTTCTCTTCTACCCTCCTTCTCTTTCAGTCACTGTTTCTTTCGGTGTTTTTTTGTTGTTGTTGTTGTTGTTTTTTTGTTGTTTTTTTTAGGATCACTGCATTCAGGGAGGTTACCTCTGTGCTCACCTTTTGTTTTCGTCCCATTTTCTACAACACCTTAAATTAATGGCCACAGAAGCTGGCATTTTATACATTATGATGATGAGGATGTCGATGAGGATGATAACAATGTAACAATGATGCTTTGGGGTTCCATCGAGGATTGAGACTGCATGACAGGGCTGTACTCTACACTTACTGTCATAATATATCCTGGCGTCAGAAGATTTGAGCAACACCCTCACTAACGCATCTGTGAAGTGGATGAGACTCGACTGTGTGGTCCCAGTCTTCCCAATGAGCCCGTGTCACGTCCAACTCTGGATAGGAGCCGGTTAGAGCCGAAAAATCCTGCAAGGATTTTTGAAGGGACTGATGGGGATTCGAACCCACAACCTTCCCGTTGGCGGTCTGTTGCGCTAATCACTACACCACGGCGACTGGTTGTTTCCTTCTTTTCAATCACTGCAGATTTACTGTATGAAATTTGGGTTGTTCTTCTCGGGGGTAGAATGTCACCAAAACTTCACAGTAACCCTTTCTTCTCTTCATTTTCCCCCTATCTGTTTGTATTTTTGATCACCTATTAGATTTTTCTACAGACACCAGTTGCCGTGGTGTAGTGGTTAGCACAACGGACTACCGACTTTCCCAGAAGGTTGTGGGTTCAAACCCCCATCAGTCCCTTCAGAAATCATTGTGGGACTTTTCGGCTCTAATCGGCTCCTACCCAGAGTTGGGCGTGCTATGGGCTCATTGGGCAGACTGGGACCACACAGCCGAGTCTTATTCACTTCACCGATGCGTCATTGAGAGTGTTACTCAAATCTTCTGACCAGCACCACAGGTAACTGTATCTCTCGGGCTTCACTGACGCCAGGACATATTATGATAGTAAGCGTAGAGTACAGCCCTGTCACGTAGTCTCAATCCTAGATGGAACTCCATAGCATCATGATAATCATTCTCATTGACATTATCATCACCACATTGTGAAAAAACTGTTCCAGTTTCTGTGGCCATTAAGATGGCGTAGAAAATGGGACAAAAAAGGTGAGCACAAAGGTAACCTCCCTGAGTGCAATGATCCACAAAAAATAGAAACAAAATTTTTTTAAAGATTTTTGTACAGATTTCACCACTGAGAACTTTGGTGCTGCAGGTTATTTTCCGAGTGCTACAAGCTCTCAAGCTGTGGGCCACTTGCCATATCATGTTATCACCTTATCCCAAAGACTAACACCCACACTACTACACAACACCTATTGGAGATGGGCAGAAACAGCCCTGGTTCAACCGAGATTCAACCCTCAGACCTCTGACGTCCCTCTTGCTTTCAAGGTGGATGCTTTATCCACCAGGCCACACCACTTCAATTGCTACCGTCAATCAGTCGCACTATTAACCCTGTTATTTCCTGTCAATGGGGTGAGGGAATTAAAGGGTTAATCAACAGACACTGGGTACATTCCAAGCAGAAATATATATTCAGCTGTACTGGGGTGAGCCATACACAGAAAGAAAAGGGTTTTTTTTGGTTGTTAGTTTGTTAGTTTGTTGGTTGGTTTGTAGGTCAGTAGGTTGGTTGGTTGGTTGTTTGGTTGGTTGGTTTGGGGGTTCTTTGTTGTTGTTTTTTCTGTTTACCTTTTTCACAATGTCCATCTTGATCAGGTCTGCTTTCGGGGTCTGTTTGCACCCAGCAGCTGAAATACAAAAAGCCACACATAAACTGCACCACTTGCAAAACTTGAAGGTATTAAATAAGAGCATACCATAAACTGGTAAAAAGAATGTCAAGAAAATCCATCTGATCTTTGCAAACATGATAAATAAATAAAGTGAACGAGAAACACACAAGGGTGCTGAATGGGACCCAGAGCAACAATGCCTTACTACTGACCAAAGACCCAGAGCAACAATGCCTCACTACTGATCGAACAATCAGCTCCCAGCTCCCTATACCACACGGTAGCCACTTCGCTGCATGACCCATTTGGAGCCAGTCACCATTTACCTCGCTTACAAGCTGAATAGCATGGTGGGGAGATGACAAATCCTGGGACACTGTCACACAGCACTCACTGCCAGGTCCAGCCCAGCTACTGGACCAAGAGAGAATCAAAGAGTCCTCCTTTGCCTAACTCCAGGCTGTCATCTCTTATTGGGCATCCCACCAGCTGCTATACATATGCTGAAATCACTGATCAAATTTAAAGGCATTGAAAGAGAACATGCCGCAAACTGATAAAATGACTGTCAAACAGATTTCTCCCCACTTTGCAAATATCATAATAAATGACTGGATAAATAAGTATATAAACCGATGGATCATTGTCATTATTTTTACCACCAGCAAAAACAAATTTATAGGAATATAACTGTTACTGTATAGAAAAGACATCTGTGAGTAGATAGAGGTACACAATAAGTAAGGACTAATTGAACCTTTTTTGATATCTGATAATATTGCTATGTCACTATTATCCAGCATCATTAAACGGAAAATAATAATTTTCCAAAGACTATACAAGCTTTACTCAGGATCTTTAAATATAAAAGCATTCATTTCAAGTAAACAAATAAACAAATGATATCAAAACGACAAAAGAATAAATTTATAATTATCTGCTTTTTTTGTAAACATAAGATTAAAAAACAGAAGCAATCATATAAATGACCGTCAGACAAACAAGCAAAAAAAATCAAACAAGCAACACAACAAACGTGAAGAAACCGACATAAAATTAAGTATATAAATGCATACATACCAGCGAAAAATGCCCAAACACCTTCTATCGCTGATGCAAAATCAACTGGGGTTCTGTAAGAATAAAGTGTTCTTTGTTATTTTGCTGATCGTGATAAACTTATATTTTAGATTTCAAACAGTTACAGAAGAGTACTTAACACTTTTTTGTTGTTGTTTTGTTGAGCATTGGTTTTTGGTGATTATCGTTAGAAATCATTCACAGGCTTTAACATTTTTATGACAGCAGAATCAGAATCAGTTGTGATGATTCTTCTGCAGACATGATGGTGGATTATGGTTATTATCTCAACTGGTGAAGTTTTTGTTTCTTTTTAATTTAACATGAAAATATTCTAACAAATGACTTGATCTGAGTTAAATGCCCATCTTCAGTCATTTTCTCCTGTGTCAAGTTTCCCTTTTTCTTAAAAAAAAACCCTGATCAAACAAATCATAATGATTAAAGAAAGGGGATGTTTTTCAGTGCAATTTCCATTTTTTCAGCAGAGATCTACAGCATCCAAATCAATGTTTTCCTACAGCTTTACCAATCTGTTGTTTTTATCATTTGATGAAAGATATAACATCATCATCATCATCACCATGTGCCCTGCCGCATGGCGTTGGCGATTCACACGAATCTATCCCCTGTCACTGCAAGCACATCTCCCACCCTCTCTGTCCTCAGCCACCCTGCAAGTCCATCCAATATTTTTTCTCTGGGTCTACCTGGTGTTCTCTTTCCCTCCAGCTTTCCTGTTGTGACCAGGTGTTTTCCTGTTGTCATCGGGTGCTCTAATTCCCCTTTCCTCATAAAATGTCCTAGTAACTATATCATATGGTGTGTAATAATGAATTGGGAAGTTACTTTTTCTTGTGAAGCATAAACAGAAGAGCTTGACAAGATCTAAATGCTTTTTATAAATATTAGAATGACAGATCAAATATAAACATGGTTTTAAGATCAGATTCAAAGTATTCTGTGTGATGAGGTTTAATGTCTCATGGGAATGTTAGTGTACTTCACTCTGTCCACTCACCCCCATCTCCACCCATCAACACACACACACAAACACACACACACACACACATACACACACACACACACACACACACACACACACACACACACACACACACACACACATTGCATTCACATCTGTAGCTGTACAAAACAGGACTCCACTGTTCCTGTTAGGTGTGGTGGTGGTGGTGGTGGTGGTGGTGGTGGTGGTGGTGGTGGTGGTGGTGGTGGTGGTGGTGGTGGTGGTGGTGATGATGATGATGATGATGATGATGATAACAATGACAACAATTGCATTTACATACAAATAAATGTGTATTGTGTGTGTTTGCTCCATGTATGTAGTTAAGTGATTTATCCTGTATAACATCAAACACATCTACCAACCTTCCTTGTGAGTCTTTGGCGTAGAGATCAGGAGAGTGTTCCATGAGGTACATGATGACCTTGCCATGACCTTGGAATGAGGCACAATGTAAAGGTGTCCAGCGGGTCCCTCTGTTGCTCAGGTTGATGTCTGCTCTGTACACAACACAGTGATGTCTGTCAGTCCTTGGCATGTTCCAATGAGAATACTGATGTAATATGTACAATTTTTTTCTTTGTGTGAAAAACACATTCTTCAGTACATTCCACTCACTAAGGACATTAAGCTAACACCCTTAGCAGTTATGTTTTGGTTTTGACCTAAAAACACAAAAGAATGGAAATGGAGGAAGAAAATATACATGTTTTACTGGAGACATTTACGACAATAGCTGACTGATTCTTGTAGAAGTAGTTCAGACTATGCATCTGGGAGTGAGTTAGTGCAAGAAAAAGTACATCAACTGCACATCAACTATTGAAAAATAAGAATCCAAATTAGAATAATCGTCAATTGTTGGTCACACATCTTCAAATACCAAACAAAAACAAAAAAACAAAAGAGATTTGTACTAATCAATGCTTTGTACAGCCAGGATCCTGTTCATGCATTATGTTAGTAACATCATCCGTCTTTCAAGAAAGCCCATTTCATGAGCCTTGCTTTGTTATTATCGTGTTACAAAAAACAATGTGGGATTCTCAAAAGAATCAGCACCCTAAAAACTCTCCATGGAACCCATCCCCCATCCCCAGGATCGCCACTCTCTCCAGTCCTCTACAACATATAAAAGCTACATACTCTTTGCAAATAACATCTTTCACACCAGAGGGGGTTCTACGCTGACTTTATACACTTCAACAAAGTTTTTGACAGAATCCAGCAGGAGACACTGTGGTCCATAATAAAGAAATTTAACACTGGACAAAAATTAATTAACACCATATTCAAAAGCGATCAGTGTGTTACTTACACAGAATGCTATTGGAAAATGGTTCTATGCATTGGTTGGAGTTCATCAGGGCTATACTCTGTCTCCCACAATTTTTAGCATATTCCAAGAAAGCATCAAGACTGACACACTTGAAGAGCATGTCAGCACAGTCAGCATTGAAGGAAAGACACAACCATCACAGACTTTCACTTCATAGATGACTGTGATGGTCTGGCAGTGAGCAAGAACTCACAAAGCTTGTTAAAAGATTAGATGAAACATCAAGAAGATATAACATAGAAATCAATGCCTAGATGACCAAGTTGATGGCCAGCCACATCACCATCACTACTCATATAATTGTTCAATTCACTTACCTGGGATCCATCATTAGCATGGGAATCCAAACCAGAAATCTTCTTGAGGGCAGTAAAGACAACATAAACACTGTCTGAGCCAAAACAAAAAAACAGACTCTTACATGCACCAGTGGAAACAAGGTGTTATCGCAAGATACTTAACATCAGATACACTGATCATATCACCAATGAACAAGTGTGCCAAACCATCAGGCTACACATTAGACCATATGAAGATCTGCTGGTGTAACCATGTATCAAGATCCAATGGCCTTGCTAAATCAATCTTCCAGGGAACTGTTGACAGAAGAAAATAAATGGAAAGACAGAAAAAAAAATTGAATGGCAAAATTGAAGAATGGACAGATAATCTATCTGCAGAGACCCAGGCTTTGGCACACAACCAAGAGAACTGGAAGAATCTGGTGAACAGTTCTGTGATGTGGTGCCAGAATGACTCTTCACAGAATTAAAAGGAGATGAATATCATTAGACTATCATCACCAGCAACAGCAGCAGCAGCAGCATATCATCATCATCATCATCATCACAATTAAGCATAATCATTTTCACATAATGTTAAAAACACTGACCCATTTTCCAGCAATAACTTGACAATCTCAGCATAGCCCCAGAAGGCTGCAATTGCCAATGGAGTCATGCCATCATTGGATCTGATATTTACGTCTGCTCCTTCCTTTACAAGCTGCTCCACTGCCTGAAAATGTTACATCACACACAGATATATGAATTAAACATACTCGTAGTAAATATCACACACACCACACTGTTTCTCTTTCTGCTCTTTTCTTTACTCAAACAGATTTTTGTCCTTCACCAATCTTGATCATTTCCCTTTCTGTCAATGTCACACACACAGACACAGACACACACACACACACACACACACACACACACACACACACACACACACACACGCATGCACACACACACAGACACACACACACACGCATGCACACACACACACACACACACACACACACACACACACACACACACACACACACGCATGCACACACACGCATGCACACACACACACACATATATATAAACACACACACTCACACACAGTTATGTCCTTTTCTCTATATCTTGCTTAACTCTCTCTCTCTCAACACCACACACAACACACACACACACACACACACACACACACACACACACACACCACACACACACACACACACACCCCGTGACTCCAATCAATGAGCGTATACAATGATTTGGTCAGAGAGAGAGGGGGGGGAGAGAAAGAGACAGAGAGAGAGAGAGAGAGAGAGAGAGAGAAGAGAGAGAGAGAGAGAGAGAGAGAGAGAGAGAGATCGTGTGGTACACAAAGTGACAAATTGACGAAGTGGCAACATCGCTGGACTCGAACGCACGCAGTGACGCACTGACCAACTAGGCTACATACAAGAAATCCTTTCCGACTACTACTAAACGACAAGAAACAACGAAAACTCTGAGTATTTGACACAAAACACAAACACCACATTCATACATTACACAAACACAAACTCAGAGAAACACAAACAACACGTTACCACGAGATCGCCATTCGCAGCGGCTGTAGCAACCACAGGCCTGGCAGCCGCCATCTTATTTCTACGGAAACAGCCGAATGAAATCCCGGAACACCCGAACTTACGGCCGTCCAATAAACCACGTGACGACACTTCAGCGTGTCTCATTAACAAAATGGAAAGAAATTAGAATGAGTGCCAGTGTAGGCCTATACTTTTGGAAGACAGTCTTCTTTTCCCTCTTTTGAGGAAATATCAATATTTAATTACTATTCACATTTACTTTACTTAAGTAAATTCGCATTTATTTTACTTATGGGAAATAGTTATGTTTCTACTTTGATGTTGTCAATTATTTTTTGAAATGTAATACAATTTAAAATAAATGATGAAGTATAGTTGTTGGTTGTTTTTTGTTGTTGTTGTTCTTGTTGTTGTTGTTGTTTTTAGAAATAAACATTGAAGTACAAAGAAATGAAATGAGATAACAAGAGCAAGAAACAAAAGTAACATGAATAGATAAATACTATTGAACTGACAATTACAATGATGTTCTCTTAACGAAACGAAGAAGTATCAGAGCTCTTTTAAGTAAAAAAGGGAGGTCAGACAGGAATTAGGTGAGACAGGATAAGTATTTTTTATTACCCTTTCACTCGTTCACCCTGTCCACCAACACCCTGCATTGTCAACCAAGCTAACAAAGCAAAAAATTAACCCTTTGACTCCCACACCCTATCCACCAGCTTCCTACAGGAAGCTAGTGGATAGGGTGTGGGAGTCAAAGGGTTAAATTTTTGCAGTTGATGGATGGGCTGCAGGAGTCAAAAGGTTAAACCCCAATTTAGCAAAGGCAAAAAGGTTTTTAATTGTACATACTCTACCATGTTTCATGAGTGCAGATTCATACTTTTAGGAAAGAGGGCTTACCTAACGAGAAGAGACTGTAATTAACTGCAGTTACTGAAGAGAAACCAAAAGATGTTATATCTGATTTAATGTGTATTTCAGTAAAACTTCATAAACGTGGATGGAGAGTACCAGTATGCGGCATTCAAGACCTCTCGTAAGGAAAGGATTCGGCAAAGGCTAAACACGGAGGAAGTCCATGCCTTAACTTCATGTGCTAGATGAGTACCACAGTCCAACACTTGACCCATGACAGCACAAGCCATTTTGATGACCTCCATAAAGCAGTGGGAAATGATCGATTTTTTATTTTATTTTATGGTTTTTGTTTAAAGCCCAGCTGACTGCGTAGAGCCATATCAGGGCTATAACCATTTCAAAGCACATACAAAACTTCAGGAAAAAAAAAAAGTACACGTATCAATGCATTTTCGTACATAATCCAAAAAGATGCCACAAGCTTGACCATTCCGTCCCATTTATCGCACAGGGAATTTTAAAAAAAACACACCTGAATACAAATTGAAACGTAATAAGGACACAAAAACATATATAAAAACGGGCATAAATGACATAAAATTGCTTCCGCGCATCTCACTTCCCTAGAGCCAAAACTGCACTTAATACATGTACCCCATTGTCAATCCTAAGACAAAGTACGTAAGACTTTGTCGAACACATACAGGTGTGTGGAAGTAGATCATTCATAAGGAAGATTAGGAAAAGACAGGCAACATTTATAGGCCATTTTATGAGGAAAGGGGAATTGGAACACCTGGTCACAACGGGAAAGCTGGAGGGAAAGAGAGCACCGGGTAGGCCCAGGGAGAAGATACTAGACGGACTTGCAGAGTGGCTGGGGACAAGGAGGGTGGAAGAGATGCTTGAGGCAACAAGAGATAGAGACAGATGAAGTCCATAATCGCAAACGCCATGCAGCAAGGCACCTGATGATGATGATGATGACAGGTGTGTGGACCAGCAAGGCAGAAAATGATAGGAAGAAATGACAGAAAGCAAAGGAACAAGGCATAAACAAAGAGAGTGACAGAAAAGAGGAAAATTCTAGTACAGAATTTCCAGAAGGTGGGGATACTATTTACACTGAAAGAGCCCCCGGCATCCCCACGGGGAAGAAATGATTGATAACACTGATGTTCCTCTTCTATGCCACATACTAAGAGATGAAGGTTGGATTGTCTAAGACAGGTCTATAATGCTCTAAATGGGCACAAGCAGCAATCCTCATCATCGGGAACAGTGCGTGTTTTTAAAGAAATCATCTTTATTTCTGATGTTGCTCCCAGCTTTTGGTTCTTGATGGGAAATTCAGGAAGATATTTCAGGAATATGAACCATCTGGATCAATTGCCCTATCCTGTGGCAGGCCGTCGATGCTATCTATTTCACTGCTGCGTCTGCCAGATGCTAGAGTGATTAAGAACCAAATTTTGAGAGAAACAACTTAAGAGGAATGCCACTAATCTAAAGGGATGGTCCTTTAGAAATGGGAAAATAAGGAGGTCCCTTGCTGGAGATCAGCGAAGGGTCCATGTTTCACTAAGATTATTATCATTATTATTATATTATTTAGAACCAGCCAACTGCACAGAACTATATCAGGGCTATAATTATCTCAAAACACACACAAATTAAGTAGGCCTACATAATGTCAGTGCATTAATTTTTGCCCCTGCCATAGACCATTCTGCCAACATATCACCAGGGGTGTTAAAAATATAGGCCTAAATACAAATGTATAAACATAACTTAGCACCCTAAAACAGATAAAAACTATCCTAAATTACCTAAAATTGCTTCTGCACAACACATATCCAGTTAATTCACGAATCCAATTATCAATCCTCAAAAAAAGTAAGGCTTTACAGAACACACAATGTGAATGAATCCCAAAACAGAAAATGACAGGAAGAGATGACAGAAAACAAAGGAGCAAGGCAGAAACAAAGAGATCGACAGAAAAGAGGACATTTCAATAAGAGAAGAAACGCAAATGAGGTCTCTGAAGAAACTTTTTTTGGAGAAGATATGACCTCTTGAGGTTACCAGATGGCCTGAAAGTACGACTTTTAAAATGTTTGATTTGGCCAGTCATGATTTATGGCTGCGAAGCCTCGGCTCTGAGAGAAACTGATTGCAGAAGAATTGAGGCAGCAGAGATGTGGTTTTATCGGAGACTATTACGTGTCAAATAGACAGATAGAAGAACTAATGAAAGTGTCATGGAAGAACTCTATACCACCAGAAAACTACTGGCAGACATCTACAAGAGAAGACCAAAATACATTGCCCATGTGTCACGCAGCAAGAACACAGACCATATGGCAACCATCTTTCAAGGAAAAACAGTGGCAAAAAGGAAGGCAGACCTCCAATATCATACATCGAGAACATCAGTGGCCTAAATATTCAAGAAATTGTCCACAAAAGTCAAGACAGAGCAGCCTGGAGGGAGATGGTGGTGTCTGAGTATGCAACGACCAGCACTGAACCCGGCAACGCCGACAGGTGAGAGAACCTCCCACTTACCTGAGGGTTGTGCAGATAGCAGCCCCGTATCCGTTAACTGTAGAAGATAATAAGTGTGGGTCTACTGATACAAAAGCCTAAAAGTTGGCAATGTCTACTGGTGTAGGTTGAGAGTGGTTAACTCCATTTAGACTGATTCAGTCATCCCAAAGTTTCCAGTAAGAGGAGTATACTGAGAGAACATCATCTCTGTAAACGTGAGAAACCAAAACTTTATTTGAAGCTCTTATTATAGAGAGTGACAACTGCACATCATCTAGGTGTGAAGGTTTGGCATGTTTGGATTGCTGTGGGGAATCCCTGATCTGGGTTAAATTCAGTCTCTTTGAGTGAGATTGCATTGAATTGAGGTCCATAGGCCAGATGTAGTAAGTCTGGAAACTGGTTGTGTTGGTCAGAAGCAGGCCAAGATCAGGGATGCTCCATTTCAATGAAGTTTCAAGAATTTGTTTATGACTGGGATTGGATACATCTTGCCTTGCAGACATCCTGTAAGGCAAGTCATCCTGCAAGGTTCTAATCTTGCAATGTAAATCATCTTGCGAAGTATGTTGCAAAACAGGGCATCTTGTAAGGCAAGGCAATCTGCAGTACAAGCCATCTTGCAGGGCGTCCTGCAGGTTAGATGTCTTAAAAGTTATATCGCAGGCATATTGCGAAGCAAGGCAAACTGTGAGACAAGATCTTATGAGAAAAGCAATCTTGCAAGACAAGGCAAATTCCAAGGCATCTTGCAAGGCAAGCTAAATCATGCCTTGTAAGACGTCTTGTAGAGCAATTCATCTTGCAAGACAAGTTATCCTGCAAAGCACGCCATTTTGGTAGGAAGACATTTTGCCAGGCAAGGCATTCTGCAAGGCAAGCCATACTGCAAGGCAAAGCAAAAGATTTTGGTAGGTAGACATTTTGCCAGGCAAGGCATCCTGCAAGGCAAAGCATCCTGCAAGGCGAGGCATTTTGGTAGGAAGGCATTTTGCCAGGCAAGACATCCTGCAAGGCAAAGCATTTTGGTAGGAAGGCATTTTGCCAGGCAAGGCATCCTGCAAGGCAAAGCATTTTGCCAGGCAAGACATCCTGTAAGTCAAGACATCCTGTAAGGCAAGGCATTTTGGTAGGAAGGCATTTTTCAAGGCAAGGCATCCTGCAAGGCAAGGCATTTTGGTAGGGAAGACATTTTGCCAGGCAAGGCATTTTGGTAGGAAGGCATTTTGCCAGGCAAGGCATCCTGCAAGGCAAAGCATTTTGGTAGGAAGGCATTTTGCCAGGCAAGGCATCCTGCAAGGCAAGGCATGTTGCAAAGGCAGGGCATTTTGCAGAGCTGGGCATCTTGCGAGTCATCCTACCAAGCAAGGTGCGCTGCAAAGCAAGGTGAAATACAGTCGTTTTGCAAGGCAAGGCATCTTGGCAAAAAAGAAACAAATAGAATATATGTTATTTGTCCTGTCTGTGATAGAAACTCCTTCAGGGTGTTATGCATCTTGAACAGAATTTCAACCCTTTGACTCCTGCACCCTATCTGCCAACTGTAAAAACTTAACTCTTTGACTCCCTCACCCTATCCGGAAGCTGGTTGATAGGGTGAGGGAATCATAGGGTTAAATTTCGCTTTGCTAGTGAGGTTGACAATGCAGGGTAGGCTACGGGTGAACAGGGTGCGGGACTCAGTGGGTTAAGCCCACCATTTACACCCACCTAACATGCACATAACAATCACACTCCAAGAAGACAAAAAAGATTCATCAAACAATGCAAAACGGTTTTAATATATCAACATGAGAAATAACACGCAAAGTACAGTATAACAACTGTAACAACATCTCTCAGAAAACAATCACAGCACAAATTTTTGAACACATGAAGTTGAAAATCAGCTCTATCTTCAAAAAACAATCACAGCACAAATTTTTGAACACATGAAGTTGAGATCAGATCAGCTCTATCTTCAAAAAACAATCACAGCACAAATTTTTGAACACATTAAGTTGAGATCAGATAAGTTCTATCTTCAAAAAACAATCACAGCACAAATTTTTGAACACATTAAGTTGAGATCAGCTCTATCTTCAAAAAACAATCACAGCACAAATTTTTGAACACATGAAGTTGAGATCAGCTCTATCTTCAAAAAACAATCACAGCACAAATTTTTCAACACATGAAGTTGAGATCAGATCAGCTCTATCTTCAAAAAACAATCACAGCACAAATTTTTGAACACATTAAGTTGAGATCAGCTCTATCTTCAAAAAACAATCACAGCACAAATTTTTGAACACATGAAGTTGAGATCAGCTCTATCTTCAAAAAAACAATCACAGCACAAATTTTTGAACACATTAAGTTGAGATCAGATCAGCTCTATCTTCAAAAAACAATCACAGTACAAATTTCTGAACACATTAAGTTGAGATCAGATCAGTTCTATTTTCAAAAAACAATCACAGTACAAATTTCTGAACACATGAAGTTGAGATCAGCTCTATCTTGCATCATCCCTGTTTATCATGATACTGTTCAAGTCTCAATTAGAAGTGAATTATCACACTGACCAAATTTTTACATAGGAAAATTCTTTGGCATATATAAAGGCAATGACTGATTTTGATTTATAATAATTCCGGTCTCTGTATATGTACAAAGATGATGACTAAATGCATGCTAAAACAGGCAAAATCACAGTGAAAGCACCAATTATATATGTTCTAATATTAGTTTGTTTGTTTTTTACTTCATTTTATTTCCTTGACCAATTCCTTTTTTTTTTACAAGTAATTTCAACGAATGGGATGGCAACTACACCATTTTGTAAATTTCTTAAATGATAAGTCAGTTGCTGCCATTATATTGGTTGCTGAATGCATGATATATAAGCCTTGTCCTGAGTATCTCACCCATCTGTTACATCTCTACACGCCATCTCGAGCTTTGCGGTCCTCATCTGATACCCGTCTCTATAGTATCCCCATAGTCCGCACTAAAAGGTTTGGGCAGCGTTCTTTTTCCTATCAAGCTCCAACCATCTGGAATCAGTTACCTCGCTCTCTTAGATACTCACCCTCTCTGTCCACATTCAAACGCTCCCTCAAAACTCACCTGTTTCCCAAAACTGGTAATCTCTGCCCCCTTCCCCCCATGTAATGTAATGGTGACATTATAGTGTCTTAGTGTCAATGTGTCATTGTATTTGCATGTCATGCTGTGTGTGTGTTTGTGTGTGTGTGTGTGTGTGTTTGTGTGTGTGTGGGTGCTTCTGTGGGCGTGTGTGTGTGTGCTTGTGATTCTGGTTATATGTTTTGCCATTGTAAACGCCTAGGGCATTAATTTGATTAGGCGTACTAAATGTTCATAATAATAATAATAATAATAATTAGTCAATGGCAAAATACTCTGTTAAAATCAATTCACAGAATATAAGCAGTCACTAAAATGAACATTATGTGCTTGGATTTTCAAGAATTTTGTTTGCTCACCCACTACTATCTCTTTTTAAAATGGAAGGAGAAAAACAAACAAAACCAGACCATTCTGTAAACTTTAAAAATAATAAATAAGATCAATGCACTGTTGCTGATTTTTCTTGCTCCTTTTCCTGTTCATATATGGTCAGTGATCAGAGCAAAAAGAGCATCATAATAATTCAAAACTGCTGGAACAATATGAATTTATAAGCACTTTATAAGCTCTTTAATCATTTTTAAAGGCATTTCATTAAAATAAAGTAAAACAAAACAAGAAATCACACCAGTGTCTGGGAATGATTTAGCACTTAAATTCAAAAACAAGGGGATTTAATCACATGTAACAGCACCAGTGTTTGGGAATGATCAGGTACTTAATTTAAAAAGGGAGGATTTAATCACATATAATGAGCTTTTCTTCATCGAACAGAACTTTAGATTGTGTCAGCCATGATGGTTGGATCACAACCACGGATTTTCAAGTCTTTGGAGGGTTGGTTGTAGATGTGGTTGTACAGGTCAGCAAGAGGTAGTTCTGGGTCAGTCTTGGCTGCTTCTGCTGCCTCCTCTATCTCTTTACGGACATCATCATCAATTTTCTGTCACAAAAACAAACAGTGCTGACAAAAACATTTACAGGATTCTCGGTGTGCGTAAGGGGAGTTGCATATGTATGTATCTACGCATATACATATGTATGCGTTTATGAGAGTACATATATATGTTTGTACATTGCATATGTATGTATCTATGCATATACAAATGTATGCATTTATGTGTGTACATGTATACATTTGTATGTGTTATTATTGCATGCGTATAAAGAATTCAATGCACACAACGCAGCTATTTGGTATTAACCTGCTGAAAAGAGATTTCAAACAAAACCAACTTTAAACTATTCTTAACAAACCTACATGCAACAAAATGACCTGCAAGAACTGCAAAAACAAATATAAAGTTATTTAGATTCAACCCTTAAAAAAAATGATTGAAATAAAAACATAAATTAATTGTGATTTCCATTACTTCTGCTACGTTTGTGCAAATCATGGATTCTGCAACGTAAATATCAAGATCAAAATCACTTCATGATGAAGTCTGTCAACTGGAGTTAAACAAAACACATTTTACGAGAAGAGAGTCCAAGCTATTTAGCTATTTGAGATAATACTAGAATAGAATAAAACAAGAACACAATAGAAACAGTTTATCTGGACACTCCATGCAACTTTTTTCCTTAAACGAACGCATTGTTTTCCAAATTTTTTAAATCTTGAACAGATGCTCACTCTGAAAGAAATTATTCTACAAGTGAATCAGTGTCACATACCTTTAATTCATCATCAGTGACCAGACCAGAAGAGGTAATACGTTCCTTCCACAGACCGATGGGATCTTGTTTCTGTCGTACTTCTTGTATCTCTTCATGTGTACAGAGGCTATGGAAAGCACCAATACAAAAATCACAGTTACACTTTGATCTGATTGAAAATCCAAACTGTAAAAATGTATTAGGTCATTACATTGGCGCAGTGTTGTTATCTTCAGAGAGTATACTTTTATCTAACTAATTATCCAAACTGTAAATGTATTAGGTTTACACTGATGCAATGTTTTTATCTTCAGAAAATACACTTTTATCTAACAAATGATCCAAACTGTAAATCTATTAGGCCATTACACTAAAGCGATGTTCATATCTCCAGTGTATCTTTCCAGTATGTGACACAGGCTAAACTTTCAAGACTTAACATCAGTAAACTGGAAATGATGCCTTCTTAAACTGCTTTAATTTTGATATAAGTTTAATCAAACAAATTTAACACTTTCGCCACACACTATGCTTCATCAAACACGCAGAAAACTCACAATGAATCAGAAAACTTACTTATTTCGGTCTTGAGAAAAAAACTGCTTCCTCTCTGAATCAAATTCTTTTATAATGGACAAAATTTCTACACTATAAAACTATCAATTAAAAGAATCATCTTTTGGGTGTACATTTTCCTCTCTGACAACTTTACCTCTAGGCTGACAAAGAAGAAATATTTTCTGGTTCTGCTGCTGACTTACTGAAGAAACACTGCAGAATTAAAGTGTTTGTTTTACATGAGGTTTTTGTGCTAACCCTTGACTGTTGCATCAATATGTTCTACTGGTGCCAAATAAGCATTTCTGAATAGTATCAACAAAATGTTTATACTTCCACATGGTTTTGTTGTTGTTGTTTTTACTGGTGGTGATGTTGTTATTGTTGTTATCACATCTTTATGAAACTTCCCAGAATAAATATCACTACAGTGAATAATATCCACATAAAAGAGAAAATATATTTATGACGTTAGGCCTTGCAAAGTATTTAATAGACATTAAATAAACATGAACTGTAGAAAGGATCAACACAAATGACAATTACAAAGGTCAATAAAAAGAAACAGTACAAAAAAACACAATTAAAAGCACACGGAATATATGCACAAACATTGTGTTCCACTAATATTTCACTATCAGTGAGCTGTTGTCTTGTAGTAGGTGGGTGCATGAATACAACTCACCCACTATGTACAGCAAGTCTTTTATCTTACATTACAATTTTTGGTAAATTCCAGATCAGTGGTGCTGGTTACGATTTGAGGTAGCACCATAAAGACTTAATCCATTGTTAATCTGGGGAGAGCATAACACTATTTCCTTTTAAATATTCAACATAATCTGATGACAAAAATGGACATTTAACATACAATGCCGATGCAAAGCAAAAGAGAAAAACGTGGGTGTACATTATATGTCCAACTCAAGTAATGGGATAATGTGTGCTTTTCTCATCACTTCAAGACTGCATATTGTTGTTTTTTTCATAACACAATTCTGTATCTGATATGATCTTAACACAAGACCCACATAACTAAATCAAAAGTAATGATAATCATAATGATAAGAACAATTAAACTGAATGATCAAGTCACTGAAATAATATATCATAATATAATTTTTGTTCATAATAGCATCAGACCAAAGCACAATTGTTATCGTTGCTTAAAGCCCAGCTGACTACATAAAGCCATATCAGAGCTATAACCATCTCAAAAAATATACCATACCTCACTAGAGAAAAAAAAAACTTGGAAAAGAAAATCAATTACACACATCAATGCATTCACGGACATAATCTAAGTATATGCCCCTGGCATTGACCACTCCATCCTATTTATCACCAAGTGATTTAAAAAAGATGCCTGAATACAAATTCAAACATAAATAAGGACACTAAAACATATCTAAAAATGGGCCTAAATTACCTAAAATTGCTTTCGTATACCACATTTTCCTACACCAAAAATGGACTTAATACATGTACAGAATGATCAATCCTAGGGGAAAGTATATAAGACTTTACAGAACACATACAGGTAAACGGACCAGCAAGGCAGAAAATGACAGGAAGAAATGACAGAAAGAAAAGGAACAAGACAGAAACAAAGAGAGTGACAGAAAAGAGGAAATTTCTAGCACAGAATTTCCAGAAGGTGGGAATACTTTTTATACTGAAAAGAGCCCCCATCATCCCCACAGGGGAACTGTGGTGATATTCTCTTCCCCTTTGACACCAATCTGTTGCACATCACCAGACAAATACTGAAGATAAAAGTTATACATAAATATAAACAAAGACATTTTTGTTCTTAGTTTATATAAAAAGCTACAATTTTAGTGCAATCATGAAGACATACATGATCTAGACTATCAGTCGCTGTGACTTAAAAAAAGATTCATAATAATGAAATAAAAATCTGAATGCACTGAGAGTTATCACGCATTGTCAAACAGCAAAAACAGATTTGTAATACTGACAGAAGTTCCTCAGAAAATGCTGTTCACATATCCCCCACCCCCGAAACTGATTTTAAGCACTTTTTTTTTAATCCATGTGATCTTATCCTGGGTATACCTTACCTTTCTAACTTACACTTTTGCAATTTCTCAATGTTCCATACCATTGACCAAAATTGGGTAAAGATCCATCATGTCTACTCATTTTGATCACAGACAGACATATACACAGACAGACATTCTCTCTCTCCAGATGATATGAATTAATCTCCCTTTTTTAAAAGCAAAGATTAAAAGAGGAAAACAAACAGAATGGTTCCTCACTGGAGAGACAACCTTTGCAACATTAAAGAAATACAAGAACAAAATTAACACAATTATGCAGGCCCTACTGACCTTGTATCAGGATCACTGATGCTGTGGCCATGATAACGATATGTGGTACACTCCAGCAAAATGGGGCCGCTCTTGATGGCAAACTGTCTGGCAAACTCTGTAGCTGCTTTCACAGACACCATGTCCATGGCATCCACCTGCATAAACATGCACACACACATGTACAGACACAAGTACACACACACACATGCATGCACACACGCAAGCACAGACTTCCCATAGTAAAACAGAAGTCTTAAGAAACTTGGAACTTTTTTCTCACTTTCATTACAGTATTGCTGACCACTTTGTGCAATAAAAATGCTCTTAAACCAAAAGATCAAAGTTCTTCCTCAGCACACAACACCAACAAAACATACCACAGTCACTAAGACATTCAATCAACGAGTAATTCAATCACTCCACTAAACTCTCAACTAAAAAAGCTTCAGAGCATATAACTCAAACAAAATGACATTTTCATCATAACTCTCAGAAAGATAATGTATAGGCTGTCCTATGTATCTTTGAGGGCACAGTGTGTGCGATGATTTTGATTCCCCCCCCCCCCCCCCCACCCGAGGCCAGCATTATGATAGCAGTACCCAACTCTTCTCTCTCACTGTTTTCCTTCTAAAGACATAAACAAGGTCAAGTGTCCATTCACAGCTGGATGGACCTCAGACTGCATGCAATTTGTCTTGGGCAAGATTTGTACCTATGCAGTCAGGACCCTGAGTAACTACAGAAAAGGAACATACTGCTCAACACTCACCCGTACACCTGGTATGTAATCTCCTCTGGTGTAGTACTCTGTACTGGCCGAAGCTCGGTCTACAGATGTACCCACGCCATAGCCATTGTTCTCGCAGACGAAGATGACAGGCAAGTCCCAAAGTTTGGACATGTTGAACGCCTCATACAGCTGGCCTTGGTTTGCAGCACCGTCCCCATACAATGCTACACACACGTTCTTCTTCCCTTCGTACTTCATGGCAAATGCTACTCCTGCCCCTAATGGCACCTGGTCAGGAAAGGAGTTAGAAAGGTATTATGAAAGTGTGCAGGCTGTTTCCAGACTTTGTTACTAATAATATTATGTTATTCTCATCTGCAGCCTGTTGCTATAACTAGTTTCAGTCCTGTCTGCTGTTAGTAGAGCCACAGACTCCAGATCTGACATCACAAATTCCATCCTAACCTACATCATAAACACTGGAATGTTTGCTGCTCATTTTAATGCTTCAATCACTTTGGAAAGTCAGTATAATGTTTCATAGGTCCCTTCCCCCTCTCACCCCCTTTCCAAGATTTTGCCAGTACCGTTTTATGCAAGAATAAGCAACCTGCCAAACAATTTCTGGCAGATTTGGGTGCAGCACACGTAGAATTGTCCGAGTGTGATGAATCCTTCTTAAACAAAACCTTTAGGCTGGAAAAAAAAAAACATTCCCAGGATGCAGTCAAAAACATGCGAGAGAAAAGACCACCAGCTGCACACATCATCAGAATATACACTGTCATTTGTAATGTAACTGAGATCCTTTCGTATGATAAGCGATGTTTTATAATGACTATTATTATGATTCAACACAACTTGCAACGGATCCTTCTATGAAAATAACTTATTAGATCTAGGCCAGATTGAGTGAGCCCACCCCTCACCCCCTTTTCAAATATCTAAAGTGTACTGTATATATACAAACTGACATAACTTACCTGGGCACCAACAATGCCGTTGCCACCATAGAAGTTTTTGGCATACATGTGCATAGACCCTCCTTTGCCTTGGGCACAACCTGTCATCGACCTGAAGACAAACACACACACACACACAAACACACACACACACACAAACACACACACATACATTCATCCGTCACGCAACAGCACGCACTCCTTCCAACCAACGGCACTAAACAAACTGCGATATATTCTTTTTTTACATTTATTATTACCAACTTTCACCCATCACTCATACAACATACACAACCACGCACCTTCATACTCTTTCTCTCCTCCTTCGTTTTCTCCTCCCTCTTTGTCTCCTATTCCTCGTCCCCTGCTTCTCTTTCTTTTCTTTCTTCTTCCTCGTCTCCTTCTTCCTCGTCTCTTTCTTCCTCGTCTTATTTTTCCTCGTCTCCTTCTTCGTCTCCTTCTTCTTCGTCTCCTTCTTCCTCGTCTCCTTTTCGCCCGTCTCCTTCTTCTTCGTCTCCTTATTCTTCTCATTCTTCTTCTTCTCCTTTTCCGCCTTTTTTTTTTTATATATATTTTTCTTCTTTTTTTTCTTTGTTTCTCCTTTTAATTCATTTTCTTTCTCTTCTTCTTCTTCTCCTTTTTCACCTTCTTCTTCTCCTTCCTCTTCTCCTTCTTCTTCTCCTTTTTCTACTTCTTTCTTCTCTTTTTTTTTGTTTCACCTTCTTTTCCTTTACTATTTCTTTTTCGCTTTCTTCTTGTTCTTTTTCTTCTCCTTCCCCTTTCTCTAGGCGGATTCTTTGGAGACTGACTAGCAAAACCTATTCCACCTTTAGTTTTCAACTTGGGTGAGCTGTTTTTCGAAAACTCAATCATACCACACATGCACACACAAAATTTCTTTCCGCACGCAACATAAAAACTCATGCATACATCACTCCATGCACATGACACAAAAATCAAGAGCACGCACCACCCTGCGCACATGACACACACACACACATACATACCAACACGCATCACCTCCAAACATACACAAGCAAAAACTATATTTATTAGCTATTGAGCAAATAGTGCACAAGCATATGATGTGTTTTTACATTTGTACAGCAAGGTCTTATCATATTCATCGAGTTGATCCATCCTTCACGATCGTATACATACACAATTGACAATAAACAAAAAAGTCAGGGTATACACACATCACAAAGAAAGACAGATATATACACAAACAAGAACAAATACTTAAGAGAATAAAACCATCTGATAATTCTTAAAAGTGAACAGCACTGTAAAGATCAAATGTGGACAGTTGTCCTTAGAACATAAATGCAAAAACACATGCACAGATACACTGGCAGGAGAGACAGACAGGGAGAAAGAGGACAAACTTATGAGAGTCAACATGAGGAGGGAAGAAAATTACTTTCATAAGTTCAATAAGCAGAGTGAGGAATTGATAGGGTAAACTGAGAATGTTTAAATGTTATATAATGGTATTACCAGTCAATTCAGCCAGCACCCCCAGCACAGACACCCCACGCATGTAGATCCAGCCATGGGTACGGAATGCTGTGATGACAGCATCATCTTTGGTGATGGCTGCTTCCATCCCTACAGCTATTGCTTCCTTACAAACACAAACACACACACACACACACACACACACACATACACACACACACACACACACACACACACACACACACACACCACAAACCAGCATGACCTGCACATTTTAATGTGCCAATCTTGAGATCTTACTGGTGTAATGTTTAGGTCCAGACTTAAATCATTTGCCATGTAATAATAGTTTGTATTATTTAATCAATCTCTTCTGCACAGTTTAGCCACTATTAAAGAACTGCCAACCCCATTCCAAAGCTGAAATGAGGTTGAAAGGTTATAAGTAACAATGACTTAACAGACCTTGGGATGAGGTCAAAAAGCTAACGAGTAATAACACCAGAGTTCTGCTGGAGAGAATGATTTAATCTTAAGATCTTGAGTCGGGGTCAAAAGCTTGCAAGTGACAAGTCTGAGAGTAAGAATGATCAATTTTACACCGTAAATCATGGGGCATCCGTCCCTGACCTAAAGCGTCCCCAGATGGCGGATAGGGGACTGATCCTCAGATATGAGGGCTAGCTGCGAATAACTAATAAGCAGCCGCGGCCCAAACAGCGACAGTACTCTAAGAGGAGGCTGCGTTATAGGGTGGTACATATACTTCTATAACGGGGTCTCACAACCCTACAATGAATACTGTCAGGCGACAAGGGCACCATAACTCCAACCACAGAAGTCCTGGAAGCAGGGGATGAATGAATCAGGAGGCAAAGGCAGAATACTGCACAACAATCGGCTTCTACTTCACGGTCGTGAGCAGAGGATTTCCAAGGAAACAATGGCCAGGACACCTGCACAGTATGTGCACTGTGCTTCAGGAAAGCAATGGCAACCTACCTGAGGTACTTTTGCCAAGAACTGCACAAAATACATGCCGTTTGGAGGGGGATGGCGGTGTCAAAGAGTGTAGCAGCCAACACTGAACCCGATGACACTGACAGAAAAGTTTAAGTCAGAAACTGAAGTTTTCTATTGTGTACTTGGCTGATCCTGTCTTAAGACTTTTTTTAATGAAGTGATTTATTCTGTTACAAGTTTGCTTCCACCTGTCATTTTTGCCTGCAGTTACTTAATGAAAGTAAGACAAGCATCTCAACAGAATGATTAACTTTCAAAAATCCAAGAAAGGACCAAATGCTCATGTGAACTAGTTAATTCCAGTGTCTGAAAGGTAATTTTTTTTCTCAAAATTTCTATTAGATTTTTAATAAGAAATAAAACACTCACCTGTCCAGAATACAGGCTGCAGTATCCTCGGATGATCTTGGATTTGTGCAGATTGGCAGCAGTGGTTTCCATGCGGCGGATAGTCTGCATCTCTGTATAGTACTGTAACGCCTGGTCGCGTGTCACTGTTTGAGTGGACGGTGGGCCTTGGTCCAGCTTGTGCAGTTTGAATGGCTGTGTACATATTGATTTCTTAAGACATTCAATTCTGTTTCTTTTAGATTCAATATATAAGAACAATAAAAACAGGAAGGGTTTTTCTTTCCATCTTTTTTCATCACATTTTTGAAACACCCAACATATAAAATTACAATAAAATGATTGTAACAATACTGTATAATCATAAACACATACACACAAAAACAGACAACAAATATGCAGCATGAAATATGATATTACATATGATCTAGGTACACAAATAATATGTAGCCTATATAACATTAATTTTTGTGCATGTCAAAAAAGGTCCAAGAAAAGTTTACTTGGCCAAGCAATAATATTATTGCACAAGGAATATGTCTTGGATTTTGCTAGGTTTTCTAAAAATCTTAAATAAGCAAGCAGTAAAACTCCCACCTTCAAATTTAATCTATAAAATCACTAACATAAAATTATTCATTACAGATTATGACATAATTTTACATCATTATAAATTATGACATCATTTTATATACATACACATTCAAGTGTGCACGCGTGCATGAGTGTGAGTGTGAGTGTGAGTGTGAGTGTGTGTGTGTGTGTGTGTGTGTGTGTGTGTTTGTGTGTGTGTGTGTGTGTGTGTATGTGTGTGTGTGTAGATAGACAGAAAGACACACAGATGGATGGACTAACTAACAGACAGACTGACTGAGAGACAGAAATAAAAAGAACAAAAAAACAAACAAAGAAAAAACAGTAATAAGCATCCATTAAAACTGGCAGACTTAGAAGTTTAAGAAATATAATATAAATCAGTTTTGAGCACATACAATACCAAAAAAAAGATGCGCAATGGTTATCAATTACACTTCATTTAGTTATTTTTATTTTCATCTTTTCCAACAAGGAAAGAAATTAGTTCAACAAAACTGAAAGTGGGGTACCTGTGTATCAAAAGTAGCCTCAGCAGCATACCCAGTATTTTGAAAGAAGTCAAGAAACCACTGAAAGTGAACACAAAAGAACACAGAAATTAGCAGAGCAATAATGAAGTCTACACACATATCAAATCATTTGTTTCTTTCTTGTCCAATCCATAATTTACAAATTTGAAAAAAAATGTACAGATTTAAAAAAAACAGAATGGGAGAAGAAAAGAATAAAATCTTGATTGTATTACTTGTTCAACTATGATTTTGTTATGCTTCAAAGTAGCAGTTCTAACAAGAAAAACAGTCAATACAATTAAAAAGTTTTAAAACATTTGTATCATGCCACATGCTAATCTCATACTGTGTGTGTGTGTGTGTGGTGTGTGTGTGTGTGTGTGTGTGTGTGTGTGTGTGTGTGTGTGTGTGTGTGTGTGTGTGTATGTGTGTGTGTGTGTGTGTGTGTGTGTGTGTGTGTGTGTGTGTGTGTGTGTGTGTGTGTGTGCATGATATGACGATACTATAATATGTATAAATTACAAACAATAGTTAAAAATGTATGTAAAAAATCAAAAAGACTTCATCAGGCCTCAAAAATCATAATTACATTACTTGTCCAACAGTTTTGTTACGCTTCAAAGTAGCAGTTCTAACAAGCAAAACAGTGAACACAACAAAATAGTTACTTTTAAATTTAAAACATTTGTGTTATGCCACATGTTACTCTCATACATATTTTTTGCATAACATAATACTATAAATCACAACAGTTCAAATGTGTGCAAAAATACTCATAAACTTGCCCATGCTGGCAGTAATACTAGTAGACTATTGCATAACAGTCTGTTCTGGAAAGCCAAAGTTAAAATCCCATCAAGTACATACACCAAAATTCAATGAGTAAATAAGTATCTACCCTTCTATATAAATGGAGAAGGTAAGGCACTGATCAAAACCCTAATAATGACAGAAGCTGAGGGATCTCCAGTATGTACCTCACTCCATGTGACTGCTCTGGTTATGGGAAAAAATCTTTAAACTTTCATAACTGAATATACCTATGTCAGTATGTGCATGCTTGAGAAAGGGTTGTGTGTGTGTGTGTGTGAGATGTCATGCCCAATTCCCCATTTGCAGAGGAACTCTTGGAAGAGCTTGCCATAATATCATGGTCCACTGTCTGATATTCATATTGGAATCAAGTCTGCCAAACATGGCCAGTGTTTTCCCCACTTCTTCAGAGATAGCTGCACTAATCATTTTCATCAGCTCCACCATGACCAAGTATTTGAAGAATTATTTGCAAAGGAATATAAAAAGAACATTACTGAAGAAGCCTAGGAAAAGACAAGCACCATCTATAAACATTTTATGAGGTAAGAGAAAACTGGAGGGGAAAAGGAGCACCAGATACTGAGATAGACCCACGGACACAATACTGAACAGACTTGCAGAGCGGATGAAGACAAGAGTGGAAGATGTACTTCCAGTGACAAAATATAGCTCTGTATTGAGGGCGATGATCACCAATGCCATGCGACAGTGCACATGATAATGATGATTTGCAAAAGAGCAAAAACTTTCATCCATCAATCTTAAATCTCAGGTATGGTTTTCCCAGGGCATGCTTGGAATGTCATGTAGAAGTTGTGGTTCTTTCATGTTCGTGTTCATGTGTTCTTGGCAAAGATCATATGATCTGATCATCTGCTCAATACTTATGTTTGGCACTGAAGGGGTTAAAGTAATAAATAATTATACTTTTTTTATATAGGCCTACTGATAATCTGAATTATATAAATTTGCAGAGCAGCAAATGCTCTAAATAACGAATATCTCGATTGGGGTGGCACTAGCTTATCAATCTCACCGTGCGTGGTCTTTGGCTAGCTGATCTTCTGAAAAAGTTCAGCATTGTTTATCGATACAAACTTCAACAAACAATGACAGTTCTCTACAGCCCTGGCAGACGATCTTTCCATCAGGTGTGGAACTTTGCCCGATAGCCTACAACTGAAAACAGAGTCATTCCCCATTAGGCCTATAAAAAATTTCAGTATTTGATGTTTACTTCCGGCCTTGAACGTTATCTTTGACTTTGCAAACAATCAACGAAGCCAGTGCAAATTGTTTCGAGGTTTGTTTCATTGATCCAGCCCACGTTTTATCTATAGGCCTAGTCGTATCTGTGTGCTTTTCATAGCGTGTTAGTATGATTTTGCAAGAATTTGTCCGCATAGTGCGATGATAAATTACTCATTTTTTTAATGATTCCTCCGGCTCTGGTGGTGACATCGTCGGGTTTGTCGAAAACAAAACCTTTCCACAAAGCTCCCTGGAGCTGATTGGCGTTGCAGAATCCACGACTGGCATAAACGCAAAGGAAAAGGTAGAGTCTACTGTGCTTGGTGTCTTAGAAGGTTAGGGTTCTCATCAATTTGTGGAAGCTGTCAGACTCAGTTGATCATGATGGTGACTCAGATGACTGGACCATGGATGCCAGAGCCTGCCAGAGGTTCCAGGCTTTTTCTTTGTTTTTGTTTTGTTTAAACGATTGAAATTTCTCTACTGTGAAGTAGTCTATTAGGCCTATACTCGTAATACTGGCTATAGGCCTAGACCTCTAGGCCTATATCACAGGGCCAGCGAAATCCACTCGCCCGGTCGCCCGAGGCTAATAATAAATCTGTCGGGCGACTCAAAATCAAAAACTACTGGTCCGTTGGGCGAGTGACAATTCTGACTCCTGCAGCTAAAATTTGTTTCGATTTTTTAAACTTTCCGATCTGCCAAGTGATTTCGTCTGCAATGATCGAATCTGTCAACGTTCGCGCGCAAACGAGGCCATCTTGGGAAAGACAACTCTTGCTTACCGTAGGCCTGTCAGTGAAGAGAGTCGGTGCGATACAATCGAGTGTTGGGGCCTAACAGATCAGCGACCTTTCGCCCAATCTGTCAGTTTTGGTCGAACGATTAGAAGCTTCTAATTAAGTACGGAAACCAGAGAAAAGAATACAGTATATGCCTTATGGAGATCAAGAGACAGGGAGGAGAAGAGAACGTGTGTGCTATTGGCAAGGAAATTCGAGAGACGAGAGCAAATTTGATGCATCATTTCTTATAAGATGATTTCATCAAAAGAAACTACATGTAGTTTAGAAGGCATAGACGCTTGTTGGCGATTTTTCTTGCAGTATCTTCATTTGTCTCTCAGAACGTAAATTTCAGTTAAGGTGGATTAAATGTTTTCAAAGTGTTTTCCCTTCACACTGAACTACTGAAGTCAAGAACACGCGCGCGCGCGCACACACACACACTCGCTCTCTCTCTTTCTCTCTCTAAAGAGACATAATATTTATACAACAACAAAAAGAAAATTTTGAAAAAAAAAAAAAAATTGAAAATAAAACAGACACAAACATCAACCAACCAACAAAAGCCAACAGACACATAGTTCAGTATCACTACAGACCTAGCCAACAGATA
This sequence comes from Monoplex corrugatus, assembly GCA_030674185.1. Classification (NCBI taxonomy): domain Eukaryota; kingdom Metazoa; phylum Mollusca; class Gastropoda; order Littorinimorpha; family Ranellidae; genus Monoplex; species Monoplex corrugatus. The sequence goes on from JAPXFY010000017.1 coordinate 59,959,215, forward strand.
GGTGTGGAAACTGCAAACTAACGATCTTTGTGTATAAAACTGCCAATTGTTCTGCTAGACTTGCTTTTAATGTACATACTTACCAAGTCTCATTAGCACCAATATTTCTCATTATATGTGTTACACATATGCTACACACACATATGTATACTCCTCTTTTTCTTTTTCTGTCTGTCTGTCTCTCTCTCTCTCCTCTTAATGGTTTCATACTCTGTCTCTTTCTCTCCCTCACACACACTCACACTTTAAAAGTAAATGATTGAAATCATGAAAGGGAAAAAATATTACAGGATGACGATGAGTAATTTGCAAAACGTAACAAATGATCTGTTGGACTAAAATAAACTAAAGAACTCTCTTTAACTTACACAGAGAATTGATGTAAACTTTGAGATCAATCATCTGCCTTTTACATCTTTGTGTTATCATTAGATTTCCCACTGTTCATCACACCCCCCCCCCCCCCCCAATGAAAGTCTCCAGAAGAAAGTCTGACTGCCTTTATTGTAACAGTGGCTTATTCTGCTGACTATTTTTGGTCATCATTATATAGAGAATTTCACTGTTTTGGGGGCAACATGTCGGGCTAGTGAAAATATCTGCGGGCTAGTAGATCTTAAAATCCACTAGCTGGGCTGGCTAGTAGAAAATTTTAATCTTCTCCTGGCCTGTATCATGAATAGCCTGTTGTTGTGAACTGACAGTTTGATAATTAAGTTTTCCAGATATTTCTATACTGTTAACAGTTAAGTAGACTACCATGTAGTGTTAAATGGTGTGTTGTTGTGAACTGACAGTTTGGTTATGAAGTTTTCCATCGTAGGCATCTTTTGACAAATATCTTTATATTGGTATTCTCCTTTTCCACCAGTCTGCTAATGAAGAAGGTGTAAGTGTTAGGCATCATTGAATAATGAATCAGAATTTCAGACAAGTCCTTTGCATTGCTCTGTCATATTTAGTCGTGTGTGTGTGTGTGTGTGTGTGTGTATGTGATCAGAATAAACATGCCCATTTATTTGTATACTTGTATTGCTAACAGTACAAGATTTATCAAATGAAGATGACTTCCCAGTGCATCATGAGGATGTTGTTGCAACAGTGAAGTTGCTGAAACATAGCTGCAGACATTGACACTGACAGCATCCCTGCAGAGCTCTTAAACATGGCGGAGAGGCAGTAACTGATATTATACATGTATATATTTTCACACTCATCTGCAACAAAATCTGGCACACTTAGGCAAATAGCACACGCCATGGAACTAATTACAAATCTTCACCCCTCCCAAGCAGGGAAGACTCCAACTTTGCCAGAACTATGGCATTATTAGTTTTATCAGCCATGCCAGCAAGTAATGATTAAAATCATTCTGAATAGATCACAGCCACAGACAGAAACCATAGGCATTATTGCTGAAGAGCAGTGTGGATTCTGCAAGGGCAAAAATACTATCAAACAGATCCTTAACCTATGTGCTCTTTGTGAAAAACACTCCCAACACCAGATTGAGTTCTAACACATCTTCATAGACTTCAAGACGGTGTTTGACAGAGTCTGGCCAGAGGCACTGTGGGCCACAATGAAGACATTTTTTAAACATCAGGCAGAAACTATAACACATCCAGTAACTGCATTCCAAAACCACCTTTTTGTATTGTACATACACAGGGTGCTCTTGAGAATGGTTTCATGCTTTCGCTGGAGTTCATCATAGATGCTGTCTGTCTCCCATGTTTTTCATCATATTCTTGGAATGCATCATGACTGACACACTTCAAGAGCATGTCAACACAGTCAGTAATGAAGGAAGAACCATCACAAATTTTTACTTCATGACATTGATGGCATGACAGACAGTGAGCAAGAACTCACTAACCTTGTTAAAAGATCAGTTGACACATTGACAAGGTAAGGCATGAAAATTGACAGCAAGATGACCGAGTTCATGGCAGCCACAACACAGCTCTTCAACAATTCATTTACATGGTATCCATCATTAGCAGTTAGGGATCCAAACCAGAAATCCTCTTGAGGGCAGCTAAGACAACATGAGCACTGTCCACGCTAAAACCTGTATGGCAGAAGAATGTCTCCATGAAACACAAGATCAGACTCTTTAAGTAGACTTATTCCATTCTCCTGTATGCATGCAAAACATGGATCATCATAGCAGAATTTGAAAGATGAATCCATGCCATGGAAATTATGTTATCACAAGATAGGCCTATTAAACATCAGACACACCGATCATATCACCACTGAACAGGTGTGCCAAACCATCAAACAGCTCACTGGACCATATGAACTTCGTGAAGATCCGTTGACTTCAGTTAAGAATAGAACACTACCATTTACCACACCTGTCTCACTTGTCGGTGTCACCGGGTTTGGTGTTGGCCGCTGCACATCAGACACCACCATCTCCCTCCAGGCCCCTCTGTCTTTTGTGGACAATTTCTTCAATATTTAGGCCACTGATGTTGATCATGTTCTCAGTGTATGAGATTGGAGGTCTTCCTTTCTTCTTTTTTGCCACTGTTTTTCCTTGAAAGATGGTTCCCAATGCTTCATGAGGATGTTGTTGTAACACTACCATTGGCCTTGTTAATGATGACGATGATGATGATGATAACAACAATTGCTTTCATATAGTGGAAACAGTCCATGTCAAAGCATGCTCGCTGTACTTTACATACAAAAAAATCTGTATGTGTGTGTTTGCTCCATGTTTGTAGGTAAATATTTATCCTGTATAACATCAAACACATCTACTAACCTTCCTTGTGAGTCCTTAGCGTAGAGATCAGGAGAATGTTCCATGAGGTGGGCCTACATGATGACCTTGCCATGACCTTGGAATGAGGCACAGTGTAGAGGTGTCCAATGGGTCCCTCTGTTGCTCAGGTTGATGTCTGCTCTGTACACAAACACAGTGGTGTCTGTCAGTCCTTGGCATATTCCAATGAGAACACTGATGTAATATGTAAACATTTTTTGTTTGTGTGAAAAATACATTCTTCAGCACACACTTTCCACTCACTAAGGACATTAAACTAACACCCTTAGCAGTTATGACGTTTTGGTTTTGCTTTGTATACGCAAAAGAATGGAAATATAGGAAGAAAACATACATGTATTACTGGAGACATTAGCTGAATGATTCTCAAAGAAACAGTTCAGAATATGTACTGGGAAGTGTGTTAGTGCAGAAAAAGGATATCAACTACTTAGAAATAAGTGTCTCAATTAGAACAACTGTGAATTGTTGGGCATAGATCTACATCTTCAAATACCAAATGAAAAACAAAGATTTATACTCATCAGTGCCTTTGTACGTCCAGGATCCTATAGTATAACTAAAAAAAAAAAGAGACTTCCTAGAAGAAACAGAAAATGCAAACACAAGATCTGCAATGTGGAATAGAGTTGTACCAATGCCCTGGTACACGTTCTTGCAGAGATAGGCCTACTGTATGATATCCAGCTCAGCCCGCTCACAACAATGCCACCAATTTATATTGGTGCACAACAAGAACACACAGGTAGTACAAGTGATACAGCACTCATCTCCCCCGAACCAACACCACTGAGAAGTGCAGAAACACTGAATCTATATTATAGCGACATGTAGGGCTAGGGCCTACCAGTTGTATTTGGCATAATAAAATACATGTCAACATATAACAACACTGATGTTCCTGTTCTATGCCTCATACTAAGAGATGAAGTGTCAATATTCATTTGACGATCCAACAAGGATGGATTGTCTAAGACAGGTCTATAGTGCTCTAACTAGGCACAAGCAGCAATCCTCGTCATCAAGAACAGTGCATGTTTTTAAAGAAATTATCTTTATTTCTAATGTTGCTCCCAGCTTTTGGTTCTTAATGAGAAATTCAGGAAGATATTTCAGGAATATGAACCGTCTGGTTCAATTGCCCTATCCTGTGGCAGGCCACCGATGCCGTATATTTCACAGCTGCATCTGCCAGATGCTACAGCAAAGGGTCCATGTTTCACTAAGATTATTATCATTATTATTATTATTATTGTTTAGAACCAGCCAACTGCTATCAGGGCTATAATTATCTCAAAACACACACAACATTCCACTGACCCTTAAAAATGGAAAAGAAAATTAAGTAGGCCTACATAATGTCAGTGCATTAATTTTTGCCCCTGCCATAGATCATTCTGCCAACCTATCACCAGGGGTGTTAAAAAAAATGAGCCTAAATATAAATGTATAAACATAACTTAGCACCCTAAAACAGATAAAAACTATCCTAAATTACCTAAAAACGCTTCTGCATATCACATATCCAGTTAATACACGAATCCAATTATCAATCCTCAAAAAAAGTAAGGCTTTACAGAACACAAAAGGTGAATGGATCACCAAGACAGAAAATGACAGGAAGAGATGATAGAAAACAAAGGAGCAAGGCAGAAACAAAGAGATCAACAGAAAAGAGGAATTTCTGATAAAGAAATTTCAATGAGAAGAAACGCAAATGAGGTCTCTGAAGAAAGGTTTATTGGAGAAGTCAGGACCTCCTGAGGTTACCAGATGGCCTGAAAGTACGACTTTTGAAATGTTTGATTTGGCCAGTCATGATTTATGGCTGCGAAGCCTTGGCTCTGAGAAAAACTTGATTGCAGAAGAATTGAGGCAGCAGAGATGTGGTTTTATCAGAGACTATTACGTATCAGACAGATAGAAGAACTAATGAAAGTGTCATGGAAGAACTCAGTACCACCAGAAAACTACTGGCAGACATCTACAAGAGAAGACCAAAATACATTGCCCATGTGTCACGCAGCAAGAACACAGACCATATGGCAACCATCTTTCAAGGAAAAACAGTGGCAAAAAGGAAGAAAGGCAGACCTCCAATCTCATACATTGAGAACATCAGTGGCCTAAATATTCAAGAAAATGTCCACAAAAGTCAAGACAGAGCAGCCTGGAGGGAGATGGTGGTGTCTAAGTGTGCAGCGACCAGCACCGAACCTGGCGACGCCGACAGGTGAGACAGGTGAGAGAACCTCCTACTTACCTGAGGGTTGTGCAGATAGCAGCCCCGTATCCATTATCTGTAGAAGATAATAAGTGTGGGTCTACTGATACAAAAGCCTAAAAGTTGGCAATGTCTACTGTCTACTGGTGTAGGTTGAGAGTGGTTAACTCCATTTAGACTGATTCAGTCATCCCAAAGTTTCCAGTAAGAGGAGTATACCGAGAGAACATCATCTCTGCAAATGCAAGAAACCAAAACTTCATTTGAAGCTCTTAATATAGAGAGTGACAACTGCACATCATCTAGGTGTGAAGGTTTGGCATGTTTGGATTGCTGTGGGGAATCCCTGATCTGGGTTAAATTCAGTCTCTTTGAGTGAGATTGCATTGAGTTGAGGTCCATAGGCCAGATGTAGTAAGTCTGGAAACTGTGGTTGTGTTGGTCAGAAGCAGGCCAAGATCAGGGATGCTTCATCTCAATGAAGTTTCATGAAGAATTTGTTTATGACTGGGATTGGACAGAAGATAAAGGCTTCTAAACCTTTTCATAGAATTGACATGGTATCCATTTTCAGTGCCTGAGGGTGCCAAGTGGGTGACACATATTTTGATAGAAGTTACGCACATTTTTGTAACAAGGGGTCTGTTTGTGGACAGTCCCATCTCTCCCAACTTTGTTGTACGTCTTGCAAGGCACTTTACAAGGCAGGGTATCATGGGCCGCAAAGCATGTTCTAAGGAAGGGCATCTTGCATAACAGGGCATCTTGAAAGGGGAGGCATCATGTTAGGCAGACCACATCTTGCCTTGCAGACATCCTGTAAGGCAAGTCATCCTGTAAGGTTCTAATCTTGCAATGTAAATCATCTTGCAAAGTATGTTGCAAAACAGGGCATTTTGTAAGGCAAGGCAATCTGCAGTACAAGCCATCTTGCAGGGCGTCGTGCAGGGTTAGATGTCTTAAAAGTCATGTCGCAAGGCATATTGCGAAGCAAGGCAAACTGTGAGGCAAGATCTTATGAGGCAAGGAATCTTGCAAGACAAGCTAAATCATACCTCGTAAGGCGTGTTGTAGAGCAATTCATCTTGCAAGACAAAGCATTTTGGTAGAGAAGGCATTTTGCCAGGCAAAGCATCCTGCAAGGCAAAGCATTTTGGTAGGAAGGCATTTTGCCAGGCAAGGCATCCTGCAAGGCGAGGCATTTGGTAGGAAGACATTTTGCCAGGCAAGGCATCCTGCCAGGCGAGGTATTTGTAGGGAAGACATTTTGCCAGGCAAGGTATCCTGCAAGGCAAGGCATTTTGGTAGGAAGGCATTTTGCCAGGCAAGGCATCCTGCAAGGCGAGGCATTTGGTAGGAAGACATTTTGCCAGGCAAGGCATCCTGCCAGGCGAGGTATTTGTAGGGAAGACATTTTGCCAGGCAAGGTATCCTGCAAGGCAAGGCATCCTGCAAGGCAAGGCATTTTGGTAGGAAGACATTTTGCCAGGCAAGGCATCCTGCAAGGCAAAGCATTTTGGTAGGAAGGCCTTTTGCCAGGCAAGGCATCCTGCAAGGCAAGGCATGTTGCAAAGGCAGGGCATTTTGCAGAGCTGGGCATCTTGCGAGTCATCCTGCCAAGCAAGGTGCACTGCAAAGCAAGGTGAAAGACAGTTGTTTTGCAAGGCAAGGCATCTTGGCAAAAAAGGAAACAAATTATTAGAACATAAATTACTTGTCCTGTCTGTGATATAAACTCCTTCGGGATGTTATGCATCTTGGACATTATTTTAACCCTTTGACTCCTGCACTCTATCCACCAACTGCAAAAACCTAACTCTTTGACTTCCTCACCCTATCCATTAGCTTCCTGCAGGAAGCTGGTTGATAGGGTGAGGGAGTCATAGGGTTAAATTTTCGCTTTGCTAGTGAGGTTGACAATGCAGGGTAGGCTACTGGTGAACAGGGTGCGGAATCGGTGGGTTAAGCCCCACCACTTACACCCACCTAACATGCACATAACAATCACACTCCAAGAAGACAAAAAAGATTCATCAAACAATGCAAAACGGTTTTAATATATCAACATGAGAAATAAAATTCAAAGTACAGTATAACAACTGTAACAACATCTCCCAGAAAACAATCACAGCACAAATTTTTGAACACATGAAGTTGAGATCAGTTCTATCTTCAAAAAACAATCACAGCACAAAGTTTTGAACACATGAAGTTGAGATCAGATCAGTTCTATCTTCAAAAAACAATCACAGCACAAATTTTTGAACACATGAAGTTGAGATCAGCTCTATTTTGCATGCGTCATCCCTGTTTATCATGACACTGTTCAAGTCTCAGTTAGAAGTGAATCATCACACTGACCAGATTTTTATATAGGCAAATTCTTTGGCATATATAAAGACAATGACTAATTTTGATATATAATAATTCCGGTCTCTGTATATGTACAAAGATGATGACTAAATGCATGCTAAAACAGGCAAAATCACAGTGAAAGCACCAACTATATATGTTCTAATATTAGTTTGTTTGTTTTTTACTTCATTTTATTTCTTTGGTCAATACTCTTTTTCTGTTACACATAATATGAAGGAATCGGATGGCAACCACACCATTTCATAAATTTCTTGAATGATAAGTCAGTAGCTGCCATTATTTCAGTAGCTGACTGCATGATATGTAAGCCTTAGCATATTAGCCAATGGCAAAATACTCTGTTAACATCAATTCATAGAATACAAGCAGTCACTAAAGTGGGTAGGCTACTGTATGATTGGATTTTTAAGAATTTTGTTTGCTCACCCACTACTATCTCTTTATAAAATGGAAGGAGAAAAACAAACAAAACCAGACCATTCTGTGAACTTTAGAAATCATAAATAAGATCAATGCACTGTTGTTGATTTTTCTTGCTCAGAGCAAAAAGAGCATCATAATAATTCAAAACTGCTGGAATAATACGAATTTACAAGTAGGCCTACTTTTAACATGTAATTACAGTGGAGTCCATTATTAACGACAACTGTAATAACGAGAACACTGTAGTAGTAACGAGACATTTTTCAATCCCCGTTTTTTATCCTTCTTAATCTTTAAGAATAAACCATTGGGTTTAACGAGAGTTAGTGGATAATCATCTCGGTAATAACGAGAGATTTTCTATCCTTCCTGGTCACAATAGTTCTCGCCACTCGCCCCACCCCCACCTCGTCGTCAAGTTCCCGGTAGGGCACATCTCGTGGTGGCCGGTAACAAAGAAAAACAACGAAAGGCGCATCCTTGTGCGGTGTGTAATCAAGGGACACTATCGATTAATTATGAACACATCGACGGCGCCGGTGCCAAGATTATTTCCCTTTGTTTCCCTTGGTAAATTCGTCATTTGGGAATAACGAGAACTCGGCAATAGCGAGAAAATGTGCCTGGGCCGTCCGCTCTCGCTATAACAGAGTTTCACTGTACAATTTTTCAATAAAGAATTCTTTTTATAATGAAATGTTTTATAATGAAAGGCTTCAGTATCTAGAAGAATCTGTCTTAATCTTTTTAAAAGGCATTTCATCACATTAAAATCAAACAAAACAAGGAATCACAACACCAGTGTCTGGGAATGATTTGGCACTCAATTCAAAAACAAAGGGATTTAATCACATGTAACAGCACCAGTGTTTGAGAATGATCTGGTACTTGATTTAAAAAAAGGAGTATTTAATAACATGTAATGAACTTTTCTTCACTACACAAAAGTTTAGATTGTGTCAGCCATGATGGTTGGATCACTACCACGGATTTTCATGTCTTTGGAAGGTTGGTTGTAGATGTGGTTGTACAGGTCAGCAAGAGGTAGTTCTGGGTCCGTCTTGGCTTTCTCTGCTGCCTCCTCTATCTCTTTACGTACATCACCATCAATTTTCTGTCACAAAAACAACAATGCTGACAGAAACATTTACAGGATTCTCTGTGTGTGTAAGGGAAGTTGCGTATGTACATATCTACGCATACACATATGTATGCATTTATGTGTTCATATATATATGTTTGTATGTGTTATTATAACATGTGTATAAAAAATTCAACACAGAGGACACAGCTATTTGGAATTAACCTGCTGAAAATGTATTTATAACAAAACCAACTACAAAGTATTCTTAACAAAAGGAAATTTTCCTTCTAAAATTACGTTTAATCTAACATACTTACCGTGGCTCACTGATGCAATAAGCGGCAGCGATTTGCCATTCCTGCCTCATAAACAATAAAGTCCGAAGGGACCATAACTCTGAGAGTATCCATGTCTTGCGCATGCGCATGTGCTCTTCATCTTTTCGAGGAAACCAAGACCCTGACTGTGAACGGAAGGAACCAGGAAGGCGGGGAGGACGGGAGGGACTCTGCGTGAGCCACGGTAAGTATGTTAGATTAAACGTAATTTTAGAAGGAAAATTTCCTTTTAATTACACATACTGTACCATGGCTCACTGATGCAGAATAGCGCTACCCGGAAGGAGGGCTTACCTGGTTAACGCCTGGAGGAATGAGACAAGTCGGGGCGTGCAGCAGAGATGGGGTGTTGAGCCACCACAGTGGAAGCGATACCCCTAGATCCATCGTCGCGCAGACGGTATACATCGCGCCGGTAGGATGGAATGAACGTGCCCAGAGAACGCCAATGCGTGGTGTCCAGGACACTCAGGGGGCTGGCCCTGAGTGAACGCCAGTGACAAGGCCCATGCTCTAATCTCATGGGGCCTCAGGGAGAAGACAGCCGAATCTGAGCCCGGCCTGGCATACGCATCCTTGATGACTGTTCACAGCCATCGAGAGGGAGATGCGTGGCTAATGGCCTTCTTATAACTTTCGTTGTAAGAGAGAAACAAGTGGTGCTGCTTCTGGCGAGAAGATTTCGTCATCCGGAGCAAGGATAGACGTCAGGGGATGAATGGAGATAGACAGAGTAGGAGAACCTGGCGACTGGTTCTTGGCCAAGAAGTCCGGGAGTAGGCGGAGAGACATTGAGCCCTCCGGTTCAAAAGCAACATCCCCGGTGAGTCCGCCAAGAGCGTGCACTTCGCTACAGTGCCTCCCCAACGCTAGAGTGAGTAGAAAGGCCGTCCGAAATGAGAGGAAGTTGGGAGAACACTCCCTGATGGGCTCGTTAAGGCGAAAGTCCCAGGGAGGAGAGGACGAGAAGGAGATCCCCAGCCGGGTGCCGCGGGGGGTCAGGCTTCCCGAAGGGAAGCCCTACGGACAATATCCAGCAGGACAGGGTTGTCCGCGAATGAAGGACTACCCGACTGGCTGATGGTATTGCAGATGGCTGCCCTGCGTCCCTTCACTGAGGAGGACAAAAGGTTTTTCCCCGACGAAGAAGGCCATGGTAGTTGGCCCACTGCGAGCGCGGGGGTGACTGGAAAGTTGAGGAGTACCCAGAAGGCCAACTGTGTCAGTGGGCACTATACGTTCCCTGAGTGTCCGGTCTGTGTGCTTGCACCACAGGGCCGATCACTGCCGGGGACAAGCCTAATGGAGACATTGAGGCCTGCACAGCAGTCAAGCAGGAAGGTTTAGAGCTCCGGGTTGCTGTGCAGAATGCGTGACCTTGGTTGAAGCAAGGACCGGCCTGTGACGGTGTGTTTTATTGGAGGCACATGGAACAGGTGCAGCGGTTCCGGAAACCATGTTTGGGCAGGCCATCGAGGCGCCACGAGAACCATCGTGGCAGAGTCTGCCCGCACCTTCCGCAGAACTTTCCCAGTTAGGGGAACGGAGGGAAGGCGTAGCCCGACAGGACTGACCGTGGGATGGACGGAGCATCCATGGGCCAAGCCAAAGGATCTGGGACTGGAAAGATCTACAGATGAAGGCGGCGATGGAATTTGGTGGCAAACAGGTCCACTTGTGAATTGGACCACGCTGCCCACACTGGCTGCAGAACTGCACAGACCAGTGCCTGTTCTAAGGGAAGAATCCTGTGGGAGCTGGGGACGGAGGCCGCAAGTATGTTCATCTTTCCCGGGACATGCATCGCTGAGATCTGAAAGGATTGTTCTACACACCAGAGTGGAAGCTGTTCCGCTCTCCAAGACAAGGAGTGGGAGCGAGCGCCCCTTTGCTTGTTGATGTAACAAGCCATAGTAGTGTTGTCCGTGTCGATGCGAACATGTTTTCCCTTAAGAAAGGGGAGAAAGTCTCTGGGGGCTTGAAAAAACTGCCTCCAGTTCCAGAATGTTGATGTGACAGGAAAGGAGGTCTTGTGACCATTGACCTGCTGCTGTTAGCAGGCCCACGTAGGCCCCCCACCCGGATTAGGACGCATCCGTGAACAAGTCCGCTGAGGAGGGGGGTGTGTGATATGGACTCCCTGGGCTAACCGGGACCGGGAGTGCCATTTTGCTCACTGATGATTGGTCCCAAGCAACCCTGGGGAAAAGCCCTGAACTGGAAGAATCGGTTCCTCGAAACGAATTGGAGGTACGTCCTGTCCCTTGGGTGAATAAAGAGATGGGAATACGCATCTCTGAGATCAATGGAAATTCCCCAGTCGTCCGGGAGCAAGGCATCACAGATGGACCTAGGGGTTTCCATCTGAAAGTGTCTACGTGTCGGGACAGACTGCCCACAGGATCGCGTGTGGGGGGGGGGGGGGGGGGGGTGCTTGCCCTAGCCCCTTTGGGGCTGAAGGAGGCGCAAAACGTCTCCTGTGGAGGGCCCCTGGAAGGTGGGGGAGCCGCCGAAGCAGGGCGCTTTGTCGCGGGGCAAGTGGGACCAGAGTGAAGGGCGAGGTCCCTCCTGATTTCGTTCTGACTCTTGATAGTGGCCTGCACATGGGTCCCGAAGAGGGAACCAGACCTAAGTGGCACAGCTCTCGAGGAAGCTCTGGCAGATGAAGAGCGGGTGACCAAAGATGGTAAGAGTACTGCATTTGGCCTTGAAAGGACTGAATTGAGGTACAATCTGGCGAAGGGCATTGGTTGAGTGCTTGAGGTCTTTCCACCATGGAGTGAATGGAAGCAACCATTGCGGGAGAGACAGGTGACTGACGGAGAGAAGCGGGCTCGTAGTCTGGGTCCTGAAGAACGGACACCAGACCACACCCAAGAAGGAATCCACCACTGGATCCACTTCCAGACCCCTCCTGGCAGTCTCCTCCCAGTTTGCCAGGCAGCGCTGCGAGAGGGAGATATGCCGCTGCTGGGCCTGAGACCTCTCTTGCGCTAAGAGGAGGTTATCCTGTGTGAGGGAGAGTGGCGACTCTGGAATGGCCTCATGGACCGTGAGGACCACTCTGTGGAAAGGGAGTTTCTCTGGCCTCAGGAATTTCCCGTAAGCCAGAGCTCCAAGGAAGTCGGGCACAGAGCCTGGAAGGATGTCCTGTGTCTCAGTGCCCCTCACCTTGCTATGGGCCCTCCTCACCGAGTCAGCCACCAAGCCTGGCTCTTTTAGGAAAGGGGAGGCTGGGGCTGTGGAGTCAGTGTACCCCCGGCCCGCCTAACAGAGGAGGCGATGGACTGTGGAGTGCCCAAGTGTGGGCAAACTCCAAACAGACTGGGGTCAGAAGCCCCGGGGAGGCCCCCTTGGGGAGGAATCCGACCGGGGGGAGGGGGGGGGTGATCCAGAGTGGTGGTCAGGGCAGACGCCTGCGTGGGTGGGCGCCGGGCATAAAGCAGGGCCACCAAGTATACCCTGCGAACGAGGCAAGGGGAAGTCCCATAGATGGGAAGTGCTGCCATGGTGCCATGTACGGTGCCATGGGAGGCGTCATGGGCTGAGCCGATGGAGTCCCCGGATCCCCGGTGCCCAAGGGGCCAGCCTGCTGGGGGTCGGTTGTCATTTGCCAAGACGACTAAGCGCTCTGTCCACAATGGGACAGAGATGTGCCAGCCCGCAGTGGGTCGCTTGGCATTTGCCAAGGCGACCAAGCACTCTGTCCGGATGGGACAAAGAGGTTGGAGCGGGGGCACAAGCAGGCTGCAGGGGAGGAAAGGAGACAACCTGGGCGGATCTACGATCTGACGCCCGTAATAGGGGGGTTTGTCTCCCTTGTTCCGCCTGGCGAACCAGGGGGAGAGCCATTTTCTGCCCAAGTGCTGGCCTTCCTGCCTCCCGAAGGAGACCCATACCCGTGTCGCCCTTCAGCCATAGGGGCTGAAGCAGTAGCAGCTGAACCGGGGTTGAGCTGTACAGAGGGGGTGAGTACGGAATCGACAGAACCGCAGCTGAGTCGATTACCGTGAGGGGCAGTGTGAAGGCCGCAAAATAACAAAAAGTCAACAGAGCCAAAGCTGAGTTGAGGGCTCATGGTCATGGCAACAGAACCGTAGTTGAGTTGTGATGACCAAGCCGGGGCGGACCTCGGTCTGACGCCCACGGCAGGGGTGTTGTCACCCATGACCCACCTGGCTAAGCAGGGGGTGAGCCTTTTTCAGAGCCGCAGCTGCGTTGAGGGCACAAGCAGGCTGCAGGGAGGGAGACAACCTGGGCGGATCTATGATTTGACGCCTGTAATAGGGGGGTTGTCTCCCTTGGCCCGCCTGGCGAACCAGGGGGCGTTCCGCCTGGCGAACCAGGGGGGTGAGCCATTTTCTGTCAAGGTGCTGGCCTTCCTGCCTCCCAAAGGAGACCCATACCCGTGTCGCTCTTCAGCCATAGGGGCTGAAACAGTAGCAGCTGAACCGGGGTTGAGCTGTACTGAGAGGGCGAGTACGGAATCGACAGAGCCACAGCCGAGTCGATTACCGTGAGGGGCAGTGTGAAGGCCGCAAAATGACAAGAAGTCAACAGAGCCGCAGCTGAGTTGAGGGCTCGTGGTCATGGCAACAGAACCGTAGTTGAGTTGTGATGACCAGCCGGGGCGGACCTATGGTCTGATGCCCGCGGGTAATGGTCCCCGTGGGTCGGGGGTTCCCCAGTGCCCAAAGGGCCAGCCTGCTGGGGGCTGCTTGGCATTTGCCAAGGCGGCCAAGTGCTCTGTCCGGAATGGGACAGAGAGGTGCCAGCCCGCCGTGGGTTGCTTGGTATTTGCCAAGGCGCCCAAGTGCTCTGTCCGGAATGGGACAGAGGTTGGGGCGGGGGCAGCTGCGGGGAAGGAAGGGAGGCAACCAGGGCGGATCGACGATCTGACGCCCATAATAGGTGGGTTGTCTCCCTTGGCCCACCTGGTGAACCAGGGGTGTCCCGCCTGGCGAACCAGGGGGTGAGCCAGTTTCAGCCAAAGTGCTGGCCTTCCTGCCTCCCGAAGGAGACCCATACCCAAGTTGCCCTTCAGCCATAGGGGCTGAAACAGTATCAGCAGAACCGGAGTTGAGCTGTACGAAGGGGGCGAGCACAGAATCGACAAAACCGCAGTTAAGTCGATAACTGTGATGGGCAGTGTGAAGGCCGCAAAATGACGAAAAGTCAACTGAGCCGCAGCTGAGTTGAGGGCTCGTGGTCACCGCAACAGAACCGTAGCTGAGTTGCGATGACTCGAGAGAGTGAGGGAGAGAAGACATAGAAGGGAGAGACAAAGATGAAGAGAGAGCGGGTTTTGGTGCGCCGGTCGAACCACCGGTCTGTGGGTTGGAGAATTCGGCGGACGAAATCTTCTTAACCCTCGCTTTGCCACCCAATCGCTTCACATAAGTTTCTCCCTCAAACGAAAACATAGGCAAGACACAAAAACAGCAACGAGAATCGATCGATCGCGTAGCGAAATCGAAAAATACTTAGCTGCTCAGAGAGTACGAGGCGAGGTGGAAGATGGCTGCCGAGAAAAGAGGAAGAGCACATGCGCATGCGCAAGACATGGATACTCTCAGAGTTATGGTCCCTTCGGACTTTATTGTTTATGAGGCAGGAATGGCAAATCGCTGCCGCTTATTGCATCAGTGAGCCACGGTACAGTATGTGTAATTAAACCCACATTCAACAAAATGACCTGCAAGAACTGCAAAAGCAAATATAAAGTTATTTAAGTTCAATCCTTAAAAATTGATAGAAATAAAAACAGAAATCAATTGTGATTTCCATTACTTCTGCTACGTTTGTGAAAATCATGGATTCTGCAACACAAATATCAAGATCAAAATCACTTCATGATGAAGTCTGTCAACTGAAGTTAAACAAAACACATTTTACAAGAAGAGAGTCCAAGCTGTTTAGCTATTCAAGATAATACTAGAATAGAATAAAACAAGAACAGAATAGAAACATTTTATTCGGGCACTCCACGCAACCTTTTTTCTAAAATAAATGCATTGTTTTCCAAATATTTAAAACCTTGAACAGATGCTTGCTCTGAAAAAAATTATTTTACAAGTGAATCAGTGTCACATACCTTTAATTCATCATCAGTGACCAGACCAGAAGTGGTAATACGTTCCTTCCACAGACCGATGGGATCTCGTTTCTGTCGTACTTCTTGTACCTCTTCACGTGTACGGTATCTATAGAAAGCACCAATACAAAAATCACAGTTACACTTTGATCTGATTGAAAATCCAAACTGTAAGTGTATCAGTTCATTACACTGGCGCAATGTTGTTATCTTAAGAGACTATATTTTCATCTAACAAATTATCCAAACTGTACATGTATTACGTTTACACTGATGCAATGTTTTTATCTTCAGATAATATACCTTTATCTAACAAATGATCCAAACTGTAAATCTATACAAAAAAATAGATGTGGAACTGCATAAATTTTGTCACACTAGCACCAGACCAAGGCACAATTGTTATTGTTACTTAACCTCTTGAGTGCCGTATCCGTAGCCTTCTCTGGTGCCTACATACATGAAATTTACGGAAGTAGTTTGACGCACGTTTCAGCCTAATGTAAATGGGAGAGAAACACTGACTGATGTTGCCAGTCCCAGAGAGGGTTTATAAAAGTGACTGGCTTCCCTTACATGGCTTTTTGACCTATGCAACCCTCACCAGACTGGTTTTATTCATCTGAAATGAGTTCAGCAAAAATATTGACACCAGGACTGTCTTGCAATGCTGCATGTTTTCAGCCTTTGAAAGCATGTGAGTAGAGTCAAGAACTTATAAAATGACTAGGATGATTCAGAAGACAAATCTGACACAAGAAGAGGTTGAAAACAGCAGTGGTTACTCGCTGTTGGTATGAAATGTGCAGCAGACAGGCCCAACACGATAAGTGTTGATTTTCCGAGTAGATGACACAGGCAATACAGGCAGCTAGCCAACACTTTGCACGGTTGAGACAGAGGACCCACATTGTAGAATTATAAGCCACACTGTCAGTGAGTAGTATTAGAAGTGGCAAGGGGAAGACTAGGGTGATGGAGTGGGGTGGGGGTGGGGGGTGTGCTGCAGCCGACAACTTGACCTGGTCAAGCCACTCAGTGCACTAACACACTGTGGCTCTTTGTAACTCGTCAGCTGTCAGTGATCTCTTTGTAGGAAGTCTGCCAAAGTCTGAATACTTTTAGATTTCATCAGGAGGGTCATATCTTCTATTTTTTCCTTTGTTTTTCTGGTTTCCACTGCGAGCGGTTATGAGTTTTTTTTAGGGAATTTCCACAAAATATTACAAATATGTAGTAATTTCAAGAAATTATTACATAAATCATCTGAAAATACATTTAGTCATGCCTAATGCACCATTCTGTGTAATTTCATGCATATTTTCCCATAAATATGGAAGTAACAGTTGTTTTAATGTTGGCCTACATGGTAGCGATGCACATGGAAAACACTGGATGTCAAAAAACGTCGGCACTCAAGGGTTACAGCCCATCTCAAAAATATACCATATCTCACAAGAGAAAAAAAACTTGGAAAAGAAAATTAAATACATGTATCAATGCATTCACACACATAATCTAAGCATATGCCCCTGGCATTGACCACTCCGTCCAATTTATGACCTGTGGATTTAAAAACTGTACCTGAATACAAAGTTAAACATAAATATGGACACTAAAAGTAAAACATACATAAAAATGGGCCTAAATTACCACTTGTCACATTTCCCTACAGCCAAAAATGCACTTAATACATGAACAGAATTATCAATCCTAAGGGAAAGTAGGCCTATGTAAAACAGTATAGTGCATATGCTGGTGAATGGACCAGCAAGGCAGAAAATGATAGGAAGAATTGACAGAAAGAAGAAAAGGAACAAGGCAGAAACAAAGAGAATGACAGAAAAGATGAAATTTCTAGCACAGAATTTCCAGAAGGTGGGAATACTCTTTACACTGAACGAGCCCCTGGCATCCCCATGGGGGAACTGTGGAGATATTCTCTTCCCCTTTGAGACCAAGCTGTTGAATATCACCAGACAAATACTGAAGATATAAATTACATATAATTACAACAAAAATATTTTTGTTCCTAAGTTTACATAAAAAGTTCTTAGAATATTTGAAATTCTTTGTTTTAGTGTAATCACGAAGACATACATAATCTTGAATATCAGTTGCTGTGACTTACAAGAAGCTTCATAATAATAAAATCAAATCTGAATTCACTGAGAGTAATCACACACTGTCAAAACAGCAAAAACAGATTTGTTGTATAGCCAGTTCTTGAGAAAATGCTGTTCACACATCCCCCACCTCCAAAACTGATTTTAAAGCACTTTTTTTTTTTTTTTTTTATCCATGTGATCTTATTCTGAGTACCGTACCTTTTACAATTTCTCAATCCATACCTTTGACCAAAACTGGGTAAAGATCCATCATGTCTACTCATTTTGATCACAGACAGATAGCTAGACACACAGAGACACTACCTCTCTCAAGTCGATATGAACTGATCTCCATTTTGAAAAAAACAACAAAGATTAAAAGAGTCAAACAAATAGAATGGGTCTTCACTGGGGAGGCAGTCTGCATTTCAGACAGCCTTTGCAACATAAAAGAGATGTAATAACAAAATTAACACAATTATGCAGGCCCTACTGACCCTGTACCAGGATCACTCATGCTGTGGCCATGATAACGATATGTGGTACACTCCAGCAAAATGGGGCCGTTCTTGATGGCAAACTGTTTGGCAAACTCCGTGGCTGCCTTCACAGACACCATGTCCATGGCATCCACCTGCATATACATGCACACATGTACAGATGCAAGCATGCATTCTCACACACATGCGCACACACACACATGCGCGCACACACACACACATGCACGCACGCACGCTCACACACACCCACACATGCACGCACGCACGCTCACACACACCCACACCCACAGGGTTTCCCATAGTAAAACAACAGTCTTCAGAAACTTGGGAATTTTTCTCACTTTCATTACAGTATAGTAGTATGGTTGACCACTTAGTACAATAACGATGCTCTTTAACCAAAAGACTTACCAAAGTTCCACCATGAGCACACAACACCAACAAAACATATCACAATCACTATGACATTCAATGAATGAGTAAATCAATCACACCACTAAACTCTCAACAACAAAAAAAGCTTCAGTGCATGAAACTCCAATGTACATTGCTAAAACATTTTCAACAATTCTCAGAAAGATAAGGTATAGGCAGTGTCATATCCCTGAGGGCATAGGGTGTGTGGTGGTGGAGAGTTTGATTTTTCCCCGAGGCCAGCATTATGACAGCAGTACCCAACTCTTCTTTCTCACTGTTTTCCTTCTAAAGCCATAAACAAGGTCAAGTAACCATTCACAGTTGGATGGGCCTCAGACTGCATGCAATTTGTCTAGGGCAAGATTTGTACCTATGCAGTCAGGACCCTGAGTAACTACAGAAAAGGAACATACTGCTCAACACTCACCCATACACCTGGTATGTAATCTCCTCTGGTGTAGTACTCTGTACTGGCCGAAGCTCGGTCTACAGATGTACCCATGCCATAGCCATTGTTCTCGCAGACAAAGATGACAGGCAAGTCCCAAAGTTTGGACATGTTGAACGCCTCATACAGCTGGCCTTGGTTTGCAGCACCGTCCCCATACAATGCTACACACACGTTCTTCTTCCCTTCGTACTTCATGGCAAATGCTACGCCTGCCCCTAATGGCACCTGGTCAGGAAAGGAGTTAGAAAGATATTATGAAAGCATGGAGGTTTTTCCCAGACTTTTTTTATTAACGATATTATGTTATTCTTCTCTGCAGCAGTCTTGCTGCTGTAACCAGCCAGATTTCAGTCCTATCTGATGTTAATAGAGCCATGGACTAAAGATATCATATCACAAATTCCAACCCAACTTGCATCACAAAAACTGTTCACTGCCCATTTTAATGCTGCAATCACTCTGAAAAGTCAGTAAAATGTTTCATAGGTCTCTTTCCTCCTCTCCCCCCAGTTCAAGATTTTGCCAGTACACTGGGTTTTATGCAGGAATAAGGAATCTGCCAAATAATTTCTGGCAGATTTAGGTGCAGCACACGAAGAATTGTTCAAGTGTGATTAATCCTTCTTAACCCTCTGACTCCAGCACCCTGTCCACTAGCATCCTGCATTGTCAACCATGCTAGCAAAGCTAAAACTTAACCCTTTGGTGAGGGAGTCAAAGGGTTAAGTTTTTGCAGTTGGTGGACATGGTGCAGGAGTCAAAGGGTTAAACAAACTAAATCAGCCATGGGATCTTCTTTAGACTGGAGAAAAACATATTCCCAGGATGCAGTCAAAAACATGCAAGTGAAAAGACCACCAGCTGCACACATCATCAGAATGTTCAGTTTGTAAAGTAACTGAGTTCATTTCTAATGATAAGTGATGTTTTATAATGCCTATTAGTATTGTGATTCAACACAACTTGCAACGGATCCTTCTATGAAAATAACTTATTAGGTCTAGGCCAGATTGAGTGAGCCCACCCCTCACCCCCTCTTCAAATATCTAAAGTGTACTGTATATATACAAACTGACATAACTTACCTGGGCACCAACAATGCCATTTCCACCATAGAAGTTTTTGGTGTACATGTGCATAGACCCCCCTTTGCCTTGAGCACAACCTGTCGATCGACCTGAAACACACACACACACACACACACACACACACACCACAACACACAAAATATACACACACACACACACACACACACACGCATACCAACACGCATCACCCCCAAACACACAAGCAAAAACTACACTTATCAGCTATAGCAATTAGTGTACAAGCATATCATGTGCTTTTACATTTGTGCAGTAAGGTTTTATCATATTCATCAACTCACCCTATCCTTCATAATTGTAAATATACACAATAAACAAAAATGTCAGGGTATACACACATCACAAAGAAAGACAGACACATACAAGAATAAGAACAAATACTTTAGGGAATCAAACCATCTGATTATTCTTAAAAGTTAACGATGCTGTAAAGATCAAATGTGGACAGTTGTCCTCACAATACAACTGCAAAAACGCATCGCGGCATGTACAAATACAATGACAGGAGAGACAGTCAGGGAAAAAGAGCACAAACGTAAGACAGTCAGGAAGGGAAGAGAATTAAATCACTTTCTATAAGCTGGTGAACAGGGTGAGCGACTGATAGGGTAAACTGAGAATGTTTAAATGTTATATAATGGTATTACCAGTCAATTCAGCCAGCACCCCCGGTACAGACACCCCACGCATGTAGGCCCAGCCATGGCCACGGTATGCTGTGATGACAGCATCGTCTTTGGTGATGGCTGCTTCCATCCCTACAGCTATTGCTTCCTTACACACACACACACACACACACACACACACACACACACACACACACACACACACACACACACACAGAGTCACACAAACACACACAGTCACACACACACACCAACACACACAACAAACACACACAACAAACACACACACACACACACACACACACATACACACACACACACACACACACAACACACCAGCATTACCTGCACATCTTAGTGTGCCAATCTTGAGATCTTACTGGTGTATTGTTTAGGTCCAGACTTAAATCATTTGCCATGTAATAATAGTTTGTTTTATTTAATCAATCTCTTCTGCACAGTTTTGTCACTACTAAAGAACTGCCAACCCCATTCCAAAGCTGAAATGAGGTTGAAAGATTATAAGTAACAATGACTTAACAGACCTTGGGATGAGGTCAAAAAGCTAACGAGTAACAACATTAGAGTTCTGCTGAAGAGAATGATTTAATCTTAAGATCTTGGGTTGGGGTGAAAAGCTTGAAAGTGACAACAAGTCTAAAGGTAAGAACAATCAATTTTATACTGTAAATCATGGGCATCCGTCCCCGACCTAACGCGTCCCCAGGTGGTGGATAGGGGACTGACCCTCAGATATGGGGGCTAGCTGCAAATTACCCATAAGCAGCCGTGGACCAAACAGCGATAGTATTCCCGAGAAGAGTTATCGGGTGGTACCTATACTTCTAAAAAGTAGTCTCACAACCTTACATAACTCCAACCACAGAAGTCTTGGAAGCAGGGGATGAATGAATCAGGAGGCAAAGGCAGAGCACTGCACAACAATCAGCTTCTACTTCACAGTCATGGGCAGAGGATTTCCAAGAAACAATGGCCAGGACACCTGCACAGTATGTACACTGCGCTCCAGGAAAGCAATGGCAACCTACCTGATGTATTTTTTGTCCAAGAACTGCACAGAATGACATGCCGTTTGGAGGGGGTGGCAGTGTCAAAGAGTGCAGCGGCCAACAGGTGAGACAAGTGAGAAATGGTAGAATAGAGAAACAACCTTAATTTACAGTTTATAATATGAATCTTCATCAGATGTGATGCTGTGTAGGCCTATATGTTTTTATTCTCAATGCTACAAAACCTGCTGAAGTGTGTATTTATGCTATCATTCTAAATGCTACAACACCAGTCCTGCTTAAGTGTGTACATGTTGTCATTCTCGATGCTACAACTCCTGCTAATGCATGTATAGTTTAACTCAGAAACTAAACTTTTCTATATTGTACGTAGGCTGATCCTGTCTTAAGACTTTTTTTCAATGAAGTGATTTATTCTGTTATGAGTTTGCTTCCACCTGTCATTTTTGCCTGCAGTTACTTAATGAAAGTAAGACAAGCATCTCAACAGAATGATTAACTTTCAAAAATCCAAGAAAGGACCAAATGCTCATGTGAACTAGTTAATTCAGTGTCTGAAAGGTAATTTTTTCAAAATTTCTATTAGATTTCTTATAAGAAATAAAACACTCACCTGTCCAGAATACAGGTGGCAGAATCCTCGGATGGTCTTGGATTTGTACAGACTGGCAGCAGTGGTTTCCATGCGGCGGATAGTCTGCATCTCTGTATAGTACTGTAACGCCTGGTCACGTGTTACTGTTTGAGTGGACGGTGGGCCATGGTCCAGCTTATGCAGTTTGAATGGCTGTGTACATATTGATTTCTTAAGATGTTCAGTTCTGTTTCTTTTAGATTCAGTATAGAAGGAAGGGTTTTACTTTTCATCTTTTTTCATCACATTTGAAACCCCCAACATATAATAAAATGATTGTAACAATACTGTACAATCATAAACACACACACACACACACACACACACACACAAACCAGACAACAAATAGGCAACACAAAAATATTACATATATGATATAGCATCACAAATAACGATATGTATATAACATTAATCTTTGTGCATGTCATTGTCAAAAAAGGTCCAAGAAAAGTTTACTTAGCCAAGCAATGATACTATTGTGTCTTGGATTATGCCATATAACTGTTTTTTAAAACTTGAAATAAGCGTGCAATAAAACTGGCACATGAACACACATGCTCCCCCCCCCCTCAAATTTACTCAAACTGGCATATGAACACACATGCTCCCCCCCCCCCCCTCAAATCTACTCAAAACTGGCATATGAACACACATGTTCCCCCCTCAAATTTACTCAAAACTGGCACATGAACACACATGCTCCCCCCCACAAATTTAATCAATAAAATCACTAATAAATTATTCATTACAGATTATGATATAAATTTCACATCATTAGAAATTATGATGTGATTTTATACATATATATATAATACACACACATATATATACATATGTGTGTGTGTGTGTGTGTGTGTGTGTGTGGTAGATAGACAGACAGATGGACAGACAGACAGAAAGACACACACACAGAAAGACAGATCAATAGACAGGTAAAAATCAAGACCAAAACAAAAACAAAACAAAAAAACACCAATAATAAGCATCCACTAAAACTGGCAGACTTAGAAGTTTAACAAATAGAATATGAGTCAGGTTTGAACACATACAATATAAAAAATATAAGCTAATTGATTATTAGTAGTTACATTACTTACAATTCACTTCATTTACTCATTTTTATTTTCATCTTTTCAAATAAAGGGGAAAAAACCATTAGTTCAACAAATCTGAAAGCGGGTTACCTGCGTATCAAAAGTAGCCTCAGTAGCATACCCAGTGTTTTGAAAGAAGCCAAGAAACCACTGAAAGTGAACACAAAAAGAATATAGAAAGTAGCAAAGCAATAATGCAGTCCACACACATATTAAATCATTTGTGTCTTTAAGTCCACCCATAATTTACAAATTTAAAAAAAGAATACATTTAAAAATCAGAATGAGAATGGCAGAAAAAAAAGGAAATAAAGTCTTACTTATTATTATATCACTTGTCCAACTATGAGTTTGTTATGCTTTAAAGTAGCAGTTCTAACAAGAAGAACAGTCAATACAATTAAATATTTTTAAAACATTTGTATTATACCACATGTTAACCTCATACATGCTTTTTTTTTCTGTGCATGATATGATAATACTATAAATTGCAAAGAATAGTTAACAATGTACGTAAGAAAATCTAATAAACTTCATAAGGCCACAAAAATCATAATTACATTACTTGTCTAACTGTCAGTTTGATAAGCTTCAAAGTAGCAGTTCTAACAGGCAAAACAGTCAACACAATAAAATAGTTTTAAATTTAAAACATTTGTGGTATGCCACATGTTACTCTCACACATTTTTTGCATAACAAGATAATGATATCAATGTAAAAATACCCATAAACTTGTCCATGCTGCTGTCTGGCAGTAGTAGACTATTGCATAACAGTTTGTTCTGGAAAGCCAAGGTTAAAATCCAAACAAGTATATACACCAAAATTCAATGAGTAAGTAAGTATCTGCCCTTCAATAGAAATGGAGAGGTAAGGAACTGATCAAAGCCCTAATAATGCTTCCCTGACAGAAGCTGAGGGATCTCCAGTATGAGCCTTGCTCCAAGTGACTGCTCTGGTATAAGAAAAATCTTTTAACTTTCATATATATATCTATGTGCATGCTTGAGAAAGGATTTTGCGTGTGTGTGAGGTGCCATGCCCAATTCCCCATTTGCAGAGGAACTCTTGGAAGAGCTCGCCATAATATCATGGTCCACTGTCTGATAATGGAATCAAGTCTGCCAAACATGGCCAGTGTTTTCTCCACTTCTTCAGAGATAGCTGCACTAATCGTTTTCATCAGCTCCACCATGACTTGGTATTTGGAGAAGTCATCATCATCGTAGTCTGGTTGACCGTTGGGGCACCACTTAAGATTCTGGAACCAACTTCCTCCACTCCTCATGGTCCTCAGCTTTCCGCAGAATGATGTTCCATTCAAGGCCAGTCCACTCTCTGATATATTTGGAGAAGTATTTGCAACTAAATACAAAAAGAACATTACTGAAGAAGACTAGGAAAAGACAAGTACCATCTATAAGACATTTTATGAGGTAAGAGAAATCAGAGCACCTAGTCATAACAGGAAAGCTGGAGGGGAAAAGGAGCACCAGATAGACCCTGTGTTAAAATATTGGACGGACTTGCAAAGGGGATGAAGACAGAGAGGGTGGGAGATGTACTTGCACCGACAAAAGATTAATTTCTACGGAGGGCGATGATCACCAACACCATGCCGCAGTGCACATAATGATGATGATGATTCGCAAATGAGCTAAAACTTCCATCCATCAATCATAAATCTCAGGCATGGTTTTTCCAGGGCATGCTTGGAATGTCATGTAGAAGTAGCGGTTCTTTCATGTTCATGTTCATGAATTTTTGGCAAAGGTCATATGATCTGCTGATCATCTGCTCAATGCTTATGTTTGGCACTGAAGGGGTTAAAGTAATATAGGCCTACTTTATTAATAGGCCTATTAGGCTATTACTAGTATTAGTATTTAGGCTACTACTAATAATCTGAATAATAAATTTGCAGAGCCGCAAATGCTTTAACGATTATCTCGATTGGTTTGGCACTAGTAGTAGTAGTAGTAGTAGTAGTAATAGGGACTGGCTTTCAATGGCCTAGGCTTTGCGGCCTATTTACGTCCCCTCTTTCTCAACTATTTCTAATATAGGTGTTAAAATGCGCATTTTCTTTTTGTTTGCACAAGTCTAATCAGGCCTTTAATCATCAAAATCAATGAAAAGTTTTTTGAATTTTGGAATTTCGTCCAAAAAATTCTTGAATTTGTTAGTATCTTGTGCAAATTTTATGTTAGTTGGGAGTTTATTCCACAAAGGGGCTACTCAATGTGAAAAAGAAAATTTTCTTGTGTTAGTACGACAGTGCTGAATAAATATCTTTCCTTCCTTGTTTCTTGTGATATTACATTGTGAAACAGAAAAGAGTGAGTCAACACAAATATTATCAACTCCATTACATATCTTATACGTTTGAATAAGGTCACCTCTTGTCCTTCTGCCTTTAAGTGAGTGTAATTTCAAATACTTCAATCGTTCTGCTTAAGATTTATCTTTGCATTCTTTTAATAGCTTTGTTGCACGTCTTTGTACTCTTTCTATTTGCGCTGACTGTCTTTTCAAGGATGGACACCATATTGCATTTGCATATTCCAAATGTGATCTAACAAAAGATTTATATAGTTTTAGAAATATATCCTTATCTAAGTAAGAAAAGCTTCTCCTAATAACTCCCAACATTTGATTTGCTTTATTAACTATTTTACCAATATGTAAATCGAAGGACAACATGCTGTCGAAAGTTACTCCCAAGTCCTTTTCCTCTTTTAGGATTTTTATCTGCTTTATGTTGTCATTTTGTCTCATATAATATATTAATATGTGTGTTCTTGGTTGGTTTTACCAATATGTCGAACACCACACTTAGAAATATTGAAATATAAATTCCATACATCTGACCAATCTTGGAGTTTATATATATCATTTTGTAAACCCGCGAATTGAGATGTGTTGTCATTTAGTTTTGTATCATCTGCAAATATTTTGCAGGTGCTATTTAGTGATATTGGCAAGTCATTTATAAACACTGTGAATAGTATTGGGCCCAGGATACTACCCTGAGGTATTCCACTTAAAACCTTAGCTTTATTAGATCTTTCACCACCTCTCACAATCACATGCTGTACTCGATCTTTCAAAAAACCTTGTATCCAGTTTAATAGTTTACCAGATATACCATAAGCAGACAATTTGACTAGCAACCTTTCATGGGGCACAGTATCAAAGGCCTTCTTAAAATCTAAATATATAACATCAACATTATGACCATCATCTATTCTACTACTTCAAGTAATTGTGTTACACAGGATCGCTTTTTACGAAATCCGTGCTGACATTTTGCATACAATTCATTATCCGTAAAGTGAGTTACTATTGAATCTCTAATTATGCTTTCTAACACTTTACATATCACACAAGTCAGGCTGATTGGTCTATAGTTTCCTGGATCTGCTTTAGAACCCTTTTTTAAACAAGGTTGTTACTTCAGCTGTCTTCCAATCTTGTGGTAGGGTACCTGATTCTAATGTCTTGTTGAACACAGAACATAGTGGAAGTGATAGTTCATCACCTAGTTCTTTTAAAACTTTTGAAGGAATATGGTCAGGTCCCTGTACTTTATTTGGGTTTAAGTTAACTAATTTATCACTCACTGCTTTTGGGGTAATTCTTACCTCTGACAAGGATACACCATTTGAATATGCACATTCAGCCAGTAAGGGTATATTTGTTACATCTTCACATGTAAAAACACTAACATTAGTAACAAAGAAGTCATTTAGAGTTTCTGCTTTTTCCTTATCATTTATGGCCAAGGATCCATCTGGTTTAATTAGAGCACCTACATCTGCATTGGTTTTTAACTTATTTTGGACATACTTCCAAAATAATTTAGGATTATCTTTACTATCTTTAGCAACCTTTTTTTCATATTCCCTTTTTGTTACCTTTAACAGTTTTGTGCATTTATTTCTTTTCCGTATGTAATTCATATAATTCACTCCTGATTTAATACTCAAGTATCTTTTAAATAATTTGTACTTCTTTTTAATGCTTCTCATAGCTTTTTTATTCATCCAGATTGGGGTATATTTCTTCCTAGCATTTTACCTTATTTTGGGGATACACTTCTCCATTCCTTCATATAGTATTCTTTATATACTTCCAGGTTTCCTCTATGTCCATATCTGATATAACCTTCCAATCATGTTCAACTATTATACTTCTTAATTTAGAGTAGTCCCCCGATTCAAATTATAAATAAATTCTACTTGATCTGTAACATTAAGCTTTTCCAAATTTAAATGAAATGATAAGACGTCATGGTCACTTTTACCCACTGGATCGAGATGTACAACTTCTGAAATAAATGTGTCATCGTTAACTAAAAGTAAAACCCAGTCATCAACTTGATCAAGAGTTAGGTTTTGCCCTGGTCTTCTTCTTGTTGGTTTAGTCACCTTTTGAATTAAGAATGAATCCTGCACCTGTCTCATGATCTCATTTCCTTTTATCCTGGACCATTTTCCATCCCAGTGAACATTACAAATACAATACAATACAATATTTTATTTATATAGCACAAAATCTTGATAAAATCAAATCTAAGCGCTGAAACAGATACACACGCACGCACGCACGCACAACACACACACACGCACACGGCTATAAATGGGGAGAAAGAATAAAAGCAATGGAAAATTATAGAGCATATTATATACAATTATATATTACAATGCGATTCCCCTCCGAGTGGAGACAGGCTGCAGAGGGGATTGAGTGAGGTCAGGATTTTATGCAGAGGAGAAAAGGTGAGTTTTGAGAGCGGACTTGAAGGAGACAAAAGTAGGTTAATTAGGATAATTGAAATCGCCCATAATGCATATATATATATCTTATCATATTTTAACATTTTGTCTGATTTTATGACTTCAAATAGTTTATTATTATTCTCTACGGTACTGGTGTTTGGATTTCTATACACACATCCAATCAACACTTTACCAATGTTACACACACAATCAAAAGTACACCACACACTTTCTTGATACTTATACTCATCAAATTCATCACACTCTCGAGCATTCAGGTGTTTATCGACATATACGGCTACACCTCGCTGGTGATCCCTATTAATGAACATGTCAAAATTAGGGATGCAAAACTCTTTCTCACAAAAATTTTGTAACTTCTTAGGTATTAATTCAGTTAATGCAATTACACTTGGATGAATATTAATTATTATCAATCCTAAAAAATAACTCTTCTTTTTTATTCAAGAAACCATCAACATTAGAATATAACACCTGGAAAAAATCTGAACTTTTGTTATTTACACTATGTACATGTTTGCCTTGTAGTCAATTGCCAGAAGAACCAGCTCTAGCCTAGAGTCTAGGGGTGGCCTCAGCGCCCTCGACAGCGTGTGACTGGGTTTTTGAGCCTGGTTTAAGTGTTACTGTTCCGCGCTAATTACCGATCGGTGCAATCTTAAGATCGCGCTGCGCGTTTTAACGATCGTATAATTGCGCGGCAATCTGAAGATTGTGCAAAGGCTGGCTTGCGCGTTTTTAGGATGTGCGCATTCTTATGATGAAGGCATTGACAGTATGCTTTTCGTAGAGATGCTGAAACTGGGTTATCACATGATCAGGTCACATACAAGTTACATTCACACATTTTCAAAAGTGTAAAAACATGAAAAGTAAAATTACCGTATCGCAAATTGAAGAGCTCACAAGATGGATACAATGCCAGGTATCAAAGTTCACAAAGTACATTTAATTTATTTACAGGTGTCGCAAATCCAATGTCCTATTTTCGCGCCGGGTTTCAATCCCAACACTTGAAATGGTACCACATCAACCAAGATTCGCATTCGATCATGCTTGTTCCGTCGTCTGTTCCTCGACACTTGCAGTGGATGTTGACTTCGTACTCTCTTACAATCGAATTTGACCAAAAGACCGACTCCGCTGGCGTTCGTTCGAAGAACTTGGTTGTGAAGGCGTGGTCCAGATGTTGACGGATGTCTTCACCGTACTTTAGAGAGACTGGGTCATCACCGTAGGCCAGAGAAACTGAGAAATGAATTACGTAGGGGCCGCAGTCGTAACTGTTGGTCTGTTGGTCAACGTTGGCGAGCTGGACGATGATACGGTCGTTATCAGATTTGAGGAAGCTGGCGATCTTGTTGATGACTTCTGTGGAGATGCGGCCAGAGTGAAGGGAGTCGTAAACAATCATGTGGTGGTCGGATGATGCGTGGACGTTCGAGATGCAGATCCAATGTTGATGGGCGTGAACGATCTGTACGAATTTTCCGTTCGGTTTCTTCGTCTTGTTTATTGTAAGCAGGAGAGGTGATTGTAGCCCGTCGAGGGTGGGATCGATCTTTTTTATGAGCTCGTTCGCTTCATCCATGTGTCGGTCTGTAAGGCAATTCTTTTGATCGACTTTAAGGAGGATGCTGTGGACGGCGTCAGTTTCGCGGATGGGGTGGTTGCGACATGCGTGGGTGGGATGGCAATGACTTGTGCATTCCTCTCTCTTCTTACGGCATGGGCACTTCGTTGTGAGGCATTTTCCAGCGCACTTGCAGTGAAGCTTGGCGGGTTGTTTCCTCGGATATGCCTGTCTTGCCGCTTCTCTCAGGGTGATGGTCTTGTCCGTCTTGGGCGTGATGATTCCGCTGTATTCCATCAGCTCTCCTCCATGGTATGTTCCAATGGTGCCGAACTCTGTAGCCAGGTGATACCGCTTGTCAATGTCTCGGGTAATTTTCGTAATTACGGCTGGCAGGCGTCTTGGGTTGCTGCTGGCCCTGTCCAGTTTCGGGACGTCGACAGTCACGTGGTCCCCAATATCGAATTCTGTGACTTGAATTCTTTTTCACTTCTGCCACCTGTTCTTCATCGTCTCGGCGTTTGCCTCATAGTTTTTCTTTGCCACTTCTCTGATTTTTTTATGCTGGGATTCTTGGGTCTTGGGCTCTGGAGTGGCCCTGGGCGCTGGTTCTTGCGGCTGGGTGGTCCTTGGTGCTGGTTCTGGAGGCTGGGTTGTCCTGGGCGCTGGTTCTGGCGATGACGGGATTGTGTCAGCTGAAGTTGGGCACTCTTCTTGGGTGATTTTGTCATCCAAGTCTTCTTCATCAATTATTGGAACTGATGAGCCTGGTACAAAGGAGGACTGTGGCTGTTGGCCGAAAACGATAGCGTACATGGTACTTAGAAAAGTGGTCCATGAAATGTCCTATCCATTTATAGTCGCCGTCCGGATCGTGGCGCATGTCGATTAGATCTACTTGTACTCGATGTAGGAATCCTTTTGAAATGATTGGGCGCAGTGGTGGTCTAACCGTTTGTGACGCAGACAGCTGGCACACTGGGCAGTTCTTTGTAAACTCCTGGACGTAACTGCGGGGATGCCGTAAAACAGCCGCTGAACTTGATCTAGTGTCTTTTTGTATCCGGCATGCTGAGTTTCTTGGCAGTGGATATCTTTGACAACTTGAAACATCTTCTCTGCGTGGACGACTCTTCTGCAATTGAATCCAGGGGGTCTGTTCTTTTCATCCGCAGGTACTACCAGGGAATTGACGACATCTAGCCAGGTATATTCTGTATCGAAAACTTCTTCTTCTTGACCCAGGCCTTGAAATGTGCAGAGACAGATGAGGTCGGATCGTTAAGATGCTGGATGATGGCGTCGTACTTCCCCTTGGAGATGACGTATGTTGTCTTCGCAGCCAGAAGCTGGTCTCTTATTCCTTTCATATGTTCCTCTAAGTTGTTGAAATCCATGTTGAAGTTGTAGCACGTTTCTTGATTCTGTC
Organism: Monoplex corrugatus; assembly: GCA_030674185.1. Taxonomy (NCBI): domain Eukaryota; kingdom Metazoa; phylum Mollusca; class Gastropoda; order Littorinimorpha; family Ranellidae; genus Monoplex; species Monoplex corrugatus. Next base: position 59,990,326 of record JAPXFY010000017.1, read on the forward strand.
TGACAAAAGTCGTGAACTGGAATGAAATGCCTTCGCGCTTGGCCCGTGTTCACTCACTCACACAATAAATGCCCGTGTTCACCAATTTGCGCCAGGCCTTTGATGTTGATGAAATCATCTCACTCACGCAATCTCGAGACTGCCGCGCAATTATAATATATGATAGTTAAAACGCGCAGCGCAATCTTAAGATTGCACCGATCGGTAATTAGCGCGGAACATTACTATTTTCCAGTTTCTAATAGCCAATCTACTAGCTCATCAGTCTCACCGTGCGTGGTTTTTGGCCAGCTGATCTTCTGAAAAGGTTCAGCATTGTTCATCGATAAAAACTTCAACAAACAATGGCAGTTACTTCTACAGCAGAGCCAAACGACCTTCCCAACGTGGTGGCCCGATACAACTGAAAGCAGAGTTATTCCCCATTATTTGATGTGTTTACTTCCGGCCTTGAACGCTATCTTTGATTTTGCAAACAATCAACGAAGCCAGTGCAAATTGTTTTGAGGTTTGTTTCATTGATCCAGCCTACGTTTTATCTTTAGTCGTATCTGTGTACTTTTCATAGTGTGTTAGTTTGATTTTGCAAGAATTTGTCTCCATAGTGCGATGATAAATTACTCATTTTTTTATGATTCCTCCGGCTCCGGTTGTGACATTGTCGGGTTTGTCGAAAACAAAACCTTTCGACAAAGCTCACTGGAGTTGATTTTGATACTGTTGGCGTTGCAGAATCCACGACTGGCATAAACGCGAAGGAAAAGGTACTGTGCTTGGTGTCTTAGAAGGTCAGGGTTCTCATCTATTTGTGGAAGCGGTCAAACTCAGTGTGAGTTGATCATGATCATCATCATGATCAACCGACAACTGAGTTTCGATGGTGACTCAGATGACTGGACCGTGGTCGGCGTGGATGCCAGAGCCTGCCAGAGGTTCCAGGGCTTTTTCTTTGTTTTTGTATTGTTTAAACGATTGAATTTTCTCTACTGTTAAATAGTCTGTTTATATCATGAATAGCCTGTTCTTGTGAATTGACAGTTTGATATTATAATGAAGTTTTCCAGAAAATGAGAAATTCTTATACTGTTAAGTAGACTATTGTGTAGTGTTAAAATTAAATGGTGTGTTGTTGTGAACTGACAGTTTGGTGATGGAGTTTTCCATCGTAGGCTACTTTTGACAAATATCTTTCCTTATATTGGTACTTTCCTTTTCCGCCTGTCTGCTAATGAAGAAAGTGTCATCATCATCATCAGGCGCCCTGCCGCATGGCGTTGGCGACCATGGACTTCCAATCATCTCTATCTCTTATTGCCCCTAGCATCTCCCCCACCCTCCTCATCCCAGCCACTCTGCAAGTCCGTCCAGCATTCTCTCCCTGGGTCTACCTGGTGCTCTCTTTCCCTCCAGCTTTCCCGTTGTGACCAGGTGCTCCAAATCCCCCTTCCTCTTAAAATGGCCTATAAATGTTGCCTGTCTTTTCCTGATCTTCCTTATGAGTGATCTACTTGTGTCTGCCTCCATCAAGACTGTCTCGTTTGTTTTCTTTGCTGTCCATCACCATGGAACTCTCAACATTCTTCTGAGAAACCACATCTCGGCTGCCTCAGTCTTGTTCTGGCTTTGCTTGCTGACTGTCCACGCCTCGCATCCGTACAACAGTATTGGTTCTATATAACATTCAAGGACTCTCTTTCTGATGTTAATTGATAGGCATTTGTTGGTAAAAATGCTTGTCATCTTCTTGAATGCTGTTTTGGCTTGGCCGATTCTGCCAGCTATTTCCGATGTGCATCTGCCATCTGATGAAATGACCGTTCCCAGGTATTTGAACTTATTAACCTGTGTCAAGATTGTGCCATTTGCTGTTATTTTGCATGAGGAAATTTCATGTTTTTTACTGATCACCATGACTTCAGTCTTCCTGCTGTGTAGTTCCAACCCCTTACCTTTGCTTTCTATTTCTAGTATATTCACAAGGTTTTGTAGGTCCCTTTCATTTTCTGCAATTAGCATGGTGTCATCTGCGTACCGAATGTTATTTGTCATTTTCCCACGAACCTTTAATCCAGGGTCTTCTTCTAGGTTTCTCATGATGTTTTTCGCTGTATAGTGAAAACAAATCTGGTGACAAAACACAACTCTGTCTGACTCCTCTTTTGATGTTTTGGAAAGAGCTTATATTGTTTTCTATTCTCATTGTAGCTGTTTGTTCCCAGTACATATTTCTGATTATTCGTAGATCTTTTCCATCAACATTGAGTCTCTCCAGTTGGTTGATCAATTCTTCATGCCGTACCCGATCGAAAGCCTAGGTATAGTCAACAAAGCATAAATACAAATCCTTATTCATCTCAATTGACCTCTCTATGATAGTTCTTAGGATGTATATATATGGCATTAATAGTTCCTTTCCCTTCCACAAATCCACACTGTTCTTCTGCTATTTCTCTTTTGATTCTATGACATCATGATTATTCTTAACAGGATTTTTGTTACATGACTCATCAGACTGATTGTGCGATGGAGTTTGCATTCTATAGCCCCTGTCTTCTTTGGAAGTGCAATGAAAATTGATTTTGACATATCTTTGGGGATTTTTCCAGTGTCATAAATTTCATTTAGGAAGACTGTTATTTTTTCTATGCCAAATTCCTCCAGGGCTTCAATCATCTCTGTAGTAATGTTGTCTGGTCCTGGGGCTTTTCCTGGTTTCATCTTTTTCAGTGCTGCTCTAACTTCATCTTTCATTATGGGTGCTCCTTCAAAGTTCTTTTTTATATAATGTGTTCTTCGTTTCTGTCAGTGTCATCCTCAAAAGGTCTTTAATGTACTCTCCCCATCTGTCCAGTATTTTGTCTTTTTCCATGATAAGCGTGCCATCTTTTGATTTTAAGCAACCAGTTGATGTGCATGTATTTTTCCTGTGGACAATTTCTTCAATTCGTCTGTACATGTACCCTGAGGATCCATTTTGTGTCATTCTTCAATCTCTTTGCATTTTGTGTTCAGCCAAGCTTCCTTAGCTTCATTGCACCTATACCTGATTTCTTTGTTTATCTTCCTGTATATCTCCTCGTTTCTCTTTGCCCTCAAAGAAGGTGTGTGTGGGTATAAGTACTATAACACTATCACTTGATGATTGATCAGTGTTAGGCATCATTGAGTAGTGAATCAGAATTTTAGACTAGTCATTTGCATTGCTCTGTCAAAACAAGTGTTCATATTTTGTGTGTGTGTGTGTGTGTGTGTGTGTGTGTGTTGTGTATGGCTGTGTGTGTGTATAGTGTGATCAGAATGAACGTGCCTATTTATTTGTATTCTTGTATTGCTTACAGTACAAGATTTATCAAATGAAGATGACTTCCCAATGCATCATGAGGATGTTGTTGCAAAAGTGAAGTTGCTGAAACATAGCTGCAGACATTGACACTGACAGCATCCCTGCAGAACTCTTGAACATGGCGGAGAGGCAGTTACTGATAGTGTATATATTTATATTCTAACACTCATCTGCTACAAAATCTGGCACACATAGTCAGATGGCACACGCCATGGAACTGATTACAAATTTTCACCCCTCCCAAGCGGGGAAGTCTCCAACATTGCCAGAACCGTGGTATTATCCGTTTTATCAGCCGTGCCAGCAAGTAATGCTTAAAATCATACTGAATAGATTACAACCACAGACAGAAACCATAGGCATTATTGCTGAAGAGCAGTGTGGATTCTGCAAGGGCAAAAATACTACCAAACAGATCCTTAACCCATGTGCTCTTTGTGAAAAAACACTTCCACACCAGATGGAGTTCTACCATATCTTCATAGACTTCAAGACAGTGTTTGACGGAGTCTGGCTGGAGGCACTGTGGGCCACAATGAAGAAATTTAACATCAGTTAAAAACTAATCAACACCATCCAGTAACTGTATTCCAAAACAACCTTTTTGTATTTACACAGAGTGCTGTTGAAAATGGTTCCATACTTTGGTTGGAGTTCATCATAGATGCCATCTGCCTCCCATGCTTTTCATCATATTCTTGGAATGTATCATGACTGACACACTTGAAGAGCATGCCAACAGTAGTGGAGGAAGAACCATCACAAATTTTTACTTCATGACATTGATGGTACAACAGACAATGAGCAAGAATTCTCTAACCTTGTCAAAAGATCAAATGAAACATCAACAAGTTGGGGCATGGAAATCAACACTGAGACGACCAGGTTGATGGCAGCCACAACACAGCTCTTCAGCAATTCAACAATTCACTTACTTGATATCCATTATTAGCAGTTAGGGATCCAAATCAGAAATCCTCTTGAGGACAGCTAAGACAACATAAGCACTGTCCAGGCTGAAACCTGTATTGTAGGAGAAGAATGTCACCATGAAACAGAAGATCAGACTCTTTACTTACACTGCTATACTCCATCTTCCTGTATGCATGCAAAACATGGATCATCATAGCAGAATTTGAAAGATGAATCCAAGCCATGGAAATGACGTTACTGCAAAATACTAAACATCAGACACACCAATCATATCACCACTGAACAGGTGGTCCAAACCATCAGACAGCAAACTGGACCATCTGAAGATCCGTTCACTTCAGTTAAGAATAGAACACTACCATTGGCCTTGTTAAATGAGTTCTTTTGAGAACTGTTTAACTCTTTCCCTGCCATGGTCGCAATCAAGCGACTTCCCTTACGACCGCCATGGTCGCATTTGTGTGACTTGGAGGGGTCATGCTAAACGATAACTTTTCACGTGGGTACAAAGCTTCTGTCAGCTCTACTGGTGAATGCAGGCGACTTTGCTATTTTTAAACTTTACCCAGCAACCTAGTTTTTCAGCAGTAGGCCAAAGTGTGGCTTTGTTAATTGTCAGAATTTACATCACGTTTTCTCCCAAGCGTTTTCTCCAAAATGGCTGCAAATCGACACGCATTGCCTACCGCTCCGAGTAGAATAAGCAGACAGCTGACTTTGTGTGTAGATTTTCCATTGCTTTTCCTCATTTATTATAATGATATTTGGCGCACAACTCACGAAATAAGGTCAGTAGTACAACTACTAAACCGTATGAAGAAAAATTGTTTTTCTTGGTGTGATGGTTCGAGTGGTTAAGGGGTAAGGAGGTGATTATGGTGCTGTGGATGGTTGCAGATTAAGGTGTTTGGTTGATGATTTGCTGATCGCAGCGCCAGGTGAGATGGTGCAAGGTGGTTAAGGGGTAGGTGGTTATGATTGCTGTTTTCTTGTTTTCTGTTCCCTTTCTGAATTCTGGATCCTGCTTGCAGCGCCAGGTGTGATGGTTCGAGTGGTTAACTCTTAGAGCCCGAACGTACCAATATCGGTACCCTGCTCGCACAACGTTTCAGCCCGAACGTACCGAGTTCGGTGCTTTCGCTGTCTGCATTTTTCATTCGCCGGAGCTCGACTGTGTACGAAACTAAGCACTACAGGCCTCTAGTTCATTCATTCATGAGTGCATCTGCACCATTCCTGCGAGCAACAAGGCTTCATTGTCTGTGCTGTATGCGAATGTGTAAGGGTAGTAGCTCCGCGTCAGCCTGCTGCGTGTTATCAAAATGGCGGCGCCTTCGACGTCAACAAAGCGAAGCGGACAAACTCGTGGCTACACGGCACCAGAAGTGCTTGAACGAATCGAACAGCTTCAGACTGAAGGCTCAGACGTTGAAAAAGAAGATGACTCAATGTGTAGTGAGTTTGTTGCGATAGACTCGGATGTCGGCCCTCAACTCAGTGACACTTCCAGTGACTAAGACTCGGTCTTTCGACTCGGTACCGAGTATGACACAGAGTCGGACGAAGCGATGCCTCCTGACGATGACAGTGCTGAGGAGATGGAAGTGGGTGGTGAAGAGAACACTGAAGCGTTTCTGGACATTTTTCTAAAACCATGGAACGAGAACTTCACATTCTTCCCTGTGATCAGCAATTTCACTGAGGACGAAGAGTGTGGTCTGCATGTCGAGCATGTGCAGAACCACGCCCCCCTCACCCCCACCCCCCTTGTTGGATTCAGGACTGATGTTGGATTCAGGAACAGAGTAAATCTGTGTTACAAAACATGTGAGAATACTGCATGGACCAGAATATATTATGACTGTCTGATAACTTGATTTAAGCTCAAACTACCCCACAAAACGTTTGTTTTCTTATTTTCAATTCAGAATGAATCACTGAAACATGATTTCAAGCTTGCTTATTTGCTCTTGTACACTTTTATTGTGTACATGATTGCAAACTTTCTAGTCTCAATATTTCATGTGATTATGTATGATTTTTTTTCTTTACCTAATGCAAATGACCATTGTAATTTGTTGTCAGTGTGTGTGTGTTTGTAAAGTATAACATATACTACACATTGCCTCTTGACAAAGAAAGAGTTACTGCTAGGTTCTTATACTTGGTACACATAATGCCCTGTCATATATCAACTGTGTAGAAGTGTTTTTGATTTCAAAAAGCTAACTTTTTTTGTTTGTTTATTCTTTGGATATATTGGTACCCCCTGCGCAAACTTTTGAAACAAAATACTTTGCTTCAAAATTTTAAAAAAATAGTTGAAGGCATATGAACACTTTCATACTTGCTCAAAAGTTTATAACCATGTTAGTATCACCAGAAACTTTCAAGTCTATCTGTCTTTCCTATGATTTTTTTTTATGATGTAGTCTGAATTGCTGTTGTTGTCTTTGGGCATGTGTGTACGTTACAACATTGACCTAATAAACATTGCTTGTTTTCATTGAAAGACTTACAGCTGGTTTCTGAAACTTGGTACACATTATGCCCAATCATATTGCAACTGTCTAGAAGTGTTTTGATATCATAGAGCTAAAATTGTGTGTTTTTTATTCTTTGCATATATTGGTACCCATTGTGTGTTTTTTATTCTTTGCATATATTGGTACCCCCCCAGCGCAAACTTTTGACAAAATAATTTACAGTAAAATTTCTAAAAACTCTATCAAACATGTCAACTGTTTCATTCTTGCACAAAATTCAGTTTGTAACCATGTAAGTATCACTAGAAACTTTCAAGTCTGTCTGTCTTTCCTATGATTTTTTATGATTTTTTTTGTTTATGTGTCTGAATTGCCATTGTTGTCTGTGGGTGTGTGTGTACATTATAATATTGATATAATGAACATTGCTTGTTTACATAGAAAAGACTTACAGCTGGTTTCTGAAACTTGGTGCCCATAATATCCAATCATATTACAACTGTCTAGAAGTGTTTTTGATTTCAATAATCTTAAATTGTGGGTTTTTTATTCTTTTCATATATGGTATCCCCCACCCCCCTGCCACACAATTAAAAAAAAATATCAATAATAAATAAAAATGACAGGAGACAACTCAACACCTTCATACTTGCACAAACATTGGTGTGGAATTATGTTAGTATCTCCAGAAACTTTCAACTTTATATATCTTTCCTATGATTTTTTATGTTTTTTTTTATGTAATGTGAATGGCTATTATTGTCTCTGTGCGTGTGTGCACATTATGATATTGACATAATAAACATTGCTTGATCACAAAGAAAGAGTTGGTGTTTGTTTCTGATACTTAGTACACATAATACCTGATCATATTGCAACTGCCTAAAAGTGTTTTTGATATCAGAAAGCTGAATTTGTGAGTTTTTTATTCTTTGCATATTGGTACCCCCTCCCGCGCAAACTTTTAAAACAAAATAATTCATCTCAAAATTTTTTTAAAATAGTACCAAACAAGTCAACTCTTTCATACTTACACAAAAGCTGGTTTGTAACCATGTTAGTATCATCAGAAACTTTCAAATCTGTCTATCTTTCCTCTGATTTTTTATGATTTTTTTTGTATATTTAGTATGAATGGCCATTGTTGTCTGTGTGGTGTGTGTGTGTACAATTTAAAATTTGCATACTTCAAATTGTTTGTTGACAAAGAAAGACTTGCAGCTAGTTCATGATACTTGGTAAACATAATGCCCAGTCATATTGCAACTGTCTAGAAGTGTTTTTGATATCAAAAGTCTAAATTTGTGGGTTTTTTATTCTTAGCATGTATTGGTACCCCCCTGTGCAAACTTTTGAAAAAGTGTCATTTTTTTCAAAATTCAATTAAAAAAACAATCAACAAAAGATCACCATTATACTTGCACAAATGTTAGTTTGTTCTTATGTTAGCAATACCAGAAAGTTTCAAGTCTTTAACTCCAAAACTTTTTTTTTTACAATTTTATTAGTAACCCTTCCAAACAGCCAGGGCAGAAAGGTTGTTGACTGACACAATCGCCCAGGGCAGAGTGAGTTAAGGGGTAAGGAGGTGATTATGGTGCTGTGGATGGTTGCAGATTAAGGTGTTTGGTTGATGATTTGCTGCTCGCAGCGCCAGGTGAGATGGATCGAGATGGTGGTTAAGGGTGTAAGATGATGGTGATGTTTGCTGTGGTGGTCGTTTGAATCCAGAGCAGAGAGGGAAGTCTCTCAATCAAAAGACAAGTCCTCGTTTTGCTACTTGACTCTTTGTTATTGAGAAGTCAGTCAACGAAGACCGAAAGAAGACATGTAAGAAGAAGACATCAAAGAAGACGCCAAAGAAGACAGTGCTACAGTAACGCCATGAAGTTGATCACCTGCTGTGAGACCAAGAGTGGTGGCAGGAAAGGGCACCTCTGGTGAGACTGAGAGTGGCGGTGGAAAAGCCCATGTTATGACGCGCCTTGTTATTTTATACTTTGGGAACCAAGCATGGTCATACTTTCAAACCTTTCAGATAATAAGGTCTGATTGGTTGTTCTCACCTACCCAATCAATCAACACTTGGGGCGTGGCGAAAAGTCAACTCTGTTTGAAATTAATGGAGGTCTAATTAATGGAGGTCTTACATAAGTGCAGTGCCTCGGTACACACAACCGGCATACTCGTCTGGTGGTTTTGTTGGTGGCTATTGGCTATTACGCCACAAACACCGAAGGGCAGCATGAAACAAAGACAGTCCGCCTCGGGCTCCATACAACCGCAACATAACCTGTGGTCATTGTACGTGGGTTTCCGCGGGTCATACAATGGCTATTAGGACGGTGGTTGTACTACACTTGGCTGGAGGCGGCACAGATTAAAGATTGTCTCCTCTACGTTCTGTAAAACTACAACGTAATACTGACTGGAGATAACGACAAAATCTTGTTGTGGTCCCACTTCAGAGTACATGTACACATTGTAAATCTGCTAATTGTTTAGCAGTGTTATCTACAATGTATATGCGTCATGTACTGGTTAGATCTTTGCAATGTACTATGCGTCATGTACTGGTAAGATCTTTGCAATCTTTGCATAGCTATGGATAGGCAGAGGCTGTGAAATACCAGTATACTTAGGCCAAGAGAATGCAAGGCATTTTTGATCTAGGCAAGCACGCTACACAGTGTTGCCTTTGAGCATTGTAGGTAAATGGGGAAAGATCGTAACAGAGCAAGGCACTCTGTTACATTTATAATAAGATTATCTGTGGAATAATCAATCAAGCACATAAACATAAGCAAGCATCATATATAAATACAACATCTGCCCTTTACACAGCAAAAAAAAAAAAAGTAAGTGAAAATCTTTAATAGTCTTTGAGATATAAGCTTTTAAAAATACATACTGCGCTGCAAAATTGGCTGCCCAAAATATACTTGGCACTGAGGAGTGCCGTTTCTGGGGAAACTTGGTGGTGAAAGAGTTAAGGAGGGAGATGGAGTGGAAGACAGAGAAAAAGCAATAAACTGACAACATTAGGGAATGGACAAAGAAACGATTTGCACAGACCGATTTTTTTCCACATAACCTAGAAAACTGGAAGAATCTGGTGAGCATGCTGTTACTGTGGTGCTTGAGAGACTTTTTGTAAAGTTAAGGGGGAAAGACTGTTGTGTTTGATAGTGTCATTATGTGTGTCTTCTACGCAAATGCAGTTTAATACTTGCCTATTCCTGAATTCAAAAAAAGATTGAAAAGAAAACAACTCTTCATGTTTCAGCAAGTTTTTTTTTTTTCATAGGTTCCTTTCACTCGTTTGTTGAGATGTATTTTTAACACAGTGGTCTAAAATGTAAAATATTAATTATTGTAAGATGCCTTGGCTGTTTGAACTGAACTTTAAGGCAGAGTTTAATCAGGTTTGGAGCAAATTGTGATGTGCTGGTAAATTTTAATGCCACTAATTTCATTGACTGTCCAAAGGTCAAGGTCATATTGTACAAAAGATTACACATGTTATCAAGGATTTCTCATTCATTTATCAGTGGATTTTTACCAGACATGGAGCATATGTCTCAAGAGCTTATTTAATGTATAATCCCAGAAACATAATTGATGTATATCTGAAAACATGGTCCAATATTTGTACTGTATTTAGACAAAATAAGTACCCAGTACAAAAAACAAATCTCTGAAGTTGTTCATAAACCAGTTTGAATCAAATTATGATCATATGTGTTTCTGCTGTTGAAAAACTTGTAATAAAAAAACTGAGATAAATTCATTTCCCTGGAGGGTAAGTATTGCACAGAACATATTTAAAACAGGCTTGAATAAGTTGAAAAAGAAGATTGTTACTATGGCTGAGTCTTCTTCTTCTTCTTCGTTTTCATCATCCAGTGATCCACATCATCTTCACAGATGTCAAAATGGACTTCATGCATAACATGTAAAGTGAACTTCTGTTTCGTTCTGTATTACAGACTGAGACTACTGTCTGAAACAGAATAAAAAGATGGAACTGAGTGACAAAGAAGTTGTTGTGAGACGAGAGCTAAAGTGCTTGCTTGACCAGCACTCACTGACAGAGACTGTCAGGTTAGTAACATTCTGTGCTTTGTTCTTCTGCATCCTGTGGCCTTGCCTCTAGTGGTCAGTTGTTTTGTTTGTTTGTTGTTTTTTGTGCGCTTGCTGCTCTCTCTCTGTGTGTCTCTTATAAATATATTTATATGTATATTTTATATATATATATATATGGATTGATAGATATATCTATAGATATATACATATGAAAAATGTCTACAGTTGTGCAGTCATAGCAGAACAAAGTTCATGAAACTGGAGCTTTCATAAAAGATAGATACTATTGCTAAGATAATGTATAAACAGTAGATTTCTGTCAGTGTATGAATGATGAATGAAAACAATTTTCATGTCCGCTGTCATGTCTGACACCAACCTATGTCTGTGCATACTGTGATAACAATGTAAACTTCCACTGTAATTGCTAAGGAGCATGAAACATTAAACTGATCATTTCAAAGAAAAACAAAAACACTCAGAAGCAATTGGTTTGTCTTTCATACCTTTACCATTTGAAAGAACGGTCAAGTGTCGGTTGTGACACATTCAGTGTGGATCTGACAAGAATAATGAAATCTCATTTTGTACAACTGTAGACAGGAATGCAATAAAGATACATAAAAATCAGTCTTAAAAGCAAACAGGATAGTCAAACTATAGTTATTTCTTCATTTTTAAGTCAAATGTGAATCAAACATGAAAATAAATATTTTTTTTAACTTCCATGCAATAAAGTTGACATGCTGAGCCAATGTAATGCAAATTTTGGGGAGATTCATTTTTAAGTCCTCACTGGAGTAACTTGATTGTATTAAATTTTGTCAGAAGTAATCGAGTTTGACGAGTCTTTGGAGTGAATTGTGAAAAACTAGTGTTATCTTTTGAACACTAACTAACAAAATTAATTGTAAAACAATATCTGTGGGATGGATGGGGGATGGGGATGGATGGATGGGTTGAAATATTACTCTAACAGTCCAATGAGACATTAAATCTTATTATGTACGTTTGATTTGTCATTCTGATATTAATAAACACAACTAGATCATGTCAGACTCTTCTGTTTTTGCTACATAGTAACAAGTAAAATACTAACTCATTATTACGCATCATATAATAAAATATCTTTCATTAGATGATAAGAAAACAACAGGTTGGTAAAGCACTAGAAAAACATTAATTTTGTTCCTCTAGATTTCTGTTGAATGTATGGAAATGGCACTGAAATTAATTGGTTTTTGGAAAACAGTGTGAAAACTGACACAGGACCAGAAGGCTGAAGATGGAAATATAATTCAAATTAAGTCATTTGTTAAATCATTCTCATTTCATATTAAAAAGAAACAAACACATCACTAGTTATAGTAACAGACGTAATCCACCATCATGTCTGCAGAAGACTTGGGGATTTTCTGTTAGAAACTATGAACACTTTTGAAATTTTCCCTGCACAAACTAATGTCTCCTTGCAAATTCAAAATAAACATGTTCAGTTTCTTTGTATAAATACTTTTATTCCTGCTCCATATATATTATACAAACAAGTCATTTATACATGCATGTATTTTCATGTAGGCTTTATTGTTTGTTTTGTCTTCTTGTGGACTGGGCCATGCTGTTGTCTGAATACTCTTAACTCAGTGATTAAGACTATAAGAGACACAGACAAAAAGTGTACGAGACTTTCTTTTAAAAAATACAGGTGAATGGACCAGTATGACAGCTTCAGTTTCTCAAGATGGTGTTTTCATGCTTGGGGTGACTTCCACGTGCATTGACACCACAGAAGTCATGTGATAGCTAAAATCCAAAATGATTGTGGCTTAAGCCCCAATGTGGTGGTAAAGTCTTGCTATGGCAGAAAGAGAGATAGGAAGAGGTGAAGGGAAACATGGAAAAGGCAGATGCAAAAAGAGTATATATGGTTGACTATTGTGGTTGATAAAGTCCAACCTAGCACTTTGTTAAATGTTTGTAAGGGGGGTTGGCGCTAGCGCCATGCGCATGTGTAAGTTGCTGTTGTTTGCGCAGAGCCTCAGCAACTTTCTCCACCTGCTTCCACAAGTCCAGGGCAAACGGAGTAGTATACTATAATATTATAAAGTAAGAAGTCTCTTGCAAAGAATTTCAAAGAGCAGGGAATATTATTTTCTTATTAATTCCCTGTTGTGAACACCTGTACATGACTGCAAGTAAATAAAAGAGAGCATTATGCATGATGCATATATGCAATGTATGCTCAGGTGTAGGCATACCCAGGTATTCACATTATAATTCAACTTTAGACTAAATTATGAAGATGACCCTTTTTAACATTTTTCTTTTCTCATGTGTTTTCAGTGCTGATGATGAGATTGTTCTGAACTATGTGCTGGGTGTTCTGGAGTGCTTGCCACCAGGTGAAGACCTAGACGAAACAGAAGACGTAGAACCCTTCGCGGAAACAATGGAGGCATACCTTCCAGGATTTTCTATAATTAGCATGTAAGTTTTCCTTCAATGAAGAAACTTTATTTAGTAAATAGATCCCTTTATTTTCACATACCACAATCCCTTTATAAAATAAAATAAAAAATGAAGATATGAAGTCATTTATTCAAATGTGGTTTAATCTTGAAAACTTAAGTAGGAATGTCTGGCCTGGTAGTTAAAGCATCTGCATAGGACATAAGAAACTAGAGTTCAAATCATGGACTGTACAGGGAAATTTTCTGCCCTCAGCTAGATCTTAAATGATGGTCTACGTACTAGTCTTTTGGATGAAACAACTAACAGGGGCTATATGTGCAGCACTGTGGAAAAATCCTCTTTAATGACATATACTATGCCATGAGTTATGAGTGCTAATATCCTTCAGCAACAAACCCCTCATAAAAAGCCCACTTTTACAAGTAAATTAATTCATACAGACATACAGAACAGAGAAAAGAATAATGGGGCTGTGCTGTTGCAACATGCTGTTCTCAGGAAGTTCAGTTTTATTTTCAGTTTCTCAAGAAAGCATCTCCACACTGAAAAATTCCATATGTGTTGATATCATGTGATGGGGAAGGTTCAGAACAATCATGACATAAGCCACAAGCCTGTACATGAGCCCTATGTGCCCAGGAAGAGTTGCATGAAGTTTATACTATAAGTCCATTGTGGAAAAGACAGAAATGAATGCAAATTATACAAATACATAGCATTTTTTTAAAAATGTAATCTTTTGCCCTATATGTTTCCAGACATAGAACAAGTTTCTGTGATGCATTGATTAATAGAAATATAATATTATTGAATTTGAAAAACGTTGGAGGGTATTTATGAGCTTTTGGGGGAGGGGGGTGGATGTTTGCTTTGTTGTTGTCATATTGGCTTTCATGTAAGCCCAAAGTTGGTATCTGAAATTTCAAAATCTAAAGTTGTGTCATAGTAACATGTCAAAAATGTGTTTCTTTGCAGGCATGCTGTGGGTGAATGGATGCTTAGCACGGCCTTCAAGTTATCACAGCCACTGAAGCCAGGTAAGAAAACGGACCCCCTTGTGATGGGTAAAAAATAAAGTAAGATGCAGATTTGATTCTTACCTTGTGCTTAGTGTTTGTTTGATTTCACCATGTGGAATATGATATTTTTCCTGTTTGTGTTCTTAATGTTTGATTTCACCATGTGGAATATGATATTTTTCTGTTTGTGTTCTTAATGTTTGATTTCACCATGTGGAATATGATATTTTTCCTGTTTGTGTTCTTAATGTTTGATTTCACCATGTGGAATATGATATTTTTCCTGTTTGTGTTCTTAAATCTTTTTTCCTTTTTAGAATTGAGATTATTCATATAAATTATGTTTGTGTATGTATGTTTGTCTATCTGTCTCTGTATGTTTCTCTGTCAGTGATAAAAATGTGTTTCTCAGCTCTCTAGGTGTGGATCTTTACCAAATTTTGGTCAAAGGTATGGACTGTTACGGAATTTCGAAAGAATAAATTTAGAAGGTAACGCACCAAGATCAAGGTCACACAGACCAAAAAAAGTGCCTTAAATCAGCACTTCTTTGAAGAAGGTGTGCAGACAGTACTTTCTTGGGAACCTCTGACAGAATTTAAATTCTGGTTTCACTGTCGTAACAGTCTTATCGTTGTCCTCACCGTATATCAAGTTTAATTACATTTTGAGTTTCTTTATGGTCACAGTGACATATCCAAGATCATGTGCTTGTTCATGATGACACAGTATGCATTATAAAATGTCAGAAATTTCAAGGAATCAACTAAGCTTAACCCTTTGACTCCCACACCCTAGTCACCAACTGCAAAAACTTAACCCTTTGATTCCCTCGCCCTATCTGCCAACTTCCTGCGAGAAGCTGGTGGATAGGGTGAGTGAATCAAACGGTTAAGTTTTTGCTTTTTTAGCATGGTTGGCAATGCAGAAGGCTGGTGGACAGGGTGCGGAGGTCTGCCTTTCTTCCTTTTTGCCTGTGTTTTTCCTTGAAAAATGGTTGTCATAGCTGCCTTTCACACCCTTGGATCCTCTCTCCCCAGTAGCCAGTGAGTTATGTTCTTCCAAGGAGGTCTCAGAAGACATAGAACTGTGTTGTTTTCCTTCTTCCTCAGTCATTCTGTGCAGTTTTGGGCAAAAAAATACATCAGATATATTGCCATGCTTTCTTGAAGCGCAATGCACATACTTGCCATTGTTTCCTTGGAAATCCTCTGCCTATGACCATTAAGACATGCTGAATTTTAATTTCTTTTATAACACAAGACCAGAAAATACATTTTATGGAATGCAAATAGAGCTCAGTGTGGTGAAGTGGTTTAAAAAAAGTACTTTTGTTCACTTGTCTGCCAGACACTGAAAGATGGATAATG
Organism: Monoplex corrugatus; assembly: GCA_030674185.1. Taxonomy (NCBI): domain Eukaryota; kingdom Metazoa; phylum Mollusca; class Gastropoda; order Littorinimorpha; family Ranellidae; genus Monoplex; species Monoplex corrugatus. The sequence goes on from JAPXFY010000017.1 coordinate 60,006,035, forward strand.
CATAAATTATTTTACTCTTTCAGATACCAGTGAGGTGCTAGAACAACCAGTGCAGTATTTGACTCAAGACAGGGAAAACAGCTCCTCACAATCAGTGGTTGGAATCCCAGAAGTGGTCATTCCAAAAGATAGAAATGGCTCATGTCAGTCACGGAATGAAAAACGACCTCCAAAGTCTTGGAAATTAGATGAGAAAACAGGAGCACATGGGGAGAAGCACATAGTCCAGGTACAAAATACAGACTTGGATAGTTTGGGAGCTCTGAGGGAGGTGTGTCCAGGGGCCAGTATTGCCGAGTTACAGCACTGCCTCCACATGTCGGCAGGGAATGTGGAAGAGGCAGCCTTTTTGTTGCTGTACCGTCAGGAGACAGGCACTGCCATCACCAAGAAATCTGAGGCCAGCTCACGCAAGGTAAACACTGCTGAACCAGAAAACGACATGGAATGAAGTAAAACAAAGAAAAATAATCAAGTAATTGTTCAGCATTATGAGGTCAGTTATGTTGGAACCTGGTGTATACTGTTCAGAGTGTTACTTTGGGCAGGAGGCTGATGATACCACAGTGTCCCACAGAGATTTGGACTGATGGTATCCAAATCTTTGCCTTCCAGGCGTTTGTCCATTATACAAACTGCTGTGTTACAGTGGTTGATTGTTGCGTTTGTTCCATTATTCAGATATGGGATTTATATTAGCTTTATGATTTTCCATAAATTTGAAAGCCCCCCAGGACTCGTTCGTGGGATTTGACCAAATCCATTGAGAAAGATACAGGGAATATACAGTTATGTGTGGCAAACTTTTGCTGCAGACTCATTATTGATAACTTTCCAGAAGGATTTGTTCAAAAAAATAGGTGTTCATGTAGCCAAGTTTTTAATTCAGTCGACAAGTGAGCTCCACCATTTTCTTTCCTGTGAAACTGACATTTTTGTAACTTCTGTGGCCAAGTTTGAACTCTGATAGGTTTGTAAATTCTGTGGCCAGTTTGCAATGTTTAAGAAATTCTTAAAGAATAAAGAAAATTGTATATGGCGCTGCAAGTGACTGACAGATACGATTTGTCTGAAATATAATGAGCAAGGAAAAGACCAGTTGAAGGAAATTAAAGATGATAGTTATGTTGTGATTGTGAACCGAGCTGGAAAGGCTCAATGTATTTGTACAGTGAGCCTTTTAACCCTTGAGTGCCGGAAAAATAGCTATTTGTGAACTCCTGTCTGCCGGAGCAAAATGTTGATTTTTACGGTATGTTTACTAAAGTGTGCATTGCTCATTCATTTACTGACAGATCTCTAAGATTTTTGGCATGTTTTTTCCTTATATCCCTGTCTATGATGTGATATAACTATGATTTGGTTTTGTTTGTAATTAGTATGAAAAAATATACATATAATTTTTTTTTCCAAAAAATGACAGTTTCGGAAGAAAAACACATATTACGGAACATAAAACCAATGAAAACAGTACAAAACTTAGTTTTATTGAACACTGAATATCAAAGGAAAGTGTCTGGTACTTATTGTACTCCAAGTAGATAAAATTGATGTGGTAATCCATGAACAAAAAGGGGTAACATAGTCCAAGCCTGGAGGCATGTTCTCGGCATGAATATTTCATCTTCATCAAAATCATTGTCATCTTTCTCCAAAAAGTCGTCTTCATCACTGTCTTGGTCATTTAGGACTTCACCTAAAACTTCCAATACGGAAAACCGTCGGAAAACTGATGGAACTGGTCGACCAGATGAGCTGCCTGAAGCGTCCGCCATCTTGGATATGCTAATCGGTTTCTCCGAAAGTCTTAGAAATTCCAAGAAAAACTACGGTGACTAGCCAATCATTGGCCAACAATCGAAGGGCTACAACCCTGATTTTATCTTCCTAAATAACAGTGAAACAGTTTGTAGTATTATTTCCCTTATAGTTTTGCCAGGCGAAGCCGACGAAAAATGAACGTGAATTTCAGGTTGTTAGGCACCTGCTACTACCAAAACCACAACGTGACAGTTATGTTCTAGGCAGTCAAGGGGTTAAGCACTGTTCGAACAGAAAGAAATCTTTCCGTCTTTGTTAAGCCACTTGAACGGCAATAAACATAAACATATGCAGTGTGTGAAAACTATGACTTCTTAGTTCTGCCCACCAACCAGTCGCAGGGTTTATTTGGTATTTAAACAGCAGTCAGCATGTCTTCTTTTGCTTTTTTTTGCTTCTTGTGTTTTCTGTTTTGGTGAAGAACTGTGCATGTATGTTTGGGAGAAATAGAGACAACAATTATATCTCGTACATGTTTGCAGGAAGGATGGTTTCTCTTCCTTCTATACAGGTTATTTGAGTTACAGAAATTCATATAACCCCTTCAGTTTCAGACCAAGAGTCCCAACATCATTTTCATTAAAACTGGGAATTATGGAAGTCCTGTCTCTGATAATTGCTATATATGCAGTGTCATTGCAGATGCGCTGGGTGAAGGGGTCACCAAAATAGTTTGAAGTTAAACACTTGTGTGGGACACAAATCTGAGATTCACTATCCAGATCAAAGCTGATTTTTCTTTTCCCTGTTCTAGTACCTTGAGAGGTTATTAGGTATTATTCTTTGGATGAGACAATAAATCTAGATCTTATATCAGTAAGACATAAAAGAACTCAGAGCAACAAACTGTGTTGTCTTATGACAAAATTCTGAAGGGAAAAAATATGCAGACAGGGAGAAAGTGAAAAAAAGAAGATGCAGTGCACTATGACCGTGTAACTGTCCTCAGAGAGTGTGGTTCTATTTTTACATGGTAAATTGATTGTGACTAAAACAACAACAACAACAAATCTGAACCATGAAACAGACAAGAAAAGCATTGCTGATTTTTATAAGTTTTTGTTTTTCAGCATTGTTTCATTTTACAATGTGTATGTCAAAATTTAACACCTTACATTAATATCTGGTATTGTTAGTATTGTTATTTTCTTTTCTAATTGCACTGTCTTGAGTTATGCTGTCTTTTTACTCTGACATTGTGTTTGATCCGAATTCTGATCCTTTTCTCTTCTCTTTATTTTTCAGAAAAATTCAAAAGCAGTGTGTAGCCTGAACAATGATGAGTCATTGAAGGATTCCATCCTAGCCAAGTGAGTATCACCTTTTGTGTGGGGAATGAGGCAGTAGACATTGAAGCTTTTCTTGAGGCAAAAATTATGAGGCCAGTTCTCATCTCTCTTAATATTTTGTCTTCCCTGATCTTGGGTCAGGGACTCTTTCACTGTTGGGTGAACTGCAGTCAACAGTCTGACTACACAGATTTTAAGTCAAAGCTTTCCTTAAGCCAGACTTGAACCTGTGCAGTCAGACTGGAAGACTAGAGCCCTACCCTTGTGCATCAGTCAGGTCTCAGTGACAATACAGCATGATAACCCTTGACACAGATTAACTGTCTCATATAACAGTGAAACTAGCAGATCAAAAATGCAGCTGGAGGGTTGGAGATGATATGATTTGTGTAATGAATCTTTATGTTTGCAAAGAAATGGAGAAGCATATGGAGAAGCAGAAACTGTTTGGGTGGCATTTCTTGGACATGACTTAATGAGACATGTTCTCATGCAATGTAGTCTGTATGTTTTGATATGCTTGGAAGAGCTGTCAGCCTTTGCAAGACGTTTTATATTTACAGGTTTTATTTTAAATTTGAGACTTGAGTGTTTAAGTATATTCACAGGTTTGATTTTCAGTATGAGACTTGAGTGTATAATATTTCTGGCATTTTGCTTTACTGAACATGTATTTTTTGTAGGTATTCTTTTGTTGATACATCAGAAGATAAAACAGAACACCGACCAGAGCTGTTCCAGAAGGTAAGGTACCCTTTTATACGCATGTTTCTAGTCACTGACTATGCATATGATCTCCAAGTTAGTTGTACTGGTACTGTTTAAACTGATGTATTCCTAGTATACTTGTGTTCAAGCAAAGTTTTTATGTATAAAAAAAAATTTGTTTGTTTATTTAACATTTTATGAAAATGAAAAGGAATACATAGAAACAGACATATATTCATATGTATTAGTATTAACAAGATTCCATGTTGATATTACATGTATACGTGAACATTAGATCATTGTGGCAAATATAAATTCAGTGCAAGTTCAGGGTATCAACCAACATCCGAGGAAGGGAAATATGTATGGATGATTGGTTTCAGAAAAAACACTTCAAATAACACAACACCTTTGTTAAAGAGAAAGATAGGCATGAACACCTCTCAGTTTGGCTTATTATCACCCCCTTTAGTGTTTTATTATCACCATCTACACATCTGTCAATATTTCTAAGGAAACCAGCCATTCATGAATTTATTGTATAACTTTATTTTCCAATATCATAAACAGCTTTAAATTAAATACCTCTTGAATGGATTAATGTATGAAGTGATGTCACTACCTTTGCAGCTATACAATTTTGCATGAGACATAAAAGCACAAGCATTGTTGTTTGTAGTATCTATTTTTGTCAACACAGTGCTTTTTCTGCTATGGAAAAATAAAATGGAACATATGTAACCCCACAAGATCAGTAAACATGCTCCACTATTTAGATACACTTCATTCAAAACAGCTGACAGACTTTTGCTAGATGCATAGTTTTAACCTTTTGACTCTGTCAGACTGTCGAACAGCTTCCTGCATTATCAGCCATGATAGCAAAGTAAAATATTAACTTTTTTGAAAGATTCAGTTTTTGCTGGTGTTAAATAGGGTGAGGGGGTGAAAGAGTTAAAATCCTGTGACTGCTAGTATTGGACTGTGTCCATTTGAATTCCTACCCACCGAAAAGAGCATGAGACCCGAATAAGAATACAAAGACATTAATCCTAACTCTTTATTTTTCCTGAAAAATGCAGTAGATGTATACAGGCAAGAAACCTGTTTTACTATGTTGTTTCTTGTTCTTTTTTTAATCTGCAGATTGACAGACAGAGTTGTGAGCTAGCCGTAATCATTTCAGTCTGATTTTGAAATAGCAGATTATCTAGATGACTGGTTATTTCATTGTTAATTTATCAGAACTGTTTTGTTTGTTTTTGTTGTTGTTTGTTTTTGTTTTAATTCCTTGATGTATTCTTCCTGATGTTGTCAATGTAATATCAGGGAAATCAGTGCGTTAACTTGCAAGAAATGTCATCAAGGGATTATAATTGAAGACATGTAAATGTTATGGATTGCAGGAGCAGAAGAAGATGATCCGCTATCGGGAGGGACAAGTGGTGAGCACAAAAGGGGAACGATTTTCTGAAATCAAAAAGCAAGAGAGCGAGGAGATGAAGAAGACGTATGTGAATATTAAGCCGCAAAGGAAATACAGATTTCACTGACAAGAGTTCTCTTCTCTCTCTCTCTCATTAGATGAATCACCAAAGGTTACACTCTTTAATAGGTCAACGTCTCTTTAGACAACTTGAAAAGTGCTGTGTTTAGGTGGACAGCAGCTTCAGTGGGTGACGTTCTGTAAAGCCAAGAGTCCAGTAGATCACAGATGACATTCTTAGTGGACAACAGTCTTGGTAGACAACACTTTTAACAACAGATAGTGTCAATGGACAATACAGTTGATAAATTAATTATTGTGAGTGTTCATTACATTACTTATCTAGTGTGAAGTAAAAACAATTGTATTCATTCAGTACACATGATAAAGCAGTGACATTTCCGAATTATAAAATGCACCATTAAAACAATAATAACTGGCCAGAGTAGCACAGGACATTGAGTGAAAACGTACATGCATAAGCATGCAAACATGACAGAGGAAACAGAAACACACAGGCACACATGACCGTGCATACATGCATTCATACACACCTATGTATAAAAAAAAAAGGTACATTTTTTGGATGTTCTTACTCTATGAGTTAATATATTTTGACATTATCAGTGAATAGAAATATGTTTAAACTAAGTGTTACGTGTATCTGCTTACTGACACATGTGTACAAACACGCACGTACCCACTTACAGACATGGAATACAATAACAGAAATAAGTAACTCATCAAAATTAAAGACGAAAATTCAAAACATAGCAGACGCATAAGAATGTCATCATTGTGATTGTCACCTAACGTTTTTATAGTTCATTCAAAAGGGATTCATTGCACTCTGACAGTTCCTATGCATTCTACTTACATCTGTTATTTGGTAGACTCCTTGAGTCTGCGCAAAACCCTGTGCACTGGCAAGGTCTTGAAATAGAGGGGAGGTGAGAGGAACAGTCACTATAAAACATTGACACCAACAGAATGGTTGGAGCATTAAGATGAGCTGCAAACAGTCCAGTTTTATGTTGTGGGCTGGGATTGAATTCAGATTACCAGATCTTGAGTCTGTAGTTCTATTACAAGAGCCAGCCAGCCTTACTAAGGAAACTGGCCTGCCTGAACATCAAACCCATAAGCCCTGTGGTATCAGCATGGTACACAAACAAACTACTGGACAAACAAGAGATTGCCAGCTGCACCCAGTGTTCCCATACAGTCATCTGTCCCAGTACTGTCATGTTCTGACATTGCTCAACTTCAAGCATTGATAGAGAACTAGTCTTTTTGATGTGATGTAGCCATTGGCACTTGTAAAGAGTGTTGTCTGTTAAGGTCATCATCTGATTAGGATATTGTGTATGACACCCATCATGTATTGAGACTGTCATCTGATAAGGATCATGTTGTCTGTCAAAACTGTTGTCTGTTAATGATGACAATCTACCTAGACAGGTATCACGCACCATAGGTGTATGTTATTGTGTGATCTCATTCAATCATTGTTGGGCAGGATTCTTGTTTTTGGTGTATTCTAAGACATTGTGCAATGTAGATAACAAACAATATAGATTCATTATACTCTACGATATCTCAGAGGTATTGTTCAGAGATTGTAAGATATATATTTTGTATTGATGAAAGCATCAAGAACAATTATTTCCAATGAGGTTTAATTTGAATATATCTCATAGTGCTAGGTTGTGAAATGATCTTGTTAATACTGTATGTGAACATTCCATGTGAGCGGTCACTTATGGCATCATCAGCTAGTCAGAATCATTACAACATTTTCATTATTTTATATGCTGTCAAGGCGTGTAAGTCTTTCTCTTGGTACCCCTGTGTTTCTAACAGTTTAAAAGTCATCAGCATCATGAAGAATGAGAACCAGGTGGCTTTTAGGTCAGTATTGGGATTGTACAAAGATTGCACAGAAAAATAATGAGAAAGTGTTTTTAGTCCTTGGACTCCTTCAGCTTATCCATCAGTTTCCTACAGGAACCTGGTGAATAGGCTGAAGGAAGTAAAAAGATCATCAAGTAAAGATTGGTCAGTGTATTTTCTTAATAAAAATCTGTCACTGACCCCTTTTCCCAAACCTCCCACTCCCAGCCTGTTGTGTTCTTGATATGTCAACAATGATCATGGCATAATGAAGTAGCCTAGTGTCTAGTGGATACTGGTTGTATATATTTTAGAAAAGCTACTTCACTAATCATCTTGGCAGCTTGTCACACCCTTTTTACCAGCATTATTTGTTCTAAGAATTATAGATGCCAGAGAATGTATTTAACGCAAGTCCACAAAGTACCATGGCTGTTGTACATGTGTTATTCTGTGCTAGTGTTTTTGGCTGTAACAGCTGTGTACATGGTATACTGTGTACATGGTATATGTCATTACAGTGTAAGTGGTATACATGCTTTTGTATAAAAGTGTTTTCACTGTTTGAAGATCAAACTTGTTTTATTTGTCTCCACACTTCTTTCCTTCTTTCTTTGTGTTTTCAATATTGGCAGTATTTTTGCATTGCACCCAGTATTTTGCGTTTAATTTTGTGGTGCTATTGCGTAGTGAACAATGGCTTTGTTTTGTATTATTATTTAATGGTCATCTTTCCCATCGAGTATTCGGAAATCACACAATATGCACACATTAAACTTCTGTCAGTACTGCACTTTCTTGCCTATGTGGTATGTTATTTTGTTAAGGAGCATCATGACCTTTCATTATATGGTGTAAAAGTAAAATTGACATAAACTGTTTAGGTTGATAAGTTGGGGGGGGGGGGGGGGGGGTGTTGGTGGGGTTTCTATTACGGTTTGCTTTTGTATGTGTGTTTTTGTCTTTTTTTTTTTTTTTCATTTTTCACGCTATCACTGTTTTACATTAATTGCTTTAAAAAGATAGTCATGCTCATAGGCCTAACAAGTCTGCCTGACAATCAGAGAACAGCTGCATACACCATTGTTCGAAGTGTTAGCTTTTTTCCTGTTGTCCTTTACTCTCCCATGTCCTTTCCTGTGTATGTAGTGTATATTGTAGTAGGATAAGTTTCCCCAGGAAGGAGTTTCCTAAACCTCCAAAATCAAAACCAGTGTAAATATACAGGTAAAAACTTCATCTGAACTACGAAATTGTGGACAAATGTTGCAGCCTTCAAGGTGCAAGGCAAGCATGAGCAAAATCAAATTTCCTAAAATTGGTCTTCTGTAAGCAAGTTTGTATTGATTCTATGATTGCGCTCCAAAAGCTGAAATGACTGTAAGAGAATGATGTCATGTACATGTCTGCTTGGCAACATGAGTGTATTTTTAGCCATCTGCATGAAAATGAGTTCACTTGTCTGAATTGTCTCAGCTATTGTCTTATAGCATACTTGGCTCTGTGGAGTCTGATTTTTTGTTCTTAACCTCCTTTTTGATATTTTGTTTCTTACAGTGCACATGGTCATTTACAATTTAACATCAAGCACATTTTCATCTGAGGGAAAAATCAATATCTGCAAAAGAAGGACTAAAGAAATAACATTTAAAAAGAAGAAGAAAAAAATAGATATTGGGTAAAATTTAAAGCAACTGGTAAGTTATGTCATAACAAAGTCACTTATGACATAAATGGGTCAGCAGTTTATTGCAGGGTTAGAAGTATGAGCCAGAATTAAAGAGACAGTCATCAGAAAGGCACTCTTCTGCCTCTCCAAGGCCCGTCAAATCGAGAGGAAAGCAAGGAAATTTAAAGATGTAGGGGAAGTTTCAACAGTTGGGGGGTAGACATAATGCTACCAATTTTGAAGAACAAGGTCTCCCAACAGTGTAAAATAAGTGGTTCCAGCGAGGAGTCAAGGAGGCCATCTACATCGCAGCCACCAACCCCCGCTCAACAGGGACCGGGGCCGTTACACCCTGCCCCCGGTGTACCATTCTCTGATTCGATCTCGTGAACTGGGTTCATCCCATGTTCGCGAGATCTGAGTAGAGATTCACGCAGACAGCATTAGAGCGCTGACGAAGATGGCGAGAACGCCATCGAAAGCTACGGAACTGTGAGTAGCGATTTTTACACTGTTGGGAGACCTTGTTCTTCAAAATTGGTAGCATTATAAATTTAAAGATGATAACAGTATGCTTATGATAGCAAGGGTATATAGATGGTGTATCGTGTTCCAGTGAGACAGACTGTATCAAGATTACTTCAGGATGTTTGTCATGATTACTCCAGGATGTTTGTCATGAAATTACTAAGCTTGCAATCTAGAAGAAATGTGAAACATCATTTAATGATTCATGATGTTCTTATGAAAATATTAAGCCTGCAGTCTAAAAGAAATGTGAAACAGTGTTTAATGATTCATCATTGATATTTTATGACAACATATCTTGCTACATATTAGAGATGGTAATATCACTTATGATGACATTTCAAGGGGATGCTCTGCCATACCCTGCCTGTTCTCCGGATCGAATCCCCCAGACTTTGATGTCTTCCACAAGTTGAAAGAACCCTTCCGGTGGTTTACGTTTCTACAACTTGTCTTGGAAGTGGAGGTGGCCAAAAGCAGATAGAACATATCAGCTGTGGTTGCCTGGCATTTTAAACTTCCCCAATAGATAGGAATCAGTCATTCAGGAGAAGATATGTTACATGGAAGGAATATAGAAAGGGACCAATCTTTTTGTTTTCTGTACCCCTCCTCCCTCTTTTCATCGCATATTTATATCCATTACATATGGGACAGAAAAGCTTTACCAGTAACAGCATTCACAGAACTCAACTAGAAAAACTAAAATCAAAACTTTCCAAAATTTCATGCGACAGCTTCAGATGGATTAGCATCTGTTTTTAGTAAGAAAATCAGCTATACACATTTCAGCTCTCAACATATCTACTAGTGCTTTGTTGGAAAACCAGTCATTTTTACATTTATTGGATGTTGTGTTCATTAATGCTGTGTGTTTTTTAAAGTAAAAACTGTTTTTGACCCTTGAATGTTGACATTTTTGGAAGTCTGGTATTTTCCATATGGCAAGGGAAAAAGTTGCATCACTATCATGTACACTAAAACAATTGCCATACAGTCTTGGTGTTCTCTTTCAGGTGAAAATCAGTTTCAATTCTCAGAAAAATGAAACCAGTTTGTTGAGAGTGGTATCTAGGTCACTGAGTCGTGTAAGGGAAGCAGATCATTTTTGTGAACCCTTTCTGAGACTAGCAACTTCGGTCAGTGGTTCTTTCCCATTTACGTTAAGCTTAAACATATGATGGAAGACTGTTCTGCATTTGTAGGCACTACAGAATGTTTTGTGAGCATTGTAATTTTTATGTTGACTGCAGTCAAGGGGTTAATATTTGTACACCAGATTGATTTGTGGTGTAGTGTAGTCTATGTTTGCTTTTGTAAATACAGAATTTTGCATAAAACGTAACTAAGTCTTAAGGTGTTACCCGATTTGAAATTGGTGTCATATCCAAACAAAACAATCATTTTGGTGGTATTTGAAATAACATTGGTGCAAATTTTATTCAAGACTATTCTGATGTGTTTCCAAAATGCTTGTACCAATGTAGGCCTGCATTCCCAAAACATATGTTCACTTCTTCAAAAAGGACATACATTACCATTTCTAGCACTTATTTTTATCAAGACAACATTTGAGGCCGATATATGCTGCATTAAACTTTTTTGAAGCCACTTAATTTTTGTTTCCTTAATCTTGTGAATTTTGCTTAATGTTTTATTCTGTTTAATCTTTTTTTCTTAAGAATTATTCCCATTTGTTACAGCGTTTAGGCCTATTTATATCTTCAGTTAGTGTTCTATAACTTACCTCCTTTATTTGCAAATGCAGTTGAACCATTTGTAGGTGTACTATTCAATATTTATGTTGATACCTTTTTCCATTTGCACTACGCTAGTGTGTGTAATGAAATCTGTTTTTATGTAATATTTGCTTTTTGAAAAATTCAGAAGACATGAGGGCATTTCTTATTGTATTGTTTACAAAATATATGTTATTGTTTGCCCAGTTTTCATTTAACAATATCATTTAACAATTTTCATAATAAAACAGTGGCTCTGTAACAGATTTTTCTCAAGTTTTTGGTTGCACTTTCTTTCCAAACTGTCTGTAGGCTTGTAGGATATTTTTACAGAAAACATTTCTTGTGGAGAATTGATATATTGGGATACTGATCATTATCTTATCTTTTACATTTTCTGAAATATTCTATTTATTGAATGATCCTCATATTGATTATACTTTTATAGTCATATTCTCACTGTTATTGGATGACCCTTGTATCGATGTATCTTATCTAATGATGTTGTTTTATATCTGTATTTTTCAGAGAGTGAGTGGCATAGTAGATTCTACTGAGTTCTAATGTTCATGTTATTATTTTTAATTTGTGTACATAAAGCGAGCAGAATATACAGTGGGATTCATTTCATTATCAAAATCTGTATCTCAGAATATGGCAGCATCCTCCATTTCCCACCTATCTTTGATACAGTTGTTTCAGTTTTAAGTCTTTCAGAGTTCTTTCTAGCATCATTAACTATTCCCTATCAGACTTAGTGCTACCCTAACTGGCAGGCTCCCTCTGTTTGCCCAGATTTGTGTGATAAGACACCTCTAAGCTCTGTGCCCTCAATCAATTCAGCACTCTTTCACTCAGGTAAGCCGGACCTAAGCCATGTCATTCGTTCTCCAGCCACCACTTTAATTGAATGGATGTCCTTTTCTTGTTCTTATTTTGCTAGTGTTTGCCTTTTTCTTTTCCTTTTTTTTTTTTTACTTAAGCCTTTTGTTTCTCAATTGCTTTGAGCATTTCAAATATTGATCGCAATTATTTTCAAATATTCAGTGATGTTTCTGTTCTGATAGGTCAGTTTGATTGACTGGCCATCATCGAAGTCATGATGGTTTGTGGTAAACCATTTACTTCTTTATCTACTGGTTTCTACAAGGCTCAGAGCCACCTGTAACCTTTCAGGATGTTGTTAGCATTGCTCCTTCTCCTGAACTATAAATGTGAAGGAGAAGTAGGCTCATGCTTCTTGCAGTCCTTCAGAATGAATCGCATGGGGTTAAGTGGAGGAGCACCAGATCTTCTACCCAACCTTCACCCAAATTTTTGCAGCTTTGCGGCATTTCGAGCATGTATCCTCTTCGGATGCTCGTGTATTGACTACATGTTTCGTCTTCAGGTGCTCATGTGTTGACTTTTACTTCCATCTAGTTGCATTGTGTTAACCGCTAAAGTATTCTAGTCACAATATTGTGGCCTTCCTAAGCTTTTCATGGATTCTGCTTCCAGATCCAACTCCACATCTTCATGGCCAGGTGGAACAAGACTGGGATGCTCCCAGCCAGAGGCCATTGCCTTTCACCATGATAGCTCTGTATCTGTATACTTCTTTCCCAAAGCTTCTGTTATCTGCCCTCCTCTTATCTGACATAAGAATCTCTTTCTTTGTCCGGTGCATTGTTTAAGTTTAATATCTTTCTTTCTCGGGTGCGTTGTTGAAGTTTCTTTTGGTTTGCACCAAGGGCAAGCAAGCCACATGCAAAGGTCTCTCCATTTCTTTTAAGAACTGTTTTAGGATATTATTATTACCACTAACATGAAGTCCTGATGGATCTCTTAATCCCTTGGGTCTGCCAAGCTGCCATGAATGTGCTGAATCATAGGGCCCGTAAGATTTAGGCTCTTTCCCTGTATCTGGCTTTCTTTCACTCTGTTCCTTTCAGAGATATCTTAGCAACTGTGTATCACAGCTTGGAGAATTTTTTCATCTGTCATTGCCTTAGGGATCTCCACATGACCCATGCAAATAGTTAATTCGGGATCTGTTTTCATAGGAATAAATTCTATTTTCTCTGCCTCTTGCCTGTAGGCCCCACATTCGAATCAAGGAGCCAACTTATGCTCACTGCATCGATCCCAGTTTCCACCCTTCTATTCCTGGTCATATCGCTTTGGTCTTCATGAGAGAATAATGCAGCTTAAGCTCAGGCTATCTGAGCAATAATGCGGCTTAAGCTCAGGCTATCTGAGCACGAGGAGCGCTGATTGGATGATTGAGGATGTGAGACCTAGAGAGGTGTCTTATCACACAAATCTGGCCAGACAGACACAAAGAGACTGGCTGCTAGGGTAGCACTTTGTTCAATGTGATAAGTATGTTTAGCTAAATAGTGAGGGGGGGAAATATTTTGTGAATGTTTCATTTTGTACATCACAAGAAGATGTAAGCTGTGATTAATTCAAACAAAACAGGTTTTCTATATTGATTTTAGTTTTTATCATGTGGATTAAATTTTCTGATTTTAAATCCATTTGAACATTTCTCTCTCTGTTTCTATTTTTCTAGAATTGTTCCAGTTACAAACACAATCAGTATCATTGTTTATAAATCCAACATGATGGTACCTCTAAAAAAAAAAGCCTTCTGTTACTCGGCCATTTGTCCAACGCTTCAGTTTGATACAGTACTCCTCAGGAACATTATGATACACATGTATCTGTAAAGAAAACTGATTTGCTATGTTGTTTTGAGAAGAAAAATGGCATTGCAGTTTTCACTATATACCCTTAACATACTTTGGTATGGAAGCCCCAATACTTTTCATAGAGGTCATCTTTTGTTATACCCTTAGCGTTCTTGTTTGTCATATCTTGGGAGACTGCAATTGTAGTGAAATTCAGTATATTCTTGAAAAGAAAAAAAAGACATGTTTTTGTCTTTTGCATGCATCATTGCAAATCTCTGTCTAATCCTCTTACCAGATTCTATGGCTATAGGTTTATAGGGTGGCCTAATCTGAAAAGAAATGAAAACAAATATGAAAATGAAGGCTGACATTGTCACAGTAAACAAAGATGAAAATGAAGGTTGATCTTTTCATGGTATGAATTTAAAAATGAAAAAGGATCTTATCTGGGATCTTTACTATTTCGTGCTAGGCTAGTTTCACAAGAGAACACTTATAACCCATTGAAGGTCCCACAAGAGACCAAAATGCAGTGGAAACCAACAAAGATCTTAGATCTTGTATGGGAAGTTTTTATTTTTTTTATTTTTAAAATTCATAAAAATGAGTATTCAAAACGTATGTTCCTGTATCCATGACAATGTTTCATATGATGAAAGTAATTCTGGTAGTAGGCCTACACATATTCTAGTTCATAACAAAAGGCCCACAAAGCCTTACCATTTGCAAATGCCCATTTAGACAGATGGATCCTGACTTTCTCTGGATCCTGTTCAAGTCACTATTATACTCTGTTCTAAAAAAAACTACCTGCTTGTTATTTTATTCTTATGACATGTGAATGTATGTCTCAAAAGGCAATCTTTTTAAAAAGAATAGTACTTTTTGATCCATGACATATATACTTTTACAAAAGTCAAAGGCTCATATCATTAAATCTGCATTATTGCATAACTTGGTTAGTTGGTTTCTGACTCCTATTCGTGCAGCAGTAGACTGTGGGGATAGGACAGGGGCGAGATATTGACTGGTAATTTTTGTTCTTGCACAGAAAGAACTCTTTCAAATTGTGACAGAGGGATGATATCAATATGAAAATGAAGAAGGGTTAAATTCTGAGCACACTTAAAACACTCCCTCCCCTTACTGTCCATTTTATTTTGGTCCTTGGATTTGTAAGTTGCTACTTGTATTCGTGTAGTGAATTTTTAGTTCCAAAGCCGCCTGCTGAATACAGGTTTGCGTTTATACTCCACCCATGCTATCACAGTTTTTAGTGTTGTACAGTTTCATTGATTCATGTAGATGTAAAGGAATCCTGCAAAGAAAGAAAGATCATGTTTTGTTTAGTTCTCATGCATGTTATCACACATCAAGATCTTACGGCATAAGATTCCATCAAGTTTTGAATTTATTGCAAGTAAATGCATAAAGCATGTTTTTCTTTAAAAATTCACCAATATTTCGGGAATCTCAGCAAATATATGTGTTCTGATTTTTAGAAATCAGATTTGAA
Source organism: Monoplex corrugatus (assembly GCA_030674185.1). Classification (NCBI taxonomy): domain Eukaryota; kingdom Metazoa; phylum Mollusca; class Gastropoda; order Littorinimorpha; family Ranellidae; genus Monoplex; species Monoplex corrugatus. The sequence goes on from JAPXFY010000017.1 coordinate 60,021,362, forward strand.
GACTTGCCATAGATTAAAAAAATCTGATTTACCTGTAGAATATTGAATTTCATGGACATTGATGTGAAGTAGAACACAGGTACTGTGCATTATACATTTGTATGTAATGCTCTTTGGGGTATCTCCACCTGTGCAGGCATGAATGTTTATATCAAAATAAACATACACCTAAGTCTGTGGTATATCATTCTGATATTTGTTGTTTTTGTCTCTGAGTAAGAGGCAGTTTTATCCATCCTCAGGAGAACAGGTTTATGTACATTATTGGTTTTCTACCCGTTACTTTCATGTTGTGCAAATCATTTCTTTTCAAAGTAATTTTTACTTTGTGTACTTTATGTGTAGTGTTATGTTTGAAAAGACAATTCTACCTGGTCTGTGTCATTGTGTTTGGAAAGACAATTCTGGCTAATTGTCAGTTTATTGAAATGTGTATTACATGTTATTTTGTTTTTGTTGTAGTCCTGAACAATGTTGCACTCTTTCTATTCAGAAAATACTGAATGTATACATGTATGCTGTGTGCTTTAGTGAGGTAGATCTTCATGTTCAATGCTTGAGAAATGTGTATGTCTTCTTTTAATAAAACAAATATCTGGGAACATGTATGCTAGTGAATGATTAATTTTGTTTACTTAGAATTTTGAAGGAGGTGATATAATTGAGGTGTTTGTGTGTACGCAGAAACAACAGGTGAGTATTCTTTCATCTTGCTCTGTCTCTGTCTGTCTCATTCTCTCTCCTTTACCCTTAACACATGCACATGCACAAATAAACATGCACACGTGCGCCCACAAACACACACAGATCTTTCTTCCACGTCTGTATGTGCATCCATCTCTATGTGAACCCATCTCTTTGTGCACCCGTCTCTATGCATGACATCATTCAATGGGAGCAACCACAGGTGGGTTTTTTCCCACACCTGTATAGTATGTAATTTTATTCTTTTGAAAGCATACAACAGTCCATTACTGGATCGGTTCAAGGGAACTTGCCATCTCAGTTTAACTGTGTCACCGAAGTGATTGCAGAAACGTGAAAAAAAAAACGGAAAAAAAAACAAACAGAAACGTGAGACCGACTGGAAACAAAACAAAATCTGTGACTTTACCAATTTCAGACCTTACTCCTTTTCACAAGCTGCACGTACTTCTTGTCAGTACAAGAGACTGTTCATTATCATGTTGACACAACCACTGCAGATAGTGGAAACTGATGTTGTTTATAATTCATGTGATAAATCAGACTTAAAGCAACAGACGACCCCATAGTTTCTCTAGTTGTGTGAAACCGAGCTCAGCTTCAGAATTCAACTTGTCTTTGATCTCAAATTAAAAATATTGAAAACAATGGTGGTTGTTTGATATATTGGTCAACATTTCATGGGACTGGGACATACGGAGACGAGGCACAAAGAGACAGGAGCACATACAGACTTGGGCTCAAGGCCGTGTAACTGGTAATAAGAAACTATCTTGAATTTTTACATCACTTAGTCATAACTGTCTTGATTTTACACAGTTAGCTGACAATCAAAGCTTATCAACCATCTGATTTTAAGCACACTTCAGTCATAGAAGTCAGCTTCAAAACAGAGTTGGCAACAAGAGGAAAACGGTAAATGAGATGAGATCCTAGCACATCTTCCATTTCTTGCTGAAGTTCTTTCAGTGACTCCACATGGATGTCTCCCACCTTGATGGAGGCAATTCCTTGTTGTAGACAATCCATAGCAATAGCCAGAGACTCGTAACAATATGGGTTTATTGCTGTCCCACTGTGAACGCTCTGGTTCAGTGACGCACACAGAGTTTTAGCATGGGCAGCTAAAGAGTGCAGAAGTGAGTATTTTTCTGGAACTCTTATCCGAGTCGTTAGCTGAAGCAGCATTTGGTGCAGAAGCTGTCTTGTTTGCACACACTGAAAAAAAGAATTATTGCTAACTAAAACATTAACGATGCTACTGACATATGAACATATAAACTAGACACGTACACACTGAAAAAATAATTACTGCTTAATAATAACATGAACACTGCAGTGAGATATAAACATATAAATTATGGACACTCTCTTTTTTTCTCTCTCTTGATTTGTGTTGTTTGTATGTTTGATTTATGTCATTAGTTTTAAAGACATTCAAAAATACTTCAGTCAACGTATGTATATTAATAAAAACAAGACACATACTCACATATTGTCTCACACACACACACACACACACACACACACACACACACACACACACACACACATGCACACACACACACATACGCACACATCAATCATCAGAACAATGTATTATTCTGGGGGTTTTTAATTTCCCAACTCAACCAAAGACGTTTTTAATGATTTTTTAATCATGTATTTTCTGTCCTGATACAATTCACACGAAAATTATCAAAACAATCAGCACATTACCTTATTGCTAGACATTTTTTAATTTGTTAACACATGCCATACAAAAAAAATTATATTTATCTTTCCTTTTCAAATCATTTTGTTCTCAACACACAGGATATACATACGTCTACATATTCTGTGTATATTATATATATATATATATATATATGTGTGTGTGTGTGTGTGTGTACATATATATATATATATTATATATATATATATAATATATATGAAGCAGCATGTGCACATATACTACACGTCATTATTGAAGGGCCAGGAACGTTTTTGAGTCAATTTTTGAAAGGAGAAATAACCTATTTTCTCTTACTCTTTTCTCCAATTCGTTGCCGTAACTGAATGGATAAGAGCTCAGACAACATTGCAGTTTCCTTTTGGCACGTGTTTGGGGATTTGCCGATTTGCAATGGGCGGCCCAAGGAAGACAATTTCCACACGAAATTGTCGAATCTTCAGCAGGATCTCTCTGACGACGCAGGCAAGGTAGCGACAAAATTCGCTTTGCACGTGCAAGGCAAGCCCTTTTTGAACACTACTCCAGCCAAAGTTGCCCGCAGACGAGGATAAAAAGGACCCGTTCTTGGTTCGTTTTAACCATGCTTGCAAGATGACGGATGATGGATGAGCAGCGGGGGAGAGCCCTCGCTCTGCTTGATGAAGGCCTAGCGCAGCGGGAAGTTGCTAGACGACTTGAAGTGTCGCATTCCACAATCCAGAGACTGCTGGAGCGCTTCAATGAGACTGGAGCAGTCCAGGAAAGGCGTCACACGGGTCGACCCAGAGTAACGACAAGACAGCAAGACCGCTACCTTGCCCTCTCCGTCCTGAGGGAAAGGGCATCCACTGCGGTGACCTTGAGGGGTCAGCTGAGGGACGCAACAGGTGCTAACATCAGCTGCAGCACGGTGAGAAGACGGCTACATGAGGCAAACTTGAGGTCACGGAGACCGGCCGTCCGACCCGTGCTGTCACCGGTCAACAGAGTGCGCCGCATGACCTGGGCCAGGGAGCACGTGACCTGGACAAGGCAACAGTGGGCCCGGGTCTTGTTTTCGGATGAGTCCAGGTTCACCCTGACCTTTAACGATGGCCGGGCTCGGGTGTGGCGACGCCAAGGGGAGAGGTTCGCTGACGCCACTGTCCAAGAGCATAACCGGTACGGCGGCGGGTCGGTGATGGTGTGGGGTGGCATGAGCCGTGGTACCCGGACCCCCCTGCTCCCCATTGACGGCATCCTGAACGGGGTCCGGTACCGGGACGAGGTTCTGGCGGCCGTGGCACTGCCTGCGCTTGTGTACCTTGGTCAAGGCGCCATCTTCCAGGACGACAATGCACCTGCGCATCGAGCACGCCTTGTGACCGACTTCCTGGAGCAGCATGAAGTCGTCCGTATGGCCTGGCCAGCGTGCTCACCTGACCTGAACCCAATTGAACACCTCTGGGATGTGCTCGGGAGGCGCATCAGGGACAACCACCCCCCCACCGGGCACCCTGGCCAGGCTGGTCGACATCCTGCAGATCGAGTGGGCGGCCATCCCTCAGGACACACTCCGTACCCTTGTGGGGTCGATGCATCGGTGCTGTGAAGCATGCATCCAGGCTCGGGGCGGACACACGCGATATTGAAAACAGATTGGCCAAATCTGACACTTTCTGTTTTTTGAAAAGGGGGGGATGTTCCTTTAAATGCATGTGCTGTTCACTAATGGGTCATTGTGCTAATTTCTTTTTCCAAAACAGATGTGGAAATGATGAAATAAAACATAGAATCAATTCTAAACATTGTCAATTATTTCAACTTAAAATTAGAGAGGAAGGAAGAAGTGGCCCTTAAATTATGATTAGGAGTATATATGTTTGTGTGCGTGTGTTAATATACTGTCATCCACTTACCTGAATGACACAGTGGTTCTCTGACTCAAACAGACGTTGTAGTAAATCATCTACAAGACTGCCAAGCTGCTCAAGCAGTAAGTGTTCATGAAAGTCACCACTCACAGAACTGATGTGGTCTGCATCCAGCAGTAGTATCAGTCCATCCAAGCCTCGCATTACACAGTTGGTGGAAACTTCAGTCTCTCCTCTTGACACTACTTCTCTCAGATGTCTAACACAAGACTGGACTGTTTCAGCCAGAAAGGAGCCTGTCGTGGTGAGAAGTTCACTGGGGATGTATGTCTCACATCACGGTTTGTCCCGTATGTGTCCTTTTGCGCGAATGGACCTTCCTATATGAAATGGGAAAGTAACAATAACAGAACAGAATAAAGAGAAAAGTTTTTAGTTTTCTGCCACTTTATTCCTCTACGACATGGGGATTTTGTTCCTAAAATCCTTGTTTTGCTACAGTAACTTACCATTTTCAACTTGTGCTACCCTAGCCAACTCAATTCTGTCTGGGCAAGAATATTGGTCAATGATGTCCTAGAATCTCGTCTGATCTCGTCTTGTCTTGGATCAGTGCCTTTCCTGCTTGACAAGCCTTCAGTCAACTTGCTTTGTTTCATTTAATGGCTTCACGTAAAATAACAGCAAACAACACAACACTGAGACAAATTCATAAGTTCAAATATCTGGAAACAGTCATCTCATTAGACGGCAGATGCACATTAGAAATATCGAGCAGAACTAGCCAAACTAAAACATCATTCAAGAAAATGAAAAGTGTTTTTACCAACAAATGCCTATCAGCTGACATCAGGAAAAGAGTTTATCAATCTTATATAGAACCAATACTTTTATACGGACGCGAAGCCTGGACAATCAACAAGCAAAGTCAGACAAGACTGAGGCAGCTGAAATGTGGTTTCCAAGAAGAATGTTAAGATTTCCATGGACAACAAAGAAAACAAACAAGACAGTCTTGAAAGAAGCAAACACAAAAAGAGCATTAATGAAGAAGATCAGGAAAAGGCAAGCAACATTTACAGGACATTTTATAAGGCAAGAGAAATTTGAGCACCTAGTCACAACAGGAAAGCTAGAGGGAAGAAGAATGCCAGATAGACTTAGGGAGAAAACATTAGATAGTTTGCAGAGTGGGTGGGACAAAAAGGATAGGAAATATGCTTACAGCGACAAAAGATAGATTCATAGATAGAGCCATGATCGCCAATGTCATGCGGCAAGGCACATGATGATGATGAGACAGTGTTGCTGCACTAGCAGAAACCACACGTGACCTACAGTCCCTTCTAAATGAGATCAGCAGCTAGCACTGGCCTCAACATCAATGCCAAAAAGGCTCAGAACATGCTTGCTGGAACACAACCACCACCAAAAAGCGTGTGTATTGACCAGAATGAAGTGGAAGTGGTGGACAATTTTACGTATCTCAGGAGCTCCATCAACAACAACAGAGACATGAATAAGGAACTGGGCAGCAGAGTGAGAAAAGCTTTAGCCGCATTCAGCTTGACGAAATGACAACCAGTGTTCAAGGAAATAGGAATCTGAAATACACGAAAATGAATCAGAACATGAATTTGATATAACAAGACAAGACATGACAAGACAAGAGAGGCACAAATTTTGGGCTAACTGGTCTTTGTCAAAAGAACATGAATTTGATATAACAAGACAAGACATGACAAGACAAGAGAGGCACAAATTTTGGGCTAACTGGTCTTTGTCAAATGTAAACAAAGCACAAAAACTGAATGCACAAAACTTAATTAAAAAAAAAAGCTAAACTTCTATGACGTTACACTCAATTCAGTACCCATCCCTTCCTGGATGTGTCAATAGGGATGCTGCTCAGATTTCCTGATCACCACTGCAAATACCTGTATCTCAAGGGCTGGTTGTTGCTATATCGCTAGGATATATGGTGAAACGAAGGGTGGAGTATACCCTGTCACACAGTCTCAATCCACAATAGAAATCCGCATATCATCATCCTTATTATCTCCATCCTTGTAAAAAATTGTTTCAGAAAAGATTCTGTGACCGTTTGTAACCTGCTTTCACACGACCTCAGTGTTGATAGGCTGAGGGAATGCTACAGAACCGAAATGAGTAGCATTGGGGCTATGCTACTGAAGCAACGTGAAAGATGGGCAGCAAAATAATAGTAATAACAAAATAATAAATTTCAAAAAACTTACCTCAACAGCTCTGGCCAGGCTGATCACAGTGTGGATGAACTGGGAGCTGGACAAAAGAGCCTGACGACTGGTCACTATCAAGGCACACTGGCTGGAGTTGACAGCGTCTGATGGTGTTGATGATGATGGTGGTGTTGGAGGGCATGATGCACCTGTTTGCGAAAAGTCTGTTCATCATCATTATTGTCATTATCATAATTTTCCTCACTATCGTTGTGATGCAATAATCGTCATTTTCCCGAACTTTACCATACACACTATCATTTTCCTTACCTTCATTGTCATCACTGTTGTCATTGTCATAATAAATCATCACTTTTCCTTATCGCTGTCATTGTCATGTCATCATTACCACCACCATATACATCAAGAGGTCACCATAATGCAAATTTTGAACGATGTCCGTACCACTGCATGTTTGTTTGTTTGTTGTTTGTTTTTATTTGTTTGTTTGTTGTTGTTTTTAGATACAAGTAGTATCTAAATTATAAGTTCAAAAGTAATAACTTTCTTAAATTAATGTCATATCAAATATTTGTGGACTGAATACACACTCATTATTATCATCATCATATCATCACTATTATTTCCATTCAATTATGTACAATCATGCAAAATTTGAACAATGCCTATATTATTTATTTTATCTTATTTTATTTTATTTTACTCTGTTGTATTGTATTGTGTTGTATCATATCGTATTTCATTTTATCTTATCTTGTCTTATTCTTTTTCATTTTATTTTATTTCTTTTCTTTTCTTTTCTTTTATTTATTTCATTTTCTTTTCTTTTCTTTTTTTATTTCATTTTATCTTATTTTGTTTTTTCTTTTATTTTATTTCATGTTTTACTTGTTGGTATCAGTATTATTAAAAGCTCAATAAATAATAATAGTTGTCTTAAAATGCGCATCAAATGTTTGTGGACTGAAAACATATATTGTTACATAGACCAGCACTTCAAATTTTTACAAGTCCAACCTTGGCCATGTCCAGTAGTGACCATATTTTTGTTAATGGTGTAATCCTAGTTGAACAAATATACATACATCTTTATTTCCTTCATTCATATATGACTCACCTTCAAATTGTGTCAAGGAAATTATCTGCTGTTGTTTCAAATGCAAAAGTGCCTCCTGGACTTGAAGGTATCGAGATCGCCATTGTGTCTGAGCTTGTACATAATTGGTACAGAGCTCACTGGTGTAGCGATAAGCATCAGCTTCAGCAGGCTTTCTTTGCAGCACTGCTATGGCAGCTGCTATCTTCAACTGGTGTAAAACCACATCTGGAACATCAGTTTTCATTTTAAAAAAATGGTGGTAATGATTTATTTGAAAAATCAATGCTCAAAACAAGACAACATTAATAAAATATATTACAACACAGACATCTTGAAGATTAGTCTTCGTTAAAAATGGTAGTAATAATTTATTTGAAAAACAAATGCTCAAAACAAGACAATGTTAATAAAACATATTAGGCCTACAACACACAGAGTTAACTTATAAGGCAAAAATCCATCCTGCGTAAGTCAGGGAATGCATTACTGTACCTGACACATTTCAGAACATACCAATACTGAGCTCCACCACAGTAACCCAACAGCTACACAGTCTCTTTTGGCATGCGGCCTTTCATTAATCATAATGGCTTCCATGTCTTCAAAAAGTATGAATGAAGGTGGGTTTGCTGAACTGAATAATCAAAATGAACAGCGTGCGGACAATACCACTGATGTACAACAGAAAAGGAAACAGCAAACACAATATCCGAAACAAGTGTGACTGCCCGTGTTCAAGCAAACAGGAACCAGAAAAAACACGAAAGAAGACTATGAACGCGTATTTAGTGCAACAAGACAAGACAGGTGCAAATTTTCGGCCAACTGGCCTTTGTCAAGCGTAAGATTACAAACAAACAAACACCAGATACAAAAATTTTGAGAAAAACACTGAAATTTCCCTGCTGCTGTGTCCAATGTGCGAAAAGCAAACACAAAAATTCTAAATCTACAAGAAGTTCAGCCCAGTGACAAATCAAAGAAGTCACGAGCATAATTTGGGTTATATACTCACAGTAATCAGGCATTTTAACTGACACTGACCCTCATCCACTTTAAAGATCATTTCCATGTAAAATACTAATGTGTCTAATGATCTATGCAGTGAATCAGATATATGTAATAGATTTTTCCATTTCAGTGTTGTTGTTATTGTTGTTGTTTTCAGGGAAGAAAGGGTGTTTGTTCATTTTCAGAGGGGAAAGGGGAGTGGGGCTTGTTTGCTTTTGGTTGGTTAGTTGTTGTTGTTGTTGTTTTTTGGGGGGGATGTTACTGCTCACAATATTTTGAGATTCTTCATGGATAGATCTTTTGCAAATTAGTTAAACTTAGGTCCAATATATAACTGGCCAATGGAAAATTGTGAATGCATATGTTCACATGCTGCGTATCACAGTGATATGAAAAATGCTTCCTAGTCAATCTCTCTATTGTTTAGTAACAGATCTTACTAATTTTGTCATGTGTAAATAGTAGGCCTACATGCTAAACAGAGACTGATATAATATAGAAAATGTCACTTTTGAAAGTTCACTGTATAGATCTGCAGTTTTATATCTTGTGTGCTTGATTAAGTATTTCCGTTATTTTACATAACTACTGATTTATTTCATTAAAAGCAATGATGAATAGCTTAACTGAAATATTTATTTAGTTCTTCTTCTTCTTTCCCTTGGCTACCGCCTTCATCATTGTGAAAATTCTGTAGACTATAAGGGGGGGGGGGGGGGGGGGTTGCGTGTAGTTGAACTTTCCTGAGGTAGAGTTTGCTGGGCCGGGGGGTATGGGGGGGACAGTGGGGAGGGGTGTGAGATCAGATTTGGGACTTGAAGCCTTCCAGGGTTGGGCTGAGGGCAACCTCAGCAGGAAGGCTGTGTGTGTGTATGTGTGTCAAACTGGAATGAGCATGTGTAAAGGAGTTTAAGATATCATTGTTCATGTACAGTAACCTAGTTCTTATATATGCATTTTATTGTGTTTGTATCTTAATTATGTTTTATGGCATTCGTGACACTGTGATTTTTAAATGATTTATCTGGATTAAAATATTCTTGACTTGACTTGACTTGACTTGACTTGTATAGCGTCTTGCAGTTGGAAAGGTGGTACGTTGTTGGGTGCGACCGTCGGGTTCCTTTGGATGCAGAAGGATTCTGAGAGGGTTTGTGGCACGTGTTGATGATGAGGCTTCCATTGTGGAACTTACAGAAGTTTGTCAGCCTCGCCTTTCTCATTCGCTCTGTGAGGGAGAGTCTCCAGCATGTCTTGAACACTGGATGTTTTCCGGTGTCGATGGGTGACCCAGCGAGCAGCCCAGCGTTGGATCGCTTCCAGTTTCTTGACATCCTTCTCTATGTAGGGATCCCACACAGAGCTGGCATACTCAAGGGTTGGGCGGACTAGTGTTTGGTAGGCTTGCTGCTTGATACATTGGGAGCCTACTTTCAGGTTTCGTCTCAGTAGGCCAAGGGTCCTGTTGGCACGATTGGAGACATTTGAGATGTGGGGGCTCCAGCTGAGATCAGAGATGATGGTGATGTCAAGGTATTTGGACTTGGGTGTACTTTGAAGGTAAGAGGTTTCTCTTCCGGCTCACTTGCAATGTCTGGCATTTGTCTGGGTGAGAACTCATGAGCCACTTTTGCTCCCACTCTGCGAGGCGGTCGAGATCCTTCTGTAGGGCTTGCTGGTCGCTGGTGGAGGATAGTTTTGTGGCACAGAGTTGATTAAAAGTAGACTTCAGAAAGAAGGCTAATTGGTCTTCACGGGGTGGGACCTGGGAAATCAACCTATCTCTCCAATGTTTTATTCCAAGGCAAGCAAGGCAATGCCCTGCTCTTCACGATTTTCAAGGCTCCGACTCATTTTTCATCACCTTCCGAAGAACTGGACGTTCAGTTCGATTTTCCGGTCAAACTGAGGAGAAAAGTCGAGGCCTCTACGGGGAGCGAACCCTCGAATTGGCAGGCGAACGTCTGAACGCAATTTCCTTGAGAAATTGAAATTGAAACTGAAACTTAAAAGTCGAATCAAGTCTCCAATCTCAAATCTATTAAAAGAACAGATATCCAGTCTCAGTTGTACTGATTTGTTTATTCTTCCTATTTATTGTCTTTCTAAAATTGTATTCTGATATTGTAACTAGATAGTAGATCAAAATCTGTGTTATTTGCTAAGGCTAAATAATTTAAAATAAACAACGAATAGATCTACTTTTCTTTACCCATATATGCATCAGGTTCGTTTTCTGTCCCGAGAATAAACTTCTGTTTTTACTCTCAGCAGCACTGAATCAAACGTATCTGATTAGTTCTATACGAAATACTTTGGGTTCCCCCTCATTGTGTCTTCTTAGTCATCTTTGGTTACCATTACGATCACTTTGCAGACGACAGTTTTTCTCACCAACGGGTAAATGAAACATGGATTTTGAATGGCTAACCCACTGCTGCACTGATGTTTTCCATTGGTTTACATTCTTCGACGGGAGAACACTCTCATGGCATAAACATGGAACAGAGGAAGTTCATTTTTCATTCACGGCGTGTAGTTTTGCTTCGACTGTAGTCACGAAGTGATTCTTATGTTTACATAAATACGTCTATCATTCCACACAAGAAGAGTCTTTATGCGTTGTCGTAACTAATCTGAGCTGTTTTCTTGATGATATTATTGATTGTCACGAAAAGAAGATGTCAGAAACCGCCGAAGAAAAGCAGAAACGGCATTATGAAATGCTACAAGAACTACAAAATATGGCAAGAGAGCTGCCGTTGTACGTGATTTCATATCTTAATAGCTTAATTTTGCCATGATTATATCTGTTACAGTTCGTATATACGAATTCAATCAATAAATGTATTATTTTCCCGTAAGTTTTGCTTAAGTTAAATAAAATCAAAAGGCTTGGGCATCGCATTCACATTGAAATCAATTTCATTTCAACATTTGTCTCAAATAAAATTGATTTCATTGATTGTGAGAAATGAAATTATTTCAATGTGAATGTGATGCCCAAGCCTCTTGTGTTGTGCGACCAGTCTCCAACCGGCCAAGGCACTCGGGAGGCAGGCATTATTTTTAAGCATGATATGCTAAAGTTACCATAATCTCAAGATTTTTTTTATCAGTTTTGTTTCTTTGTGTGTGTTTTGGTTGTTTGCTGTTCATTTAAAGCCTGCTATTAAATTTTTAAAATTGGGGGTAGAGGATGGGCTGAGGAGTTGGTATAATGAAGATGATTATATCAGTAAGTTGATGGGGTTTGTGTAACGTGTTGTGGTTGGTGGGTTTCTAACATAGTATGTGTTTATGAACAACTCTCGTGAGAAGGAGATCCACTCAGACGATTAAATGGGCCAACACAACTGTCATTGTCTCAAGACTGTTATGTGCAAGAATATCACAGTATGATTGTGTGGGATGTTGGTGTGGACAGTTCATACTTTGGTGCTGGAATTTTTTTATCCATTTCCATGGAACTGTTTTTCCTTGAAACATTGCAGATGTATATTCATGTTTTACTAATATATAGGCCTATATAGAGTTAGGACTTCAAAATCTTGATAGTGAATAGGGCTTACGCAAAAGCTTATTATATCTTTTACCATAACCAATTGAATTTTCTCTATCACATGGCATCTGTGGTGTCAGTACATGTAGAATATACTTGGAGCATGGAATGGTATCCTGAGAAACTGAAATTTTATTTTGTTCTTATTTGTTTTTATGGGCTCTTATTTTTTGTTGTTGTTCGGGGGAGTGTCAGGGTCTGAGAAAATCTTGATCCTCCTCTCCTTCTACTCCTCTGTACTGTGTCTTATCTCCTAACTCTTTGAAATCTGTAACATGCCAGGATGAAGGAGTGGTGGTGTGGATGGTTCAGCCATAGACACCAATTGCTTTATTTAAATGTGATATCCAAAGCCATTTGTTTTGGGGGAAGGGAAAGTGCAAGAGGTTGTCTTGCATCAAAAAAGGGGCGTGTTAGCAATAGGGTTTCAGCCAGTTCACAATACTATCAGTAGCAATAGGGTTTCAGCCAGTTCACAATACTATCAGCTTTAACGTCCACAGGTATAAGAGAAGTAGTATATTTTCTGGTGAAAACTGGCATTTGTTAGTCGTAGGAAACCTGATCAGATACTGTTTTCTCAACGTTTTATTTATTTATCTTTTGTTTTAATGGACTTCTACTTTATGTATAGATCGCCATGATACTAATAAAACTTTCTTGACTTTGTTATTAACCTTTTTACCACTGTTTTTCTAGACAGCATCACTGAGCACTGGTATGAATAGATAGTGCACAGGTGTATGTTGTTATGCAAGCAGAACACTGGATGGCCTCTGTGCAACTACACTTAAAACTGTCCTGATTGTAGAATTTCACCATTAGTGTTACTCATGATTGAAGCCCCGATTTTGGAATTTCACCATGACTGATGGAGAAAAGTACAATGTAAAAATTCACATCATATAAGTTGACTATATAGTATAATTGATACAATTATCTAATAGTGTATCAACTAGTTTTTAACCTTTCTAGTTGACTGATGTCCAAGGTTGTCATAGCCGAGGGGTGGCAATGGGGACAAGCTCCCATTGTCTATAAAATGCCCCTCACGGCGCGCGTCTCCAATAGCCTCTGACAACTAAGTCCAGCTCCTAGCCTGCTCGCGTGGCTTAGATATAAGCTCGGCGGAACTGCTACTGCTGATAGGAGAAGGGGTGAAGGCAGGTTACTGGCGCCTGAAAACCAGTGCTTTGGGTAGATGGGGCTCATCAGTCTGGGAAGACAGCTCATCTAAGAGAAGGAAAACTCTGATTTCAAACCTCCGCTGCCTTGCGGCCATATCCACTCATAGGAAAGGCTTCGGGAGTCAACCCTGAGGAAAAATCCGGAGTCGGAGTCCCTAAGGCAGTTCGCCGTTGTCTACAACCTCGTTCTGGCAACTCCTGCGTCGCCCCTGGTACCAGGCGTACAGGCCTCCGTCTTTCCCCTGGATTCTACTAGTGGCGAGGAGAGGGGGGATCTGCTGCATGGGCAACAGCTCGTCCTCCATATTCACTTGCCCAGGCCTGCACCTGGAGAGGTTACTCCAGCTTCGCTGGTAACACAGCATCGACACAACACGGAGAGTAGCAGTTACCGGTTTTAAGCCTAGGCTTTTTTGGCGTAGAGCCGGGCGCCAGGGGTTACTCTCGATGGTGGGAGGAATCTTCGCATTCCATTGGGTAGCTACCGCCCGCCTCAAGCTGGGCAGCCCCCAGTCAGTAAGGTGTTACCCCGCCACAACCTGTTTGCTCCAATGGGTGCTTGGAGCTTAGAGGAAACTCGACAGGCAGGTTGTAAATACCAGGCACCAGGCAACACAAAGAAGAAAAAGAAGATGCCAGCTCTTCTGATATCAAGCTGGAATGTAAGGACAATGTGTCCTGGATTGACAGCGACCTACAGCTGTTAGACGACACACAGAAGACGGCCGTTTTAGACAGGGAGCTTCAGCGACTCAACATCGACATCGCTGCATTACAGGAGACAAGGCTACCTGGGGACGGATCACTGCGTGAGAAGAACTACACTTTCTACTGGCAGGGGAAGAACCCAGAGGAGCCACGTATTCATGGTGTGGGCTTCGCTGTAAAGAACTCCCTCCTAGCAACCATAGAGCTCCCCACAGGAGGTACGGAGAGACTGCTCACTCTGAAAATGACGACCAGTTCAGGCACAGTCAACTTCATCTGTTCCTATGCCCCAACATTAAGCTCCTCACCCGACGTCAAGGACAAGTTCTATGAGGCCCTGGATGCTGTTGTCAGAGGAGTTCCCAGCAAGGAAGGTCTCTTCATATTGGGAGATCTGAACGCACGCGTAGGTGCTGATTTTGAGGCCTGGCCAACCAGCATTGGACATCATGGTGTTGGGAAGCAAAATGAAAACGGTCAAAGACTCCTGGAATTTTGCTCTTACCACAAGCTGGCCATCACCAACACCTTCTTCAACAATAAGGAGAAGCACAAGGTGTCATGGCGCCACCCCAGATCCCACCACTGGCATCAGCTCGACCTCGTCTTAACAAGGAGGTCGGACCTTAACAATGTCCTCAACACGAGGAGTTTCCACAGCGCTAATTGCGACACAGACCACACCCTGGTATGCAGCAAGATCAAGCTTCTACCCAGAAGACTGCACCACTCAAAGAAGAAAGGTCACCCAAGGATTAATGCCTGTTGCACGTCCGATCCAACCAAGGCCAGGGAGTTTGTAGAAACCCTGAATGTAGCGCTCAAGAGTGGCTCAGAGATCCAAAACGCTGAGGAAAAGTGGAATCACGTGAGGGACACAATCTATCAGTCTGCCCTGAGTATATTTGGGAAAAAAGAACGAAAGAATCCCGACTGGTTTGAGGCAAACTGGCAGGAAATGGAACCAGTGGTGGAAGCGAAACGCAAGGCTTTACTTGCGTATAAAAACAACAATATCCAAACTACTCGTGACGCTTACAGAGCTGCCCGCAGCAAGGCCCAACAAACTGCTCGGCGATGCGCCAACGACTATTGGCTACAGTTGAGCGCAAGTATTCAGCAGTCTGCAGATTCAGGCAACACTGGCAGCATGTACGCTGGCATCAAACAAGCGACTGGTCCAGCAGCCTCCAAGTCAGCTCCCCTTAAGTCCAAAGCAGGAGAAAACATCACTGCAAAGCTGATGGAGAGATGGGTAGAGCACTACCTGGAGCTGTACTCCACGCAGAACTCTTGTCACTGATGCTGCCCTGAATGCCATTGAGGACCTGCCTGTCATGGAGGAGTTGGATGCTGAGCCAAGCCTTGAAGAACTAAACAAGGCGATTGACGGTTTGGCGACGGGAAAAGCCCCTGGTGAAGACGGAATACCTCCAGAGGTCATCAAGTGCGGGAAGCCTGCTCTTCTCAACGAGTTGCATGAACTTTTGTGCTTATGCTGGAAGGAAGGCTTCATTCCGAGAGACATGAGAGACGCCAGGATAGTGACTCTATATAAGAACAAGGGCGACCGCAGCGACTGTAATAATTATCGCGGAATCTCTCTCCTCAGCATTGTTGGGAAAGCATTCGCCAGAGTCATCTTAACCCGTCTTCAGAGGCTGGCAGCTCGCATCTACCCTGAGTCCCAGTGCGGCTTTAGGGCCGGAAGATCGACCATCGACATGATCTTCTCTGTCCGGCAACTACAGGAAAAGTGCCGCGAGCAGCACATGCCCCTTTGCCTCGCCTTCATTGATCTCACGAAAGCGTTCGACCTGGTCAGTCGGAGTGGTCTTTTCAAGCTTTTGAAGAAAATCGGCTGCCCCCCAAGACTATCAGCTGTCATCGAGTTTTTTCATGAGGATATGCATAGCACTGTGTGCTATAATGGTGCCACTTCAGAGCCTTTTAGAATCAGCAGCGGAGTGAAACGGGGATGTGTTTTGGCCCCAACTCTGTTCGGGATCTTCTTCTCGATGTTGCTGACCTATGCCTTCTGCAGATCTGAAGAAGGGGTATATCTTCATACAAGGACCGATGGAAAGCTCTTCAACATTGCCAGGCTTCGTTCCAAAACCAAGGTGGAAAAGAAGACCATCAGAGAAGCTCTCTTCGCAGATGATGCTGTGCTGGCTTCCCACAGTGAACAAGATCTCCAGAGGCTCGTTGATCGCTTCGCCCACGCTTGCAGAGAGTTTGGTCTCACAATCAGCTTGAAGAAAACTGAGATCTTAGGCCAAGGCTGTGAAAAACCACCATCTCTACACATTGGAGATTAAGACCTCAATACTGTCCACCAAGTTCAGTACTTGGGGTCCACCATAAGTGACAACCTCTCTCTGGATGCTGAAATCGGCGCCAGAATTGCGAAGGCCTCATCTGTTATGGCTAAACTGAACAAGCGGGTCTGGTCCAACAGCAGTCTCACTGCGAACACCAAAATGCAGGTGTACAGAGCATGTGTGTTGAGCTCACTACTCTACTCAAGTGAAGCCTGGACCACATACGCCAGCCAAGAAAAGAGGCTCAACATTTTCCATCTCCACTGCTTGCGACGCATCCTCAGCATCCAATGGCAAGACAAGGTGACCAACACAGATGTCCTCCGTCGTGCGGGCCTACAGACCATCTTTGCCCTTCTAAGCCAAC
This sequence comes from Monoplex corrugatus, assembly GCA_030674185.1. NCBI lineage: Eukaryota > Metazoa > Mollusca > Gastropoda > Littorinimorpha > Ranellidae > Monoplex > Monoplex corrugatus. The sequence continues at coordinate 60,038,114 of JAPXFY010000017.1, forward strand.
GCCGACTACGCTGGCTTGGCCATGTGCGTCGAATGGAGGATGGACGCATACCTAAAGACGTTCTCTACGGCGAACTGGCAAATCGGAAGCGAACTCCAGGATGCCCACAGCAACGCTTTGTAGACGCATGCAAAAGGGACCTTAGAACTCAGGGATTGACCCAGGCTCTTGGGAGACTCTGGCGGAAGACAGGGCAGCGTGGCGGACAGCCGTTCAGCAAGGCGTTGTGAATGCGGAGAGGAGGAGAGCGCAAAGCGCAGATGAGAAAAGGGCTCTTCGCAAGCAACGTTCCAGAAACCAGACAATAGCGACTCAATTTGTATGTGGCAGATGTGACAGAGATTGCCACTCAAGAATCGGCCTGCACAGCCACAGCAGAAAGTGCACGTCATGACCACAACGCCTCCTGGTGCAGACTATCATCTCCTGAGATGTAAAGAGGCCGACGACGACGAGTTGACTGAGTCACCAAAAGTGATGAAAGGGTTAAGCATGTATGTGATGTAAGGGTTAAGCATGTGTATGTTTGTATCTGAATAATTATTGTTTCTAGTAATTGTCATATTTCTGTTTCAGGAAATACCAGCAACGCCTCCCTTACAATGTACTCTCCCAGCTGGCAAATTCTCTCCTGGATAGAACAATATTTGATATATTAAAGACATTGAAAGACCTCCAGTATCTGGAGGAAAAGACAATGTGCAATCAGCGTCAGCGTCTTGCCAATGAGCATAAAGGTAAATATGTACATATTTGTTTAGATAAATGTAATGTGTTGGATGAGTAAGGTCAAGGTCAGGGGTCAAAATTATTACTCTTCTACATCTTTGACTGTCAGTTCTCTGCTGTCAATTCTCTGCTATCTTATCACTAAGCACTAGAGTACAAGACAACACAGTCATTGTGCACCATCAGCTATACAGTGAACAGCCCAGTGATTAAATTCAGTTGTTTCATTAGAGAATATAGGATTGAAAATGTTGAGGAAAAGTAGGCTATGTACTTCTTTGATTCAAATCCAATACATCAGAAGAGTACAGATCTTAGTGTACTAATAATAATAATAATAATAATAATGTTTATTTGTATAGCGCATATTCCATATAAAAACATGCTCACCAGCGCTTTACATTTCGCAAGAAAGGCAAAAGATGATAAAAAATGTTCACAATTACATACACAATAAGATAACAACAAACATTAAAGCTATACAAGTAAGAAGACACATAAGAAACCACAGAATATTAAAATTTAAACACTGACTTATGTAATGAAGAAAGATTAACAGATTTTTCATATGAATAAAGAGGCATACTGTGTTTATATATTGCTGCGTGTGTGTGCTTGCGTACGTGTGTGTGTACATGTGTGTGTGCGTGCGTGTGCGTTGCTGTGCGCGTGTGTTTGTAAGAATGTGTGTGTGTGTGTGTGTGTGAGAGAGAGAGAGAGAGAGTGTGTGTGTGTGTGTGTGTGCGTGTGCTATGTTTGCATGCGTGTGTGTGTGTTTATGCATGCAATAGTTGTACATAAAATTATAATCAATATTTTGAATGAAGATAAAAACAAAAAATTCTAATCCATATACAGGAAAAACATTACAACTTCAGTATTACAGCATTAATACCTTGACAATCAAAATTCCTCACAAATTATGAACTATTCACATATCATCATCACAATTTACATACAAACAAAGATTTGAAAAAGTTTCTTAAAGTATTTCAGTCTCTTTCCCACTCAATTTCTCCCCTATCCCTTCCTCAGCTGTACACGTACAGTGATACACACACATGCTCACTCAAGCACACACATACACACACACACACACACACACACACACACACACACACACACACACACACACACACACACACACAACACACATGCACGCACACACACACCTTGCTCTATAGGCCCTTATACAAAATACTGTTATACAGGCAGGAGAGATTAGTCTGATGACAGACTTGCAAACTAAGGCTCTTCAGGTTAGATGAGTTTGAAAGAGGTGGGTTTTCAGGTGCCGTTTGAAGGTTGAGAAACACTTAGTTTTTCTGAGAGACAGTGGTAGAGAGTTCCATACATTTGGGCCAAAGACAGACAAAGATTTTTTACCAAAGGTGTCTAGAGAGAAGCGAGGAACAGTCAACAGTGAGGTGTCAGAAGAGCGGAGCGTTCGAGAAGGTTTGTAACCCTGCAGGAGGTTGGCAAGATAGGATGGCATGTTCTCGTGATAGATACACTGAAAGCAGAGACAGGCAACTTTATATTGAATCCTAGCCTTTACCGGGAGCCAATGAAGTGTTCTAAGCAGAGATTTTGCACTCTCACGCCTGGGCTTGCGGAGAACAAGGCGAGCCGCGTGGTTCTGTATGCGCTGAAGTTTAGATAGTTGATTGTCATGGAGACCTGCGAGTAGAGAGTTACAATAGTCCAGTCTAGATAGTATGAAAGAGACAGCAAGCTTGTTGGTAGCATCAGTGGAAAGGAAGGAGCGAATCTTACCAATTCTGCGTAGCTGATAGTACAGAGTACGGCACAACTGTTTGACATGGGCTTCCATAGACAGTGTTTCATCCAGATAGAAGCCAAGGTTTCTAACAGTTTGTGAGAAAGATACATCACAACCAGAGATAGACATGGGGGCATGAGTAACCTGATTGACCTTTGACTTAGTACCAGTAACAATAAGCTCAGTTTTATCATCATTCATCTTCAGCTTGTTTTCACTCATCCACTTGGAGACATCCTCTATACAATCTCTCAGACTGCACGCAAGAGCGTCAAAATCTGATGGGGCAGAGGAGCTATGCAGCTGTGAGTCATCCGCAAAGAAGTGGTATGAGTGACCTGACTGATGAATGATAGCGCTGAGAGGTTGTGTATACATAGTGAACAGGACAGGTCCCAAGACAGAACCTTGTGGGACACCACATTTCAGCACAGATGGATTTGATACTACAATCGACAAAGATCTACAGAAGAAATTATCAGTCCCAAACCTAACATAAAGTCCTAAAAGTCCCTGGGGAAAAAAGTGGAGGAAAAGTCCTCTTAGAAAGGAAGTAAAATATACAAGTCAACCATAAAAAAAGTCTTTAATGTTCTGAAAGAAAGTCCAAAAAGAAAGTTAGGAAAGCCCCAAAAGAAATTCCAACTGCTCACAATCCTGTAACAAATGAAAACACCTTCCTGTTGGCATGCATGTACACAGCCCAGTAGTAATTTTTCATGCACAAAACAGTGCGACAACTCTTCTTCATTTTGCCACTGATACGACTCGAATTTATCAATAATACAGTAGGCCTATAGGCCTACACATCATGGCCTAATACTAGTAATAGATAAAACTAGCTCACTAATTATTATATGAATTCAAGTAAAAAATGAACTCACTTATTGTAATATGAATTTAAGTCAGAAATGAGACTGTTAGAACCATTTCTCGACTTAGTGAATGAGTGAGAGGTCTGCTATTATAACTGGGATCTCATTAATTATGCTCTTTCAAAGTCTTTGATTTTCTATTTAAATGAATTAATAGTAAACTTTACAGTGAAACATATTTAACAGCAGTCTGCAAGCCATACAATGAGTGACTGGACTTATCACCATCCCAGTAATTATTACCTGAATTTAATCAAGAGTAATAGTGTTAGCAGCCCAAGAAAATTACTTGTTTTCTTGGTCCTGCTGGCTTCAATGGTGTGAAGATAGTGTATATTGCTTTACTCTGTATATTTGATTATTTCTCTAAAACTGAACTAGATTTATCCAAATAGGACTTCATTTGAATTACTATGAAGCTGTGTCTAAAAGTATTTCAATAATGCATTATAGGTGAATTGTTCAGAAACAACACATTGTTAGAAATCAGTTCATAAATAACATACAGACATTCAGTGTGTTACTCTGTGTGTGTGTGTGTGTGCGTGTGTGTGTGTGTGTGTGTGTGTGTGTGTGTGTGTGTGTGTGTGTGTGTGTGAGTGTATGTCTGTCTGTCTGTGTTCAGCTCAGCGTCATGAGATGGAGAAAAAGCACAAAGAGCTACGCCTACAGAACATGAGCAAACCTCATAACCTGCCGCTTCTGGAGGCCCAAATAAAACGTGAAATGGAGGTCAGCTTTTGGTAGTATTGGCACATCTTGTAGTTTGTCTAACTTCTAGTAGCTTGACATCATGGGCTAATAGACCCATTTTGCTCTATGAAAAGCCACACTTGCACATACTTATGAAATAAGAATTCATGAATTCAAATCTTGATGTACACATTAAAATGTTTACTGTTTAAAACATTGTTGTATAATTATGTTTAGTATGTAATATAGCGTTAATATGTCAGCAGTAATTTTTCCTACATGAACATATCATTTTCTGTTACTTGACTGTTTCTTATGTCTGCTATTCTAAAGCAAAAAGAAATTATTTGGAAATTTGTTTTTAAAAAAATACTTTTTATAAGAATGAATAGAAATGTTGGATATACCTCAAACTCTTCTTGACTGTCATTTGTGCACATCTTCACTTGATTTTGTGTTGATAAATGATCAAGGCCTTAATGTTTGAGCTCTTTCTGTGCCTGTATTGTGGGTTTCACAGACCCATGCTTGGTAAATGAAAACTCTTTGTGCCGATGTCATTGAGATCACAGATTAGCAGTTTTTAAAGACTGTAGATATTGACACTCTATATTCCTATATTTTACTGACCTACACTTTCTCTGAAGCAATGCTGTCACATGATAGAATAAAGCCTACATACTTGCTCACATTAGATGTATGTTTGGTTGTCACACCACCCACTTCAGTCAAAGTCACCTCAATGAAAATGGGTCTCCATGACCTGCGAGATAATTGAGTTGGTTAACCCTTTGACTCTCGCACCCTGTCCATCAGCACCCTGCATTATCAACCATGCTACCAAAGTTAAAACTTAATCCTTTGACTCCCTCACCCTCACTACCAGCTTCCTGCAGGAAGCTGGTGGAGAGGGTGAGGGAGTCAAGAGTTAAGTTTTTGTGGTTGGTGGATAGGGTGCGGTAGTCAAAGGGTTAATAAATGACTATGGTGTAGAAAATGCCAGTGGATCAGCATCCATGTGACCTTGTCAACTTTTCCATTTAACCCCTGCCATGCATCATACTTGTTTTGCCATGGTGTTTCATGAGCCTAAAGACATAACACAGATGTGTCGGGGTCTTTTTCGACCCAGAAATCATACAAGGGATAACAATTATGTTTTCATTTTTGAAAATTATGTGTCTTTTCAGACCCATGTTGTGTGTGTTTGCATGCCTGATTATTTTTGTTTCCTTACATAAAGCAAAAAGAAAGTAGGCCTACCTACAGCAGTGTACGTCATTGTATCTGAATCATCATGTTGTAGGTGATATTTGTGTTTTGTATGTAGGCCTATGTGTTGTATGTAGAGTATGCATTTGCGTGTTAGATATAACATCCCTATCCCCTCACTTTATCATAGTTTATGCCATCTCCTTGCACTTTCCCTGTCTCTACAACCTCCTCATACACAGTGATTATTGGCAATGATATTGATGATGGTTCAGTGTGTGTTGTTGATCTGTGTGCTGCAGACGTTGAAAAGGCGCTGTGATGAGGAACTGCGTCGCCGAGATTTTAAGATCATGCAGGAGCTGGACAATAAAGTATTGGAACAACAAGGGATTCTGGAAAAAGCTGGAGTGCCTGCATTCTTTGTCACAAACAATCGGCAGGAAATTCAGACACAGATGTATTTACTGGGCTTTATGTGCAGGGTAGCCCAGTCACAAGGAGAAAGCTGGGATTGAAATGAACCCATTGATACTCTTATACAGCCACAACTGGTCAGTGATAAATGGCTACTGGTGTTCAGACTGGCAAGAACCGGCCAAGGATGCTTGGAACATTTCCATGTCATACAGTTTTGTTTTGTGTGCTTGAATTAAAACTGAGAACCCTCTGGTCTAAATAAAACTACATTGAGAAATGCTCCCGTTATTCGTATCAATTTTCAGCATTGTCCTCAAAATGATTTGCACTTACAGAGCGCTTGGAATTATGGATTCAAATGGTAATTCATTATTTCAGAGCAGCGTAAGGAACCTTTGTACCTGCTGATTACGGTAATGTAGTAAAGTAGCCTGAATGTTTCTGGAAAAATTCCTCCAAAAACTGTCTCTAAAGCCCAAGGCAAGAAAGATGATCTTGAAAAGATTTTTCAAGATAAAAATGTCAAAAAACAATTTTATCCCTCTCTCTATCCTCTTCAGATTGATCCCACTTCCACTTTTGTGTCAACTCTTTCACCACCTACAGCCTTGTCTTTACTTATCTTTCCCCATTGCAGAATAAATTGTATAAAGGTGGTAGTTTGTCATTGTTTTGTACAAATACGATAGTTTGTCAGTGTGGTAATGTATATATTTTTTTTGCAATATTGTGGAAAAACTGCCATAATTTGTAAATGAAGTGTTTTTTCTTCTTGAAAATAAATCATTGAACATGTCGTTTGACATGTCTTCAAGTGTTCTTGTCTCTTGCTTAGCATTGTTTGCCTCCCGTTGGGTTGCCGGGGGGCTCTTTCAGTATAAATAGTATCCCTACCTTCTGGAAATTCTGTGCTAGAAATTTCCTCTTTTCTGGCATTCTCTTTGTTTCTGCCTTGTGCCTTGCTTTCTGTCATTTCTATTTATTTTCTGCCTTAATGGTCCATTCACCTGTATTTTTTCGATAAAGTCTTACATACTTTTTCTTCAGATTGATAATTGGGTAGCTACATGTTTTCTTCGGGTTGATAATTGGGTAGGCCTACATGTATTAAGTGCATTTTTGGCTCTAAGGAGGTGAGATAGGTGGAAGCAATTTTAGGTAATTTGTGGCTGTTTTTATGTATTGTTTTGGTGTCCTTATGTATGCTTACATTTGTATTTAGGTTTGTTTTTTAAATCTCCCTTGTGTGATGAATCGGACGGAATGGTCCTACGCCGGGGGCATGTCCTTAGATTATTTGCGCGAATGCATTGATAGCCTATGTGTAGGCCTACTTAATTTTCTTTTATTTTTCTCCTGTTGAAGTTTTGTGTTTTGAAGCAGTTATAGCCCTGATATGGCTCTACGCAGTCGGCTGGGCTTTAAACAACAATAAAAGAAAAGAAAATAGCATTGTTTGACTCATTACAAGTTCTTTATGCAAGTAGCAGTGAGTAGGCCTACCACGGCTGTTTCAGTTACTCCCTTTTTCGCCTTTTAGTTTGTCGGCCAGGACTAGCACCAGATGTCAGATATCAGATGTCCGCCCTTGCCCCGTAGCTAAATGTTTCCGCATTCCTTAGTCTAGTGGCAAGGGAAACAGAGGATTAATATTGCGCTGTACAGTGCTTAAGCCATTTTATCATCAACTTTGGCGTTGTGTAGAACGAAATTGTGCACACTTTGTCAATTCATTTTTTGGAATCCTTTATTATTTATCATTTGACCGAGTGCAGCTATAAATTATTCATTTGGTTATATAGTTTGAGTTTGTGCTTCACTTATAGAGTGTAAGTGAGTGTCATCATTTCTCACTGTGGGTGTGTGTGTGTGTGTTTTGCTGTATTTCATCTACCTTTCTATGCTGGAATTATTTCATGTGAAACGGGAGACAGTACGTGAGTGAAAATATTTTCAAGTTGTTGTTTTCCTGTTGTGTCTCTTTTGTTTTTGTTGCAGTTTTGTTTAATTTCTTTTGTCACTTTTGTTTTCGTTGTTTTTTTGTTTGTTTGCTTTTTTGTTTGTGCATGTGTGTGTGTGTGTGTGGTGTGTGTGTGCGTGCGTGTGTGTGTGTGTGTGTGTGTGCGAGACTCAGTTTCGTCGTTTTATTTAGATTTTTTTATACTGAAACTGTTTTTTTTCCCTGTTATTTGTTGTTGTTGTTGTTGTTAGTGGTGTATTTGCCGTATTTTAGTAGTTGTGCGTGTGTATCTGTGCCAGAAGTGGTAATAAGAACTGGCAAATGGATGTCTGCTGGTTCTGTATTAAAAGACAGTGTTGAGGCTACGTAAGCCTGTATAGTCAGCCTCTGCATTGTGTGAAAGAAGGCTGCTGCCTTGTACTGTGAGAGAAATCTGTGCTATATCAAAGTGATGGGATACTTTACTTACTAAACAAGCTGATAACGATCCTTGCGGACAACCAAATACTTATTCGGTAAGTTTGGTGTTGTCCACACACATGCAGCTAACATCTCTGAAAATATTAATGTTGTAAAAGTGCAGGTGCATGAACAGTTTGTTATTTAAATTGGATTTTTTATTTAACATTGGTGGTTTTCTTCTGTCAGTCATCTGATCTTTGCAAGCAAAACAGCTGTTATATCTAATTTTTTTCTGCATGCCTGATATCAGTTTCTACATGTCATTCCTGCGTTTGGTTATATTTTTTATTTCTCTTGGTGAAACTCAGACTTTGTAATTTAATGTTTTCACAACCTACCCATGTACTGCAACGCTATGAAAAGTTAACTGGCTTTGCTACGAGTCTCGTATCATCGACACCTGCGGTTCCCTTTTGACAGCTCAGCGCGTTGCACTCACACACTGCCTGTGCAGAGCGCTCAACTGGCCAGCTGCCACTTGTGAGTCCACATCTGCTTATCGTTTATCTCTCCCGTCCCATCCCCCTCACTCCACCGCTCCTGCTCTCAAACTAAAATCTTGCTCAGGAACAGCCGTGCTACAAGCATTTAATGCATAAATGTAATTAAACTGTAATTAAAATTTGTCACTTGCATGGAAGTTGGTACAAGTTGGAATTTATTGTTGGAAAACTTTATTCTGTTCAGATCAGTCTTCAGACGAGGGAGGGAAACATTAGAGGGCAACTATGTTTACTCAATTATTACATGCACGGCAAACTTTCAAGGCAACCATTATGCACAAGGTGGCTAAGGATACATTGCCTTGTCAGTAACTTAATCCACTCATATTTATATGTATGGGATTTGTTAGTCATTATACATGAAAAAATTATTTCAAGAGAACAAATTGTCAGTATAGCTGGATCATTCAAGTCATTTGAAGGGAGACATAAGAAAGATGCCTTCTTTGTCAGCCAGTAAGTTTTTCTCATGGCATCTTCAACATTTTGCTTTCTTTTGTTTTTTTAAGTAAAAAGCTTAATATGAATTTTCATTTCATGCGTTAAACCTGCATGCCTCAATGTACACTGTTAAGTCTAATAGTTACATAGGCACAGATACGCACCGTTTCATTTCTGGTTTCTGGCTTGCCATCAGGCCAAGACCTCTCATCTGTTGCACAAACATCTATTACACCAGGTCTGGTATTTTAACCTTACTCCCTCACTCTTTCCACTAGCTTTCTGGAGTGTTGGGCAAGCAAGTGAAAGGACTGGATTGGATTGGGTTTCATTGTCAGCGTAATTTTTGTAAAATGGGGTTGCCGTCTTTAGAGAAATAACAGACACCTTTTTGTTCCTGTATGTTTGTATTTTTATTAACCCTCTGACTCCCTCACCCTACTATCCTCTAGCATCCTGCACCGTTATCAACAACAGCACACCAAAAACGCAACTCTTTGGCTCAAAGAGTTAGGTTTTGGCAGATGGTGGATACAGTGAGGGAGTCAAAGAATTGAAGCAGACATTTCCACTGTGGAATTTTTAGGCCAAGTGCTTAGAACTTCACTTTATCATCTCATCCAAAATAATTCGAACCCAGATCACTGCTGGAGATCCGATGGAAAGCACAGAAAACCTGACCGGTATCAAACAAACTTATGTATTCTAGAGACCTCGTGCTTCCTAGGCAGGTGCTTTAACCACTAGGCCACATCACCTTAAAATTGTGCCACCAACCTACTGTTTTGGGAGGTAAGAAAAGGAATCGGGCTTTTTGAGATACCATGACCATGGATATGTTCCCATTTAAAGACTTAGTTTTGTTTGTGAATTTCAATAAAAACTAAAACATACCAAAAGATCTTCAAAAAAAAGTTACTTAAGTACGGCAATTAATTGAAAGGACTCCCTTATTTCGAACTTGTAACTGGACACTTCAACTGGTTAGTCATTTAATTTGGGCCTACTGTGCAACTTGCAAATCGTGTATGCTATTTTGTAGGAAATAAAGACAGTATTCCTGTTACAGTAACTAGCCCCTCATTTTAATTCATCTTTGTTAACCACTTGAGTGCCGACGCTTTTTAATATCCAGTGTTTCCCAGGGAAAAAATGTTGCATTAAACAACTGTTGCTTCCATATTTATGGGAATCTATGCATGAAATTACACAGAATGGTGCAGTAGGCATGGCTAAATGTATTTTCAGATGATTTATGTAGTAATTTCTTGAAATTACTACATATTTGTAATATTTTGTGGAAATTCCCTTAAAAAATTAATAACCATTTGCACTAGGAACAAAAAAACGAAAAAATAGAAAATACGGCCTTCCTGATGAAATCTTAAAGTATTCAGACTTTGGCAGACCTGACAGCTGAGGAGTTACAAAGAACCACAGTGTAGTGCACCAAGTGGCTTGACCAGTAAAGTTGTCCACTGAGGCACACACCCCACCCCCACCCTAGTCTTCCCCTTGCCACTTCTAATACTACTCACTGACAGTGTGGCTTATATAATTCTACAATTCGATCTTCTAATACTACTCACTGACAGTGTGGCTTATATAATTCTACAATTCGATCCTGTCTGTCTCAACCCTGTTAAGTGTTAGCTAGCTGCCAGTATTGCCTATGGCCATAAACCCTTTGTGTCAGGTGCTCGGAAAATCAATACTTTTTGTGTTGGGTCCGTTTGCTGCACATTTCATACCAACAGCGAGTAACTACTGCTGTTTTCAACCTCTACTTGTGTCAGAATTGTCTTCTGAATCATCCTAGTCATTTATAAGTTCTTGACTTACATGCTTTCAAAGGCTGAAAACATGCAGCATTGCAACAGTCCTGGTGTCAACATTTTCCTGAAAACCAGTCTCTTTTCAGATAAATAAAACCAATCTGGTGAGGGTTGCATTGGTCAAAAAGCCATGCAAGGGATGCCAGTCACTTTTATGAACCCTCTCTGAGACCAACATCAGTCAGTGCTTCTCTCCCATTTACATTAGGCTGAAACGTGTCAAACTACATCCGTAAATTTTACGTATGCAGGCACCACAGAAGGCTCCGAGAGCTCCATAAATTTTACTTTGACAGCACTCAAGAGGTTAAGGTATATTGTGGGAATACAAAAAAAGCCATGTCACATATATAGATATATATATATCTACTGTGGTCTGCACTTATACACGCACCCGTCGAGCACTTGCACACACAAAACCCAAGTAATGGGCTTATTTTACTTGACCCCTACCTTCGCAGACACTGTCTCAACAGACAGCATTTCAGATACATTCCACATCAGTTAATTCTGTTGTCTGTGTGTGGCATATTGCTTCTTTTGAGACGTTTTTAAATCAATGTAATGCTACTTTTAACCCCTTGAGTGCCGATGTTTTTTGACATCCAGTGTTTTCCATGTGCTAGGGAAAAGTTGCCTCACTACCATGTACAATAAAACAACTGTTGCTTCCATATTTATGGGAATCTATGCATGAAATTACACAGAATGATGCATTAACCCTTAGCTGTTCACAAGCCCGCAACCGCCCTGCGAAAAAAATGTGCCGATCCGTTCATAGCGGTTGAGACCGCCCTACCTTTTCAGGCACACGTGTGGGGAATTTCTGTCACTAGTGGCCTTGCTGTCTTATCGCGCATGTGGTTAGAATCTTGGTCAGTCTCGCGTTGAATGTTCTAGAAATAGTACAAGCATTCTGGGATGGAAGGAACTTTCCATTCACTACTGAAAGACTTAGTTACTAATGATGTGCTATGTGCTTTCATTCACAACTGTGAGCGTGGGAAAGATGGCGAGTTTCAGCAAACAAGACGAATTTGTGGATTACACTGAAGCAGAGTTGCAGGAAATTTTTAGAGAAACTGATCGTTTAGAAATTGAAGAAGATGAAGAAGAAAAGGAAGATGTAGAGTTGGATGTTGAAGTAGGTGGTGATGGTGAAGATGGAAATGACAGTGACATAGACGACGATGTACCGCTGACTGCACTGGTGCAGGCATGGCGACCGGTGACACGTGGCAGTGAAGTCAGGGAATTTTCACAAGTTGTTGGGCCTAAACATTCGCTGCCCGCTGATGCGAAACCAATAGACTATTTTTTGTTTGTTTCTGCCACTAGAATTTTTTGTCAGTGCTGCTGAAGAGACCAACCACTACGCTGGTCAGGAGATTGCGGTAAAGGGGCAACCTGACCCACTTTGGAAAGAGACGACAGCTGATGAAATCAGGGCATACCTGGCTATTCTCATCATGATGGGGCTAAAACATCAGTCCCGTCTATGGTGCTACTGGTCAACTTTCTGTCCGGGACTATCATGCGCTAAACACCACGACACAGGCTACAACCAGCGCTTGTGACACCACTGGTGACACTGCCACTGACAATGACAATGACAGTGACGATGACAACAACATATCACCATCATCACAGTAACTGCAAAGTTGCTGTATTGGCACATATGTGTAAATAGTGTATAGGGAATGAAATCTGTAGACAACCATGTACAAAATATCTTTGTAAAACACTTGTTTCTTTCTGTTTATGTTCATTTGGTGACATCGTGACAATTCTTTTCTGTGACATTTGTGTTGTGCCTGTGTATTGGATACTATACTGGAGGAGCAGAGACAGCGTCAGGTAGGACAGGTGTTGTGTTTACAACAAAATGTTTTTAGACAATAGAGCTTGTTTGTAAGCTATTATATTGTCACCATAAAAATACCTCTGTCTGTGACATCTTTGGTGACAGGGACACGCACACTAGACCCAGGACACACAAAACCACATGCAAATCAAACTATGGACACTTGTTTTAATGTGTGCAAAAATCTTTCTTCTGTACTTTCAAACAAGTGAATGGCAGTATGTTTGTCAGCATGACTGTACTCGAGTGAAAAAATGTCAGAAAAATGCGAATACTAGGAGCTAGCTTTACATCTAGCAGTGCGAATGCGAAAGGGTTAAGCATGACTAAATGTTTTTGCAGGTGATTTATGTAGTAATTTCTTGAAATTTCCTGACGAAATCTAAAAGTATTCAGGCTTTGGCCGACGTCCTACTGACAGACCATTGATAGCTGACGACCTACAAAGTGCTGCAGTGTACTAGTGCACCAAGTGGCTTGACCCGGTCAAGTGGTCAACTGCCACCATGCCCCCCACCCCATTCCATCACCCTAGTCCTCCCCTTGTCACTTCTAATACTACACACTGAAAGTGTTATGGTATTCTACAATGTCCGTCCTGTCTGAACGGTGTGAAGTTGTTGGCTAGCTGCCAGTATTGCCTGGGGTCACAAACCCTTTGTCACATGTTCGCAAAATCAATACTTCTCGTGTTGGGTCCTGTCTGGTGCATATTTCATACCAACAGCGAGTAACTACTGCTGTTTTCAACCTCTTCTTGTGTCAGAATTGTCTTCTGAATTATCCTAGTCACTTATAAGTTCTTGACTCTACTCATGCTTTCAAAGGCTGAAAACATGCACATTGCAAAGTCCTGGTATCATCATTTTGCTGAAAACCAGTTTCTTATGGTATCATCATTTTGCTGAAAACCAGTTTCTTTTCAGATAAATAAAACCAATCTGCAGTTTCTTTTTAGATAAATAGAACCAATCTGGTGAGAGTTGCACTGGTCAAAAAGTCATGTAAGCGAAGCCAGTCACTTTTATGAACCCTCCCTGAGACTGACATCAGTCAGTGCTTCTCTCCCATTTACATTAGGCTGAAACGTGTGTCAAACTACATCCGTAAATTTTACATTTGTGGGCACCACAGAAGGCTCCGAGAGCTCCGTAAATTTTATGCTGACGGCACTTGACGGGTTAAGTTGTTTGCAAACCAGTGATTCTTCTCACTGTCGCTTCCTATTGCTACAGTATTTGTCTTACATGTTTGTGCAATCTGTTGTATTGATTGGAAAAGGAAATTTTCCTTCTAAAATTACGTTTAATCTAACATACTTACCGTGGCTCACAAATGCAATAAGCGGCAGCGGTTTGCCATTTCTGCCTCGTAACAAAGTCCGAAGGGACAGCAACTCTGAGAGTATCCATGTCTTGCGCATGGCATGTGCTCTTCCTCTTTTCGAGGAGACCTAGACCCTGACTGTGGATAGAAGGAACCAGGAAGGCAGGGAGGACGGGAGGGACTCTGCGTGAGCCACGGTAAGTATGTTAGATTAAACGTAATTTTAGAAGGAAAATTTCCTTTTAATTACACATACTATATACCGTGGCTCACAAATGCAGAATAGCACTACCCGGATGGAGGGCTTACCTGGTTAACGCCTGGAGGAATGGTAGGAGTCAGGACACCAAGTGTTGGTGGTGGTGGTTTTGGGGGACAGCCCCCAGAGCCTTCTCTTCTCAACGCCTCTCCACATCCGAAAACATGCATCCCACGCACATCTTTCTTATCAACAACTGCAATGTTTCAACATCTTCCATCTTTCTTACTAATCACTAAAATGTTTAAACAATAGTATGCACTATGCAGTCTTAAACACACACACCCTCCCATGTATGTGAAAAATGAGGATTTCTCCTCAAATCCCTGTTTAAATCATACATTTACCAAATCCAAAACTAGCTAATCTGGCCAGTTAGCTCTGTCAGTGGCCAAAATTCATGTAACCATCCTTGGCTCTCCCGTGATCTACATGTGATCCACTTTGACCAATCAGTGGTCCCCACACTTATTGAACACTGAACAGTTTCCATAGATTCTCATTCTTCTTACCTGTGCAGAGATTCTCTGCAAGAACCAGAGCAGTATGAGCAGGGCGAAACAAACAGGAATCTTGTGGGGTTTTTCTTCTTCTAAATTTGGGACATATACTGCACAGGGATTTCAGAAAAAAAATCTCACATTTAGAAGTATCTCCATTTCAGTTTAGTACTAAGCATGTCTTGATAGGTACAGACCAATCTTCACAACCCAAGTTTTACAAAGAATTCATACGCCCATTCTGCCTCAAGAAATTTTCTTTATTGTTTCTCAGTAAACACACAAACATACGCCAGATATACAAACTGCTGCCAATCATTCAAAAAGTACATAGCAATGGCGTATACAGTCTTGAAGCAATTTTATATATTCTTGCCACAATTATGCCAAGAAATCAGTTCTTTCATGAACCTGAAGAACTTGACATTTGCGATGGCTAAAATGTGGGTTTGGGAAAAAAAAAAAGCATTCTAGCCAACAATACATCAAGGAATAAGTTCTTGGAAAAAACCTGACATTTACAATGGCTAGAACATTAGAAAAAAAGCCAAATGTACTACATGAAAAGAACCACAACTACAAAAGGAAAAAAAATCCCTAAAATTTGCAGAAAATTCTAAATTTCCATCAAATTTTGACCATCACAAGAAACGAACAGGCTAATGTAGATACTGTTATAACAGGTTCATTGTGCTTGAAGCACAGGTAAGCACTGGTGCAAATGGTTGTTTCAGGGCTTCACGGGACAGCCCTGCCTGCACACGTCGGCTGCCTTGGGAAGGACACCAGTACACACGGAAAGGACTTATGTGGGGCCTTTCACTTTCCGGCTCTCTCTCCACTTGGAATATTTGATGGAAACTATCTTTTCTGCTTGACAGTCAAACCTGACATCAGCAACACCACCTCTTCGGACAAATGCCTTACTGTTGTCTTTGAGACCAAAGATTTATTGATCGACTTGATGGAATACCAGTATTTCTTTGCTTGGTGGGTCACTGAGCAGGATATACTGTCTGTTTAGCAAAATAAAATGGGCAACAAGATACACAATTTGTTCCCCAGTATTTTCCGAAAAGTAAAATGAGAAAAATATTAATGTGGGACGACTATATATACAACCGTTTCAGCCAGGAGAGAGAATCTTTTTAGACTTATCAATTTTAATCCATAGGATTTTTGAACCGCGACTTGACAAACCCAGCTTCAACAGGGTTTGTTAATACTTTGGTAAAATTCTCTTTAATTCTTCTGTTACTTAGATCAAAGCGGGTACCTCTTTTCACTATTGGGCGGGATGTTTTCAGCCCCAATTCTGACCAAACGAATCCTGATACCACTGGGCATCATTGCCAGAATAGTCATATCCACCACTGCCGTAACCAGACTGGTCCAGAGGCTGCTGGGCGATGGGCTGGTTCCCCCAGTTGCCATCTTGCGTGTTTCGTCGTTTTGTTACGCCTTGGCTGAAGTCGCTGCCCGCCTTCCTCTTACCTCCCCTGGGCTGGATTGGCTGTACTTTAAAGGGCGGGCCGCTGCGTCCCCCTCTTAGCGATCCCGCTCCTGGCCGAGGGCCATGCCCTCTAACGCCCACCCCTCGTATTCCCATTCCTGCGTGGGCGCGGCTGGCCCCATGCAGAGGATGGCCACCACCCCTGCCGCCCCGCATAGGCTGCCAACAAATGTTAAAACACATCTTAGGACATTTCATGTCCTTAGTACTAGCCCTTCTCAAGGGTGGAACATCAACTAAATAAAACCAAAAAATCCAGGGCTCAATTATTTGTTAATCTGTCGTCCCTATGCTCTACACCTGTGACAAAAATGCTTCATCCTTGTCAAGTTTCAAAAAGTGCTGAGCAATGAAAGTGTACTGCTAATAAACCCTGTGAGGCTAAATCTTCCTCCATTCCCAAACTCACTTTGTTTTTTTTCCACTTAAAATCCCTGCGCTATAAATAGTTTTAAGGTCCTTTGTTAAGTGTTTAAAATTCAAAAATGAAGTCTGAGGGGAATAAAAGTACTGCTATTTTCTTGTCTGGAAATAATTTGGCAAAGTTGTGCATTTCTAAACCGATTCAATCCGCACCAAACACTGATGCACATCAACTCTCAAGCACAGCTTTTTCAAGTCAACACACATGAACACAATTACACAAAGCCAAAAATACTGAAACTGAACCAGAACCGACACTGGTCACAATTCAGCAGTACTGCACAAACAACATGCAAAACAAAGGACTTCAAAACAACTTGCCAAGGTACACTCTTTCACATTAAATTCCTTTAGACCAGGCCTCCCTTACACAATGAAAAAGTAGCAGTAACTTCAATACAATGATGATACAAAGATTACCAGATAATGTATTTAAAAAGGCTAAAAGAACTCTCAAAACCCTGCAGGATTTGAACATTATCTATAAACAAGCTAACAAAACCATGACTTTGAACTTAAAAATCAACGCTCTCCTTACTGCAACCACTTCCCGATTAAAAATTTAACGCTCTCCTTACTGTAACCACTTCCCAGTTACTAAAGTTCTGGGCTCGATCACCAGACAGTATGTCGCCTCAAAATTATTTTGGTTTCAGGTCATTTAGACTGCATTTTTACAAAGTCCATGTCATAACAGAGCTGCTTTCTGGTTTTATTCCCACTTTTAACTGTGCAAAGTTTGGCAGAATATCTGTTACTATGATTTTATTGATTTTTCAAAGTTAGGCAATTTTCTTCATGGAAAATCAGAGTAAAATGGCATTCAAGTATTATGTTCCAATTTTAGAAATGGTGGCGATACAAAGATCAACTTCATGGTTTTTCCACTGGAATGTTATGTTGAGTGCTGAAATAAGTAAACCAGAGTGTTGTGAGTGTTCACTGGGGACTTTCCGCCCTTGCCATGACACTTTCAAACTGTTTGCTGCAGCTTCCACCCTTGCCGTGGTTGTTTCAAAATACTGCAGCACCAGGTGGTGCGGTAGGGAGAGAACTGAATCAAATCAAATAATGAAGCTCAAACCCATGACCTGATACCTCTTTTTGCTTTGACATTTCTTTCGCTCTAAAATTGCTACCTTCAAAACTTTATTACACATATCTCAGACAAACTAACTAAAAAAAGATGATTCCAAAACAATCCTTAGTTGGAAAACATCATGCACCTAAAATCAAACATCTTGCCTTTATATGCTTTCAAATCTATTCACTTCCATGCAATTTAGGAATATCTTTCAATTTATAGACGATGAAAACCAATCAACTTTGCACTGGCACAGGTCATAAATATTGAAAACAACACTGATAACATCCATTTTTCATGCGAGTGAAATCTCTTGATGTGCGAACACATTTCACAGACGTCATCCATATATCTTGTGAATGAACATTTCAAAGCAAAAACACTTGACACATTATATCTTCACACTCGACACACTATGTCTTTGCAACTGTACATACACACCTTCACTTCAAAACACTTCAAGGCAAGAACACTTGACATTAAGTAAGAGGCATGGTCTATATGACTGGCAGACCAAGACTGCCTGTGTACCAAGCAGCTTAGGTGCAAAACTAGCACTAGACACTAACAGTAACACCACATGCTGGACAACACCTAACAATACCTGAGCCCTGGATTATTAGTATCCTCTAGATACTTACAGGGGGAGAATATGGGCCCCCACGCCCTCGACCACGGTGCATATGAGGTGGAAGAGGAGGCGGCACGTAAGGTCCATAGTAGTAATCATCCTCATAGGGGTAGTAGTCATCATAGTACATTTCTGAAGCAAGAGAAACTCCCATCAATTAATAAAACTCCAGTGACACTTCACTAGCTTTTCAATACTTATAATGACATCACTCTTCTACTAATCAAGTATACAAAATGCCATGCTACGTTCACCATAATGCATATACCATAAATGCCTGGATTTACACGAGTTGATTACATTCAGACCAACCAGTCAACAACTGGTGCGAGACAGAATAAAGACACTTAAAAGCCAAGATCATTAGCTTCATTACGACCGCAGCCGACAGTTCCGCCACACTGCCTAGCGCTTCGTTACGGCCATACCCGAACGTAAAAGTCGGCTATGAACATGGGCTATTTTGATCACGCACTGATCACATGTTTCTGGCCCTGGGAGACTGACAATTGGTCAAACATTCTTGGTATCATCCAGTGAGATGATCTTGGGAAAATTAGCACTACACACACATCCATTCACTTATGCTTGGGCGCGAAATGTGGTTGGGGTATTTTCATTCATGCCTCGTAGCGTGTGAAAAAATGGCGATGCCCTTTGTAGCAGACAGTTTTCAGGATACAGATGATTCTCCATATTATTCAGATAAGGAATTAAATACTACTTTTCGTAAATTAGGAAAACACGAAGATGTAGCCGAGTCAGATACTGAGGTTTGTGAGGGGGATGATGATGAAAACTGTGATTTAGGAGAGCAGACCAACACAGAAGATAACACGCCGCTGGCCGCATTCCAGCGAACGTGGCACCCATCACTGGTTCTGCTGACAGTAAAGAAATTTGATCTCTGGGTCGGACCAACTTGTATACTGCCAGCTAATGCCAAACCTTTAGATTATTTCTTTTTGTTTTTGTACAGACAATTAGTAAACTGTATTATGAACACTGAATGTAGTTTTGTAGTGGAAAGAAAAATGATAATAAAAACTACCTGAACAAACTGTGTAAATACCTGAGGAGCACTTGGTGACATTTGGTGACCACTGTGAGTACTATCACATGGAAATGCTGTTTGACACTTTAGCTAAGCCATACTCTAATTCATGACTCATCTGTATGTGTTATGGTCACGTATAGGTGTGCTTCTCTTGTTTTCATACATGTCACTTATTCATTCATGTTTGGTGACATCTTTGGTGACAATGACACGACAAGCAGTGGTTAGAAAGGCATACTCACTTTGATAAGGAAGTAAAGCATGTTTAATGACACCTGACAAATTTCTAGCTTTATATCTGATCAGACATGCTCACAGTGTACTACTCATGAACAGAGTAACCCTATTTTGGGGGAAAAAGCTTGAGAAAATTCGAAATCTAGGGGCAGTTCAGCTCTCTAGAATGCAAATACGAGGGTTAAAAAAACAAACTTCTGAAGATTCTTTAAAAAGTTCTGCCATATACTGTTTAGGTCTCGCATCATCGGGCCGCTGTGGCCTGGATGACCATCTGGCAGTATCTTATAGAGCACCTCCAAGTCGGAAAAGGCATCCTTGGCTGGCCGGATTCACAGGCTCTCATACTGGGAGGTCAGGGGAGGTCCCTTCAGGTGGAGGAAAGAATGGGGAACCCCCTGCCTCATCATGCTCCTCAGAATCTGTGAAGTTAGAGGGCTCCTGTTTCCCAAAGGAATTGGCCAGTTGGGTGGGGACATTGTATTCCCTTAGAGGGTTGTGTAATCCCCTAGCCACATGAGCATTGGCTGATAGAGCCCTGTGTTGGAAGGGTGGGGAGATGTACAGGCTAAGAGGGAGTCTCACCTCAGGATTAGCTAGGACCCTGACTGGGGGGATGCCAGACCCACTTCCCTGCTGCCAACCGTGAGATGGATGATACCCATGCCTTTCAGTTGGGCATGGACACCAAGGATTCTCCCCTTTTAGGACCTCAGGCTTGGGGGGGGGGCCCTAGGTCCAGCTCAGGGCACCTTCAGGCTGGGGTTGTCATTGTCATTTTTGTTTAAAGCCCTGCTGACTGCATAGAGCCATATCAGGGCCATAACCATTTCAAAACATACACTATACTTTATCGGGGGGGGGGGGGGAGAAGAAAAGAATGAAAGAAAGAAAAAAAAGAAAAATACAATATCAATGCACAAAAATTTGTGTACATAATCCAAGGAAATGCTCCTGGCATTGACCACTCTGTCTAATCTATCGCACAGGGGATTTAAAAAAACAAACCTGAATACAAATTTAAACATAACTAAAGGCACTAATCTATAAAAATGGGTTTAAATTACCTAAAACTGCTTCCGCATCTCATTTCCCTAGAGCCAAAAATGCACTTAATACATATATCCAATTATCAATGCTAAGAGGAAGTATGTTAGGCTTTGTTGAACACATACAATAGGTAATGGGCCAGCAAGGCAAAAACTGAAAAGAAGAAGTGATAGAAAGCAAAGGAACAAGGCAGAAACAAAGAGAGTTACAAAAAAGGAAATTTCTAGCACAGAATTTCCAGAAGGTGGGGATACTATTCATACCAAAAGAGCCCCCAGCATCCCCATTGGGGGCATGACCATACAAATTTTTTTTTTTCTGAAACATAACTACTTGAGTAGATGAATACTTTAAGGCACAAGCAAGAGTTGTTTGTTCAAGGTAAGCATCTGCCATGAATGTAAAACACTGCACTGACTTACCTGGGGGAGGTAATCTTCTCATGCCTCCGCGCATTGGCCCTTGTGATCGAACAGGTGGTAGATAGTAATCATAGTCATCCCATCTGCACATGGAGCCAAACTGTTAGCCAGTAAGATGCTCTTGGTTACATGAAATTCTATTTTCATTCTTTTTTATCCCCCCACTAATTCCCCCTCAACTCTGATGGTCATTCTATAACAAATGACCTGTCTTCTATTTTTGAATTACAAACAGTTAAGAAAAAAGACTTGATGTAATTTGGTCCTTGAATGAAGATGAAAACTGAGGCTGAATCTAGTTCATATTTCTGAACCTAAATGTCAACAGATGACAACAACTTAAGTTTTCAACAAAAAAAAGCAGCTGAAACCAGTGTTCCTCATGGGCCCAATCTTCTGAGGGGCCTTGTGTACAAGCTTGTGATATTGGGAGTTATTTTCCAATTTTGGATGTCACAAGGCAGGCAATCCATCCAAGCAACAATGCATTTCAAGGAAAAAAAAATGCCGGGGGTCCAGGGGCAGAGCCCCTGGTGGGGGTCTGGGGGCATTGTCCCCAGAAGCTGAAGCATTTTAATCTAGTAAATGGAAATTTAACCCCCTCTGGTGAAAGATAAATCAAGTATTTTAATAAAAGAAAAAAAAAGGCACAAGCATTGTTAACAATGAACAAAACATGCAAATACTTCCCTTTCGCGGACATCCACGAATTTGCGGACATTTGGATTGCCTGCAAGGAAAACTAATGGGATACATTTTGTCTTTCTTTTCCTCCTGATTGCTATTACACCTGCAGATCTGATCTCCAGTTGGTTGTCATCTGCATAACATCTACAGGCCTGTACAGTTTGTCACTGGCAGTTGGCTTTGGCCACATCTTCTCCCTCAGCAGCCAGAGATTCCAGCAAACCTGCGGGAAATTAGTCGTAATCTGTTCGGCCTCTCCACAAGGACACACAGAGGAGGGCCCAACTATATATTTCATGTAAACTAGGCGATGCTCAAGAAAAGCAGAATTCATCCATTTAACAATGAACAATCAAGAATTCAAATAACAATCCAAACTCAATTTTGCAAGCCCCCCAAAAACTCAACATTACACATCCCCATATTTTCTTAACCCTTTCAGAGCCAGGGAAAAATGTAAATATGTGCTTCCCTGTTGCCAGGGAATTTTGAGGATTCAAGGATAATAATTCACAAAAAATTCTAGTGCAAAAACTATAAGAGATACAAAAAAGAAACGTGTTTTTTTAAAAAAAATGAAAATGAACAAGGATTCTGAATCTGGGCTTATTTTTCTCTTATTTTGATTGCAAAGACCTGTCCTGGCATTCCAAAGTGGAAATAATTTTTTGTGTTGTCTAAAAAGTAAGTTTCCATCTCTACAGATTGATACCCAACACACAAACAAACAAAAAAAGTTGAATATGACTTGTTTGTTGTCAGTTTATATAAATAAATGAAAACAAAACATATGACACCATAAAACGTTCATGAAATGATTCTGAACTCATGCAGACATGTAAGTGAGTAACCATCCAAACAATGACAGACATGGTTTCAGAAAACATAAAACTGATTGTACTCGGACACTGAAGAAACTACATGACGGTCATTGTACTCAGACACTGAACAAACTACATGACACTCATGAATTGGTTCTGTCTGTTCTTCAGGTTCTGCAATCAAAACAAGACAAAAATAAGCCCAGAATCAGAATCCTCATTAACCTTTAGCACACTACATTTTCCCATGACTTCTTTTCTCTGTCCCTGCATTCTTTCTCTGGGAGCAAAAAACTTGCGCACCTACTCGTTTAGAATTGTTATAACTTTGCTTGTATTATATGCAGACTTGATTTTTTGTAAACTAATAAAATAATGGATGAGGAATTTTTTCATATAATGCATTATGTTCTGCATGCATGTTTTGACATTGAAAAAAAAAATGCAAACGTGCCGACTCAGTTTTACTCACTGTGAGTGGAATTCTATTGTATGCAGAGACTTGATTTTTTGTATACTAATAAAATAATGGATGAGGAATGTTTTCATACAATGCATTATGTTCTGCATGCATGTTTTGATATTGGAAAAAAAAAAAAAAAAAAAACCTGCAAACGTGCCAACTCAGTTTTATTCACTGTGAGTGGAGTTCGGTTTCTCCTCTCTCCTCCTTCACCTGACTGGCATATCGATTTGTTTGTCACAAACAAATAGATGATTTCATCTATCATAAACAAACGAAAAAGTTTTCCCTCAGAAATGCCATCAGGCATCTCCTTGGGACCAGAGGTTTTGGTGAAATCTGTCAGCCATGAATGTTCATACCGGCTTGGAACATCGCCGTCACTTTCGCTTGAAACACACTATCATTGTCACCAACATCAGCTACCATCACTTCACCGTCAATTTCAGCCCTGTGTGAAGCCTTCAAACTCATTTTCAGAGTCCGAATCGATAGAAGAATTCGTACAATTTTTCTAAATCAACCTCCGCCATTTTGGTGTGGAGAAAATCCGCCAAATCGATGTTCACACTTTAAAAATTCAATACCGCATGTTGAATCAAAGGAAATGCAAATGGCGGACGGAAGAGCAGAGTTTAGTCTCGTTTTGAATCGAAAGAAGCAGTGTTACTATTATAAGTAACGGATATAGTGTTTATGAACCGGGAATTTTGAACACCCTTTGCTCGCGACACAGTGCGCCTGCAGATGCAGGGGAAATAATCCGTTCGGCGACACTGTGCGCCTACAGCGTGCTAAAGGTTAAAATAAGCCAATCAGCTTATCAGTGAGAAAGAGCTTGAAAAATGCGTAGCATGTGTCCCCAGTTCCCACTTTCAATCCTGGATTTCCTAACAATCGAGGAACGTCTGATTGTTGTCCATTTGGAGGCAATAGATTTGCAGTGAACGCAACACTTCGCTGATTGCCACGCCCCCTGCCATGCCTTCTAACTGGAGTACAACTTCTCTGCACCTCTCCTCTCCCTTTTCTCTTGTCTTCCCCCTTCCCACACACGAACTTGTGCGTGACCCCTCTCACCATCACTTTCATGGCTGTTGGGTCCAAAGTCCTAAGTATCACGGCCTGTGCGCTCGCCACTTGCACTTACCACGGCAGTCGCAGTCTGACTCGGACTTGTATCGTCTGCTTGCATCGGTTCCGCCAGCAAGCGTTGAATATTCGTCGGTTCAGGGTCGTCATTGTTATTTTCTTCACCCTCATGTTCAAGCAAACAATCAGATAACAAATCATCTCTGTCGTCATCATGCTCTAAAATCATTTGTACGGTCATGACGGTCCGGTGACAGGAGCCACCGTTTCGGCTTGTCGAAGGTTGGGTCGCCATTTTGCTCCACTTCACATGGTCCAGTTACCAAATCATTTGCGAGTCTTTCCTATGGCGTATCCTAATTTACATCCTATTTTTATATTGTAGACACTTATAGCTCACTGTGCAGCGTTCCTTTGTGCTTATTGGCTCACACTGTAGTGAATGAAAAATCGGAAAACCCCTAGGACGTCAGTGGACGGCCTATAGGCAATATGGCAACATTTTTTGTAGGACATCAGCTGACAGCCTATAGGCACTGAACGGGCTAACAGATTTGCTCTTAAAAACACCCCCCTGAAGCCACAGTGCCTCTGAACTGATGGTAAATCCGCTATCAATGAATACCTCAAGAAACATCTCCAAGGTCTACAAGAACCCTTTCCACTAACTTCCATCACCATGTCCATCAAAAAAGCGAAAACTTACCCAATACTTTCACGTGCCATCATGCGGATCTCCTGTTCGCGTTTGCGCTGCTCCTTCTTTTTGTTTTCCGAGGGTGGTTTTGCCAGGGATACATCAATCTCAAGGTTGCCAACTTTCTGCAGACAAAATCAAACCAGTCAGGAATGCCATCTTCTCTTTTTGTTCATATAATATGTGAGCATGCATAGTTTAACTAGTTAAATGTAGGTGTCTGCTGCAGCCAGACCAGCTGGTAAACAACTGGAGTGAGGTAACAGAACACCATTACTGTACACAGTGTAGGAACGATCAGCACAACAACTTTATCTGTAGGCTGGAGCTGGCACTGTGAATCAGTGTGATGAACTAAACTGTTCGCAGCACATTTTCTTTCATCAGTGAACACCAACAGAAAAACAATATAACCAGTTTTAAATTAGGCAAAAGAAAGGAAAAACAAAAGAGGCTCTGTAATTTAACCCAAACCTGTTCAATAAAAGCAGAATTCTATCACTTAAAAAAAAACACTAAAAAATATGAAAAAAAAAAAAAAACCTTTCAGGACAGTTTCAATTTCCACTTAAGCAAATCTCAGTACAAGTACTCTGAACTTCCAATTTGCTTTCCTTACTAAGGCTGTACAAAACTCAAGTTGTCTCGACAACTTGAATAGATACCTTCCGTCAAACTGAGCCCAATTTCTTACCTTTGAAACGAAACTAGTTTGACTTTACCCACAACAAATCAATGAAATCCAGAAAAAAGTAATGATATTTACCATTATTAAGACTCAATATTAACAATGGAACAAAAATCCCGATAAGGAAATAAATACTTCAGCAACATACTGTATGGGAAACCTACCTCACCATTAAGTTCTTCCATGGCCTTCAGAGCATGTTCACGTTCTTCAAAGTGTACAAAGCCATAGTCCTTGATCTTTTTCACTCTTTCCAGTTTGCCATATGCTCCAAATTTCTCTTTCAGCTGATCCTCTGTTACATCTGCCGTCAGGTTGCGGACATACAGAACTTTCACCTGCTCAACATACATTCTGATCCTTTAAATGACATGTTACCCTTTTAACTCCCCAAATGTCAAAAGCTGCAAATAGAAAGCAGGGAATTCCCATTTAGTTAACACACTTATCATATCTAGCTAATACAGAGTGGCACACATAAGCACTCTATTTCTCTAACCCCGGCCGAGAATTCGGTCAAAAGATGCCTCCAGATGGTGCCATATCCCACCTGATCACCCTGGTCATGCGAGAATTTGAGAATCAATCCTCTTTTTAAGGACTTTGATTGCCAGGCCAGACAGGAAAGTCTCGAAAAGGGCCAGGTAGGGTGGGCCTAAGTGAACTAGCTAAACAGGAACTTACTTGAAAATTCCTCACTTAGCATCATACTATCTACCATATCTAACTATATTGCAGAACTTCTGATTAGGAGGGAGAGATCACCTGCTCTGGTCTGTCCACCTGCAGAAGGCACTAAAAACAGCATCAGCTGAAATGAAGATGCTGGAAATCCCTTACAAAGCCCTTCTGAGCTGCAGAGATTTCTCAAGTACGAGTTAATAAAGATGGATTCCCTGTGCCAAAATGTCGTTTCCAGGACATCCTGAATGGAAATAAATTTACACACTCACCATGTTCAGAAATAGTTGTACGGCCAACTCTGACGGAGCTTACCAAACTCTAAATATACAGGCCTACTTCACAAATTTTGCAATTTCACACAAAAAGACTATTCATCCAAAAATCAAATAAGCACAGTGTTAGAACATACAAAGTGGAAAAGATCCTTACATGAACATAAATCCACACAAAACTAAATCAACCAAATTGGGTGGTATCCAAAACAGCACAATTAGAGCATCACATGGCCAATTTTAAGCGCAAGTACGGTGTGCCTCAAGAATAGCGTTGGAATGCCAGGAAGTAGGCAAGGACAAGGGGTCAGAGTCAGGTCAAGACAGCAGCCAAATAGCCTTGCCCCCAGCACAAATGAACAGCCGTGCCCTGGTAGCAGGATGTCCTTGGGGGTTACAGTGAAGGCAACAGGCTAAACTAGTAGCTGCACTGGAGGCCTAAAGCTCCCCTGGTCTCAAGTGTAACGAGAGGACCAGGCAATCCATTCAAGCAACAACGTGTTTTAAGGAAAAGGGGCGGGGTCCAGGGGCAACCGCCCCTAGAAGCTGAAGCATTTTAGTCTAGTAAATGGAAATTTAACCCCTCTGGTGAAAGATAAATCAAGTATCTTAATAAAAGAAAAAAAGGGCACAAACATTGTTAACAATAAACAAAACATGTAAAATACTCCCCTTTCGCGGATATCTGCGAATTCGCGGACATTTGGATTGCCTGGAGGACCATAAGGAGGGTACACCATGAGAGCCATGCAGGTTATCCAAGAAAGAGACAGCCAAGACAGAGTCAATTATCTAAGAAAGAGAAAGCCAAGACAAAAAGAGTCAACTTGCATGTGTCTGGCCTTGTCAAATGTTGGCTGGAGAATGAACAACAAAGTACTTGACACTCACTGAGCAGGAGGATTGCCAATTGGTCAAGAAGGGTCATATGGATAACACGAGATCTATGGACAGTGATGTAAATTTGGGCTAATGATATGTGCACTAAGCTTATCAGGTTGGCAATGGTTTTGGATTTGGTGTATGGTGTATGCGAAGTTTAAAATCAAACTGTTCCCCTAAAAAATGTTTCTGCAACTTGCAGAAAACAAGCAAGACTGCTACATTTTCTGCTACCATGCCACAAGATATTTATGTGGCAGGGTGCATTTTCAGTTGGAAGGCTCGCTAAACTTCTGAGGACCAAATGATCCAATGGTGAAATAAATTCGCCCACCACACATCAATGACCAGAAATTCCTGTTACTGTCGGAACAGCTCATATTGTGAGAAAAGAAAGGACCAAAGTATGAAAGGCAAAAAGCCCAGAAAAGATGAAAAAGGTGAGAGCCAAGATAAACTCATGGAACTGGCATCCTGCCATTCATGAATGTTGGCCACTGAATGAAATAATGGCAAGCTAGACCAGGCTAGTAAGTGATGAGGGCACTGAATGGCTGAAATAAGAGTAGCCCAGGGATATCTGCCAACTGAAATCTGACCAAACACAGGAAACTATTTGGTTAGGTTAGCACTTGTTTGATATGGTATATTACACAACGCTTATTGTTATTGTTTAAAGCCCAGCCGACTGTGTAGAGCCATATCTGGGCTACAACTGCTTCAAAACATACAAAACTTCCAACATGATGAAAAAAGAAAAGAAAATTAAGTACATATATATGAATACATTCACACACATAATCTCAAGGACATGCCCCTGGCGTTGACCACTCCGTCCAATTCATCGCACAGGGGATTTAGAAAAAACACCTGAACACATATTTAAGCATACCTCAGGACACCAAAACAAACATAAAAAACGGACTTAAATTACCTAAAAGTACTTCTGCACGTCTCACCTCCCAAGAGCCAAAAATGCCCTTAATATATATACCCAATTATTATTCCTAAGAAAAAGGACGCAAGACTTTATCGAACACATACAGGTGAATGGACTAGAAAGGCAGAAAATGATAGGAACAAATGACAGAAAGCAAATAACAAGGCAGAAACAGAATGACAGAAAAGAGGACATTTCTAGCACAGAATTTCCAGAAGGTGAGGATACCATTTATATTGAAAAAGCCTCCAGAATCCCCTCAGGGGGATAAAATGCTTAACATTGAAATACCTTGGACATGGTGTCTTCATCAGGTTCTTCCTGGGGGTCAGCCCAGTCAACAATAATATCACACTGCCACACCCTGACACGCCCAGTGGTCAGCTTTCTCTTGGCAGCAGAGGCATTTTTGTGCGTATCATATTCCAAGAAGGCAAACCCACGGTTTTTCAGCTTGGGGTTGTCAGCAGAACCATAGATGATGACTTCTTGTAGACCCTCTGGACAGTAATAATATCATTATTGTAATCACTATAATTATCATCATTTATTACTAGTTTGTTAGTATAATCACTATAATTATCATCATTTATTACTAATGTTACTAGTGTTTAAAATCCAGGCGGCTGCTCAAAGCCCTATCAAGGCCATAACCATCTCAAACACATCAATGACTGAATAAATCAAAACCTGGAAAAATCAAAAACTGTATTCACACAAGTAATCTTAGAATATACCTCTGGAATTGGCTATGCTGCCCAATTTATCACCAGAGGGATTTAAAAAAACAACAAACAAAAACAAGAAACGTAAAAAAAAAACCTACCTGATAAATGCGTACACGTAAGTAAGTAGTACACAAAAGCATACATAAAAACTGGCTTGTAGTACTTAACCTTTAGCAAGCCGCATTCGTTTGGTGAAATTTCTGCCTGCAGCCACATTCTTTTTGGGCGACTGAAAAACGTGCACACATACCTACTTCAAATTGCTGTAATTTCTTTTCTATTGTTTGTACAGTTATGAAATTTGGTGTGAATGTAGAGGAATGAATAAAGAACATGCTGATACCAACCACTGTGTGTTTTGTGTATACTTTTGTTATGAGAAAAAAAAATGACATGACAAACAAAAATGCTCAGGATGGTCCCTGGGTTTGGCAGTGGAATTATCTGCCAGATGGAAGAATGACATGATACTGAGGAACCTATTCCTACACATAACCTTCCTGAACCCTGTCATCTCAAGATATTCATCTGTACACCAAAACAATTCATAAGATGATCGCTGAGAACTGCCCATCAGTAGAACAATGGCCAAGAATGCCTTCATTGAAGTTACCTCCTTCCACGAACTTACTCGCATCGCCACCTCTACTCTCCGCTGTTTCCGCAGCATATCTGTTTGTTTCAGTAACAAACAGTTGAATAACTTCATGAGTGATGAAGAGACGAAACAAATTTGCCTCGGAAATATCATCTGGGACATCGACAGGACCGCTGACAGAATCGAACTCTCGAAGCCAAGCATGATCGTAGCCATCCGAAACCGCAAAATCATCGTTATCTGAATCGCTACCGTCACTCGGTTCTCCCTCACCTACATCAGCCCTTTCCCTCTCTGCCACAAAATTCTGAATATCTTGCCGATTAAAGCCTAAAAATTCTTCGTCAGAGTCGAAGAAGAGCTCCTGCAGTATTTGCTCGGTAATGACGCCATGTTGAAATTTTCCTCAAAAAAATTCAACTAAGTTTGAAAATTTATTGCAAACAAACCACAGGGCAAATGGTGCTAACACAAGACAGGAAGATGAAGGCTAAAGCATGCTGCATTGTGGGATTGCTACTTTCAGATTCGCTCTTTTCAACCAATCAACTACAAGCTTGCTGTTTACACTACCTCTCAGTGAGCGCACGTGCGTGCCTACGGCTGTATCGGCACAATGACGCTTCGGCACACCAGAATGCCACCAGCATGATAAAGGTTAAAACTGTCACTGAAAAGTTCACATTTTCTACGAGTTTGTTAACATTGTTATTGTAGCTTAAAGCCCAGCCAACTGTGCAGAGCCATATCATAACCATCTAAAAAAATACACTACCTCACTGTGGGGGGAAAAAAAAAAATACAAAAGAAAATTAAGTACACATATCAATAAATTTGTGCACATTATCCAAGGATATGCCCCTGGGGTTGACCACTTCATCCAATTTAGCACCAGAGGATTTAAAAAAAACATACCTGAAAGCAAACGTAAACATAAGGTCACCAAAAACACCAAAAAAAAAAAAAAAAAAGGTCTAAATTGTTACAAATTATCAATCCCAAGAGAAAGTATGTAAGGCTTAATCGAACATATACAGGTGAACGGACCAGCAAGGTAGAAAACGGTAGGAAGAAATGATAGAAAAAAGGAACAAGGAAGAAACAAAGAGTAACAGAAATTGAGAATTTAAGTACACACATCAATGCATTCGCGCACATAATCTACAGAGATGCCCCCGGTGTTGACCACTCTAATTTATTGCATAGGGTATTAGAAAAACACACCTGAATACAAATTTAAGCACACCCAAGGACACCAAAACATATAAAAACAGGCATAAACTACCTAAAATTGCTTCCGCATATCTCACTTCCCCAGAGCCACAAATGCACTTTATACATGTACCCAATTATCAAACCTAAAAGACAGCATGCAAGACTTTATCAAACAATACGGGTGAATGGACCAGAAAGGCAGAAAATGATAGGAAGATGTGACAGAAAGCAAAGGAGGAA
Source organism: Monoplex corrugatus (assembly GCA_030674185.1). Lineage (NCBI taxonomy): Eukaryota > Metazoa > Mollusca > Gastropoda > Littorinimorpha > Ranellidae > Monoplex > Monoplex corrugatus. Next base: position 60,069,400 of record JAPXFY010000017.1, read on the forward strand.
GAAAGAAACAAAGACAATGACAGAAAAGAGGAAATTTCAAGCACAGAATTTCCAGAAGCTGGGGATACTATTTATACTGAAAGAGCCTACGGATTCCCATGGAAGACTTCAGGAGAGCAAGTCAAAACGCAACAAAAATGTCAATTAGTACCTTTCAGGTTCCTGGCAAAATCATGTCCTATAATTCTATTTGATTTTCTCTCCGCTGTTCAATCCCTTCCCTCGAAATAACTTCTATTCAAAGCAAGCTCAAATGACAGAAAAATCAAAACTTAATCAAATTCCATCGTCTAGTGAATGCTCTTACCCTGTTACGTATTGTGCGCAAGTTAACTGTTGGCATCTTTGAGGTTGTCTGCACCATTCATGACATCCAAAAATTTAGAACTATTCAAAGTATTTTTGATATCTCAGGTCTTTGACGCCAGAAAGCTTACTGACATACTTTTATGCAAATCTCATTAAAAAATTTCAAATTTTTATATGAATGAATGGATATGAGTTGAACTTTTTCGTCTTCTCCCATCTAGTGCATTCCGAGTTTTGATGTACGAGGGTGTATAACCATAGGTTTCGGACCGATAGCCAAATTTCATTGTCCTCTGATGAGCCACAGACATATAGGAAAGGTTGAGTGATAAAAAGGCACCACATACATTTCCATGCATCCATCACACGTGACACTATGTATAAGTAGTTTCAAGAGTTCTGAAACCACTAACCTCTTACTCCCTCATGATCTCAGAATTATAGGAAATTCTTATTGTAACAAACCAACTATGAACACCTCTACACTTATACATTCTGGACAAATCATTCTACACAATATTAAGTACACTAACCAACTAAGCCAAAAAACGTTCTGCAATTTACCTGCACGTTTACTGAATTCTTCAAAAATGTCAGTTTTGGACTTGTTCTTGGGAATGTTGCCCACAAACAGACGTAGATTGGCAATGGAAATGTTCACCTTCAGTTTTTTCGCTTTTCGTATTTCATGGCCGTCATACTGGGGAAAAAAATCAAAGTAATGAGGAATATTAAAGTAAATTCCCATTTAGATAGTACACTTACCATATATCCAACCAATGCAGAGTGGCACACATGATCGTTCTATTTTGGCCGTAGCCTACCCAGTGTTTGCCAAGAATTTGGTAAAAGATGCCTCCATGTGGTGCCTCAGTCATCCCACCCAACAGCCCAAGTCACGTGAAAATTTGAGTGTCAATCCTCCTCTTTTTATGGAATTTGAATAACAGGCCAGGGGAAAAAAAAGTTTCAAGAGGAGTCACGTAGGGCGGGCCTAAGAGCTGCACTTTGCAGAAAGTGATGGAAGGCAGCTGATGTTGACTGGACACGAGTTCATGGGCCCTGGGACAATTCGAAAGAGGATGACGTAAGTCTTTATACACCCCGATGACAGCCACAAGGATATGATGGTTGCTACATCTTTGGTGTATTGCTCATTAACCCACTGCCTACCGCATTGACAGCGAAATTTGCGTTGTCTGAATACCGGATTGACCAAGATCGACCACTGAATACCATGTCAACATGTTCTTTCATTTTCGCATATCCCAGAATGCACTTGCGACAGTACTGCTTTCCAGTACTTCTGTTTCCGCTTGTTATTTTCTGGTTTGTTGTAAGGCAAATGGCGGAATAGTTTTGCTGCTATGAATTTTCAAAGTATGGGGGTTTTTTGGACAAAAATCTTGTTCAAAATGGCAGAAGACAAAACTTTGCAGCTTCTGGAATCCATTTTCGGATACAATAGTGATGAAGAAAGTGAATCTGAGCGGTTTTCTTTGGAAGAAATCCATTAGAGAGGTGAGTCGGATGTCAATCTTGCCGATTTTGAAACCGAAAATTAAAATGATTTGGGGATGGTGACAGTGATGTAGAGTTGCCGCTGCTGTTGGGCCTAGTGCCAAAAAAAAAGAAAGAAAAATTACAAAATCAAAGGTTGCTAGAGATGCAGCGACTGTTCACTGGACTGATATGGGTGAAGTGATGTCTTTCGAATTTTTTCATAATTTTTCTGCACATGGTGAGTGCAATAGTAAATTTTTATGGATGTTTCTTTGAGGTGAGTGTGCATGTTGCGGAGTTGCTTCCCTTGCCATGGTATTTTCATAGTCTTGCTGTACAGTTGCATGGCAGGCACAGGGTTAACAGAGATAAAGAGAGTTAGGAGAGTCCTCATCTTGGGCTTCCCTGGGTTCCAAAAAAGAGACCACAGATGGAATTCCGATGTAATGAGTTCTGAAACCTGATAGTTGGATCTTGGCCAGGAATTCTGACAAGAGAGGGAGGTCCTGGTTCCAGCATATATGAGGAACCTCACGCAAGATGTATTATCTATAAACTTCTTCAGAAACTCAGGACAACACAGTTTGTGCGAGCTCTTGGTCACTCTATCAGGACTGCTAAAGGATCTGAATGAGAAGTCAAGAGTATTGGGGCTGTGGTTGTGGTGTCAGCGCCTCCTCAGAAAGGGTCTGCTGGATCACATCCAGGATGAATGAAGGGTCTCCTAGGGGGAAAGGCCTTCAGAGTGGTCATGACGCCTAGGCCGTTTAGGCAACCAATCCGAACAGGAGCCACAGGATGAACCAACATGCTCTGAATCTGGATGCGCAGATAATTCGGAGGACAGGCTGCGCCTATGCCACCTACTATGGTGGAGGGTGGGCTCCCAGCTCTCTGACTGCTCATGGGACCGAAAGGGGGCAGACTGGGGAGCCAACAGGATCTAAGGTTGCTGAGAGTCTCCTCCCGAGGGAGGAAGCAGTGGAGACTTTTGGGCCAACGCCAAATGAAATAGGTGCCAGGTGGCAGCCTGCAATGCCCGTATGTTCCAAAGTCTGGCTAAGGCCAAGTATGCCTTCCAGGGAGGGGCTCTGGGCCAAGTAGCCAGCGGGAGCTATATCGGTGACCAGAGCGATGTTGAGCAGCAAAACCACAACCAGTGTAGAACTCTTGCACTGGGCCAGAACCATTACCCGCTGCCAGAGAGCCGGGGTGCCGAGTGTGGTCTGCCCGAATGACAGAGGCCCCAGGCATGGGTCCTTTCAGGCCCCACTCTGAGTGGAGGGCAAGGCAACAGGGGCCTGGTTGGCCTCTACTGGAAGGTGAAAGGAAAGCCAGTCGGGTCCCCAGATGGAGAACAGGAGGGCATGAGGGAATCAATTTCGACCCTTCGGTGCTAGAAGTAGTGCTCAACTCACTAGGCACCAAGCGGGAGAGAGAGTGGAAGATTTGGATGGCAGGGATTTGGCCCATATCAGGGCTCCACCAAGGCAAGAGGGGAAGAGGAGGGGAAGGGTATATCCTGAACATGAGTTCTGTTGTGTTCATTGCAAAGCAACACAGCTGCCACCCAGCTGGAAAAAATAAAAAAGAAGGAGCACTAAATCCCTCATGCCCTCCTGTTCTCCATCTGGGGACCCGACTGGCTTTCCTTTCACCTTCCAGTAGAGGCCAACCAGGCCCCTGTTGCCTTGCCCTCCACTCAGAGTGGGGCCTGACAACTAAAAGGTGTGGCGCAAACTCTGTGCTGGTGAGGCTGCGCAGTTTCAATCAGTGGAAACAACCCCTCTTTTTATGGTTAGATTTAGCATAAGGATTGACTGATTCATGATCAGAAGATTGCAGACAGGACAGAGCCTCAGAATGGTCAGTCCCACTGGGAGATGCAAGTGAATTGGCACCACTTTTAGCAGCCACAATGGAAGCCAACGACCGGCAGAGGAAGAGCTTAACATTCAAGCACTATTGCACCAAACACACAGAATACCTAATGACAGGTCATAGTTCACATTCAGAGGAAGGTGATGTCCACTATAAGAAAAGCCAAAGTCAAGGGAAGCAGCTATCAGGTTGCGAAAGCTGCACGAAGACAAACAGCTGCAGTGATGCGTGTGCTTGCTGAGGTGTGTGGCCGGCAAAAGAGGAACCACACTTGAGTTCTTGAATAACACGCGCTTTAGATGGGATGTGGCACCACCAAAAGACAACTTTTGACCAAATTCTTGGCAAACACTGGGCATGTTACAGCCAAAAATAAAGCAATTGTGTGCACCACTCTGCATTAGTTGCACATGGTAGTGTATGACACTAAAATAAATGTTCTGAAACAAGGGTGGGATAAAAAAAAAACACCCACCCACTAACATTTAAAACAAGCATAAAAAAGCAACACACAAAAGACTGGCTTCCTTTACAACTGATACACATATGGAAGCAAAACGTCACAAAGAGCAAGCACATTATACAAAATATCTTCAATATTTCATGTATGCCAGTTATAGCCTAGGGCAATAATAGCTAACTAAACATTCTCATTCCCACTGACCTCATAAAATAAAACCAGCTAAAGCCTGAAGTCTCCAGTAATACAATGTATCAAGACAAATATGCACATGCAGGGAATCCTGGGAAAGACCATAAGGCCCTTGAAAGATATGGTATGGTATTTATAAAATCAGCCGCTAACTCAGGCCAAGACAGAGCAACCAACTGGCACCTTCATGCATTCTGTCCAACATGGTCACCATGTATTTAGAAAGAAATACTGCTTTCACCCACACTGTGCTAGCAGTATGTTGCTGCACAATCTGCACACTCTCTGGTCCTTGGTGAGCGTGTATGCTGTGTGATTATGTTTCTATAAATTACCTGTCACTGATACGACTTATCAGATCTTAAACACGCATATTTCATGTTCTGCAAACCTACACAGGGAGAGAGCTTGGGCACAACCAGCCCTGGTCTGGGAGATCTGAAAAATCTCCATCCTTTACCCATGTAATGGAAGATGCCTAAGAAGAACTGAATCCCAGACCTTTCAACAGGAAGCCTATGTCTTTCCCATTTGACTCCTGCGCCTGTCGAAACCAGCAAACAATGCAATGCAAAATTTGCATCTCGCCGCTCATGTTGTCAGTACAGGTCATAACAACTCTTAATGTAAGGAGTGGCAGCCCATATTCAAATTGAAAAGCAGTCATCTCATTTTGGCAAATATACTCAACACGCTGGATTGAAAGAAGTATGGAGCCAGCAGGTCACCCCATCTTGGCATGTTTTTGCAGCTGATCAATTTCTGAGACCTCAATTCACAGTTTTGGCATGTGCAGTAAAAACTTTATATTTTCCATGATCGCTCAAGCTTTTCCTGATGGCATGCCCTCTTTGAAATTTAGACCAATAAAAAGCTCAGCTTTTCTTTATGGAGGTTATTTCTACTTTTAAAATAATGCAAGGGTGAGGTCTGAGGTCTTCTGTGAGTTACCTATTTGAAATGGCCAGTCTGCTTGAAGTGGATGTAACTTGGGCAGACAAAACTACCAGCAGGTTTGCCTAATGGATCAAATATATATCATCTTATTTTCAAAATTATAAAATAAAATCCAGATTTAATTGAATTCATACAATTTTTTTAATCGTACAGTTCATAAAAAAATTACACTGAAGATTTTTTTTTTTTAATACTGAAAATAGCCATTTTCAGCTGGATCTGCTGTATGTCGGTACTTTTCCATGCACTATTTTGTTATTTAACGTAAGACAATTATGTCACTACCTGAAGGAAAAAAACATTCATGACTGGCTAGCACAACAAGATTATTATCTGTTTCATGCCATTGTTATTATTTTTGTTTAAAGCCCAGCCAACTGCGTTGATCCATATCAGGGCTATAACTATTTCAGAACATACACAATACTTTAACAGGAAAAAAAAAAGGCACAGAAAATTGAGTACATCTATCAATGCATTTGTGCATATTCTAAGGATATGCCCCTGGCCTTGATCAGAGTGGTCCAATTTATCACACAGGTGATTTAAACAAAAACTGACACCAAATTAACCATAACCGAGGACAATAAAACATAAAAACAGGCCTTAGTTACCTACAAATGCAACATAAAAACAGGCCTTAGTTACCTACAAATGCTTCTGCACATCACATTTCCCTAAAGTCCAAAACGCACTTAATACGTGTACCCTATTATCAATCCTAAGAGAAAGTACATACGACTTTATCGAATACACATATGTGAATGGACCAGCATGGCAGAAAATGATACGAAGAAATGACAGAAAGCAAAGGAACAAAACAAAAACAAAGCGAGTAACAGAAAAGAGGAAATTTTTCACACAGGAACAAAACAAAAACAAAGAGTAACAGAAAAGAGGAAATTTTTCGCATGCGATTCCATAAGGTGGGGAAACTATTTACACTGAAAGAGCCCCTGGCATCCTCATGGGGGAATGTTTCATGCCATGAAAATATGATATAAGCATTAGATAAGGACCAAATGACCTTGATCACGAATGCAGGATTTTTTTAAAAAATGGTTTAATCAAAATACAAATATCTTTGAGGACATGACTAACAAAGATTAAAAGCAAACTTCAACAAGGCAAAATTTCATAACCACCTTTTTGACTGCCTCAGAAGCAGCCTCCTTGGTAACGAACGTGACAAAACAGTAGCCACGGCTCAGACCAGATGCAGGATCCATCATCAGACGCAGGTCCCAGATCTCACCACATTCTTCAAAGAGAGGGATCAGCTCGTCCTCAAAAATGTCCTTCGGGATCTTGCCACAAAACACCTGCATAATTCACAGAACACTTGCATAATTATAATACTGTCACAGGAAGTCCCTTTCTCGTACTATTGAAATCTGTTAATACAAAATCTTATTTCACATTTCATCAGGGTAAAGCTACACCACCAACAACAAATGTTTAGAGGTGGTTTAGTGTTACCGGATACGAGTTTTTTATTCCAGTCCCACATGTTCACCTGAATCTGAAAACTGTCCAGCCATGCCTCCGTATCCAGCTTCCCTTCTTTCTCACCCCAATACTGATCTCACCCCCTAACCCCTTTTCTTCTATGAAATAATTACAGCAAATTGTTTCTTCTGGTATCCTACTGTTTCTGGTACTACGCTTCTGATGTTCTGCTTTGACCAATTGAGCGTATTTTCCCTTTCATGTAAGAGTCAAACAATGTGCTGATAATTTGAAGCGGCAAAATATCTTCAATTCTGATTAATTACCTCCAAAATTTTAGAGAGAAAGACAGATGAGAGGTGGAGGGTACACGCAGGCACGCAGGGAAAAGAAAAACAACCCACAGGAAATGGATCAGCAATGTCGAGGTCAGCTTCTTTCGCTAACCAGATTTCCGCGCCGATTTTTCTTGGCAGATAACACAGGTCGGTAATGCTGATCAGTACTCATTTTGTGTTGTATTAAATGAAAACAATCATATTAAATCTCATGATATTGGATATAAACAAAAGAAAATATTACATGGTAAATGTGGGAAACTTGATGTGCATGTGAAGCAGGAATGTGGCACTCTGTAGCACTGACACTAGTGACGATGATGATGACAGCAGCTCTGCGTCACTGACATAACCTATCACCATCACAGTTACTCCCGATGTGTCTAGATCCATTTTATGTTGCATTTTTATCCCATTGGGCAAGGATAGGATTTCACATGGCAACAGGTTCATTTAGACCCTAAGAAAGTTCTCACATCTGGTGCCAGTGAGTGCTAGTGTTGACATCAGCAGACATATAAAGAGTGGGCAAGTCAGAACAGTTGACTTCAATGCACACTGTTCTTGTCTGATGTACATGACCATGTCGATACTACTGTACTGTATGATATCAATTAAAGTTGGATCTGAACAAGGACTACCTACACTGGAGCGAACTAGCAGCAACAGTCTCCCCTCTTAATACAAATTGCTCCCAAGTGTTCTCCAGCATCAAAGCCAATAACAAAACTGGTCACAATAAACACCAGTAAGCTCACCACTCCTTTTACCATACTTATTTTTAAAAATAAAGTATTAAAAAGAGAGAGAGAGGGGCAAACATCAAATTCAAATGTAAACACACCTCATGCCCCGCTCCGGGCTGGGTTCCAGTCCATTCAGGTGGAGGGCCACCATACTTTCTCTGACCTGCTGTCACATCAAATTCGTAACCAGTTCGCTTCAAAATTTCCTGCAACATACATTTCATCTTTGTTTAATGTTTTTTTAGCCTTCAGACTTTTTTTTTTTTGATGCAAGTTTGCAAGCTTGTTTTTGTGTATACTCTACAGGCGTTATCTTGCTGCAGTCTGCATGCTTCATCTTGCATGCTTCATCTTCATAGATTTTGTTTCCATAAGTCACAACAACTGACAACTTCCAGGATCTTTAACCCTTTCCTCTGCACAGCATAGCCATCTGTTTACTTCCTGATGGGAGGGAAAACTGCACGAGAGAGACACGTTTATGGATGTGTGTGTTCAAAATACATTATCTCTGCAATGGGAGTGTGTATATTTGTGACATACAAAACATGCAAAATTTTAATGCAGCGACATGTGTCCTACTGGTACTGATTTTCTTCTATGCTCTTGTGGAAAAGCATATCTCACAAAAACAATCAAGGGAAAAGCTACCTGGGAAGGCACAATATTCATTGATTCCTGGCATATCTACTGGTGTGCATACTTCATCTTCTACATGAATACATGATGCCATTGATGGTGGTTAGGCACAAACAAATCTGCACACAAGTAGACCTGGAAGATCCTGAAAATCTCCACCCTCTACACACCAGGCAGAGGTAACCAGGCATGATCAAATCCAGACCTTCAGACTGGAAGTCCGACATCTCATCCACTTTAAAATCTCGCCCACTGGTCATGTATAACTCAGGGCCAGTTACCTTCAAAATTTCCTGTAAAAGACAGCATGCTCAACAGCAAGGCTTCCCCCATACTATGTTAACTACACATTCATCCTGAATTCCCAACAAACTATTAACAGCGAAGTCTGCTAACAATGCAAACCTGCATGTAAAACTCATGAAACTGCAAATATTACTTAAAACTGATTGTGATGAAAAATGTACTGTAAATGACAGTGTCTATCATTTTCAAAAATTGCATTCACAACTTCACTAAAATCTTCTGAATTGCAAAATGGCCAAAAAAATTTAACCTCTTCTCTGCTTGGTACGAGTAACGCTCGTAGTAAAATCGAAATTCACCACGCCCGTATACGAGTGCCACTCGTAGTAAACTCGTCACGGAAAGCGAGCAAATCTACACAAGAAATGACTGCGCAAAATGTTTCCAACTCTGTTGCTGATATCAGCGAAGAGCCCCATACCCTTCACGTCACCAGTAACTGACCACAGGATATGCAAATCGCGAGTTGAGAGGTTACAGTGATTAGCGAATTCAAGATGGCAGCGAGACCTAGTACGTCGTCGGCTCGACCTGTTTTCAAGCGGTACACTGCGCTTGATGTGTTGGACGAGATATTCAACGATCAAGACAGTGGAGAAGAAGACATGGGAGGATCGGATCCTGACATCAGTGATGAGGAGGAGACGGATGGGAACCAGCACCATCCACTTTTATCGGAGATAGGTGCTGGTGATGACGTGGATCCTTTGTTCGCTCCCAGTGAAAGCAGTGGGGAAACCAGTGCTAGCGAGGGTGAAGAAGAGGAAATGGGGGATCCTCTACCATCAACAAGCACTGCACCCCCTCCTGTCAGGAGGGGACGGGGTCGTGGACGTGGTAGGGGGTCTGGACGACGGTGAGGGCCCCGTGGAAGCGGCAGGGGGCGTGGCGTGAGGCGTGGTCAGCAACAGCTAGTGAGAGAATGGCGAGAAGCTGATGCACAGCACCCCAACCCTGGTGTAGTTTTCACTGGAAATCCGGGGTTGAAGGTCAGCTGTGCTAATTTTAGGCCGGTTGACTATTTGGAATTATTTTTTTCTGACCTAGTCAACCATCTCGTCATTCAGACAAACCTGTATGCTGACCAGTTTCTCGAGGCACACCCCAATCTTCCACAGTTTTCCAGGGCCAACAAGTGGGAGAAAGTCGACGGTGCAGAAATGAGGAAGTTTCTGGGCCTGGTTCTGCTGATGGGCATTGTGCGGCTACCTTCAATTGAACTGTACTGGTCTAAGAAGGTGCTGTACAGAATTCCAGTCTTCAGCTCCATCATGACAAGAAACCGGTTCAGCTTTTCTTTTTTTCACTACTTGATTCTTCATCCCTCCACTATTCATTTTGTGTGTGTGTGTGTGTGTGTGTGTGTGTGTGTGTGTGTGTGTGTGTGTGTGTGTGTGTGTGTGTGTGTGTGTGTGTGTGTGTGTGTGTGTGTGTGTGTGTGTGTGTGTGGTTTTATATATTCAAGTGTGTGTGATACTGTCAGTGTGTGCTTGTGTAAATGTGTGTGTGTGTGTGGGTGTATGTGTAGGCTGTGTGTGTGTGTGTGCGTGTGTGTGTGTGTGTGTGCATGTGCGTGTGTGTGTGTGAGTGCACATGTGTACATACGCATTATTTATTTCTGTTTGCAAGTTTTCCATACAAGTTTGCTGATTTTGTAAAACACAAAAGCACTTTTTTGGTACACCAGTGTGGTGTTTTTATATTCATGTGTGTGTGATACTGTCAGTGTGTGCTTGTGTGAATGTGTGTGTGTGTGTATGTGTGTGTGTGTGTGTGTGTGTGTGTGTGTGTGTGTGTGTGTGTGTGTGTGTGTGTGTGTGTGTGTGTGTGTGTGTGTGTGCGCGCGCGCGTGTGTGTGCATAAGCATTATTTATTTTCTGTGTGTAAGTTTTCCATGCAAGTTTGTTCATTTTGTAAAAGACAAAAGCACTTTTTTATACCAGTGTGGTGTTTTTATATATTCAAGTGTGTGTGATACTGTCAGTGTGTGCTTGTGTAGTGGGTGTGTGTGTAGGCTGTGTGTGTGTGTGTGTGTATGTGTGTGTGTGTGTGTGTGTGTAGGCTGTGTGTGTGTGTGTGTGTGTGTGTGTGTGTGTGTGTGTGTGTGTGTGTGTGTGTGTGTGTGTGTGTGTGTGTGTGTGTGTGTGCCCAGTTGTGGGTCTGCTTACTTATCTTGAAAGTTTACTCTGTATTTCAGATTCTTCTTCAGTTTCTGCACTTCAACAACAATGCAGCCATGCCAGTGCCAGGTGATCCAGCGTACGACCGGCTCTACAAGATCCGTCCTATTCTGGATCATCTGCATGAGAGGTTCCAGGAGGTGTATGAGCCCCGGCAAGCGGTATGTGTTGATGAAAGTCTACTTCTTTGGAAGGGTAGACTGATATTTCGTCAATACATACCGTTGAAACGTGCCCGGTTTGGCATCAAAATATACCTGTGCTGTGAGTCTGACGGCGGTGTCAAGGGAAGTGGTGGCTACTGCTACCGCTTCAAGGTGTATGCTGGAAAGGAGGACCCCGTCAATGAGGTGCAGCCTGTCCTAGAGTCCGTAAATGCAGACAACCCAACTCTCTCGGCCAGCGAGAAGATGGTGCTGTACTTGGTAGCCCCTCTCCTGGAAAAGGGCTACCATGTCTACACGGACAACTGGTACAGTAGTCTGCGGCTGTACCTCTACCTCCTGGAAAGGAACACCTTGGCCTGCGGCACCGTCCGGGAGAACCGGGGTATTCCAGAGGAGCTACGTGGAGTGAAGCTGGACCCCGGATCATCAGCTGCTCTTTGTGGTGACAACAAGATCGTCGCCACAAAGTACCACAGCACAAAAGTGGTGCACCTGCTGTCCTCTGTGCATGGCCACACTGAGGCACCCATTCCACACCGGGGACGACGGGGTGTCAACATGCGTCCGTCTGTTTCATCGAATTACAACAGGAATATGGGTGGAGTTGACAAACAAGATCAGCTGCTTCACCCATATGACTGCTCACGTAAGTCGATGAAATGGACAAAAAAACTTTTTCCATTTTCTGCAGGTTGCAGCCTGCAATAAGTTTTTTGGAGAGTGTCATCACCTCTTGGATTTGGCCAGATCAGGTGCCAGCTGTGGAAGAGGGAAAAACAGATGACGAGGTGAGGGTGGGTGCACACCACTTTTTATTTCCACTGCCACCGACACCAAACAAGTCTAACCCCACCAAGCCGTGTCGGGTCTGCACGAAGAAAATAAAAGTGCGGAAGGAATCCCGCTACTACTGCCCCTCCAAGCCTGGATTGTGCTTAGGCCAATGCTTCAAGGACTACCACACCAAGTTTGCGTATTGGCAGTAGGGTGTTCTGTGTTAGTTTTTTTTTCCCCTCAGTTATATATATTTCATTTTCTTCTGCTTTTTTGTGCTTTTGTTTTTGTGTTCTTAGTTTTCCATTCTACAGTGCGTTTTTTTTTCTTCACCTGTGTGTTCACCGTTTTGTGAACGCTGTGACAAGACCGAGTGCCATCAGTGAAAGAAGACCAAGTGGAGTATAGAATGAATCCCCTTGTGTGTTTCTTTGAACCACAATTTGGACAGACAAAAAAATGAACACCATCCCCCAAAGTTATGAAGTAACGAATGCAGACAACCTGAGGATTATGTCCAAGCACAAGTGCTGGATTCCTTTAGAACAGTATGGCAGTAATGTGAGTACAATATGTTCAGAAACACTCACACAGTTCCCACAGTGTTTTGTGTGATAACAAATGGATACCATGTGTGTGTGTATGTGGGGGGAGGGTCTTTCTTTTTGAACAGACAATTGTTTATTTTTTTCTTCAGACTTTTTTTTCCCATAGTTGTCATTTTGAACATTTACCAATATGTATAATATTATACTATAACAATTTGGACCATACTGTGTACTTACAGTGATGTTGAGTAAACACTAACAGAAGTTTTTGTCAGTGTTTTACAGGTTTTATGTGTTGTAACATGTGTATGTTTTTAGAAACTTTTATTTTCTGTAAAACCACCATCCGTTATATCCCTGGCCATCTTCCCAATGGCTAACAAAATTACACTATTGTTATATAGCATTATAACTTGGGGTTCAATGAAAGAGAAGCCATAAAATCTAAGTCATATGTCAACAAATGAATAAGCAGTGATTGCGGTACTGAACCTACCCCAAATAGTAAAATTATGCCCCTTTCCAGTAGAATTGGGGTACCCCCAGTAACATACAGATTGTTACACAGAGGGACATTTATTGACATCAGTTTGAATCCCAGGTGTTTGTAATATTGCTGAGCAAACACCAAAAAGTATTTTGCTTTGTTCAGTGGGCTTTTATGTGCTGAATTGTACTAAAACTCTCAAATTGAAAACAAAACAAAAACTGATTTATCACATGTTATTAGTGTGAACCATCATCATTACCAACAAAATCAAATTAGAATGATGTGAAATTGTAAACAAGGGTTTAAGGAAGAAGTCCACAAAAAATCTAACAAATAACTCAATAAGTGGATGAGTAATGTACATGTTAGTGAACATACTGCAAAAAGCATGATTATGCCCCTTTTTTCCTAAAAAATAGTACTCCCAATTATGAGCAGATTATGATCAAGAGCAACATTCCTTGGGATTTATGACTGTCATGTGTTAGTGCTGATGTTGAATAAATAGTAAAACCACTTTTCCAATGTTCTGACTCATTTTGTGTGGCACAGTGTATTTGTGTATACTCGAAAGCTGTTATTTTTTGGTAATTTTTTGTAGTTATGTCAGTTTCTGCTATACTAATTATCAACATAATCAAGTTATTTTGACAGGACATTGTAGACCAATGCATAACAACAAAACATGCAAAACATCTGAGAGATCTGTCAAGAAATAAATGAGCAGTAACCATTTTATTGAACCTACCCTAAAAAGCTAAATTTTACCCTGGCAAGCTGTTATTCGAAAGTGCTATTATACTGAGCATTTAAGGGGTTAAAGCAAAAAAATAAAAATAAAAAGGCAATGGTACAAACAATATCTAAATTAACACATCACTCACTTGAATTTTGGCTTCATCAGGTTTCTTGGCTTGAGCAGCACCTCCAGCGGCTTTGGTCTTCTTCAGGTTTTTCATTTGGGTACACAGGTATGCACTCTTGTTTCCCACATGTTCCAGACTGTGCTCACAAAACTGCTTCAGCACTTCCAGAGCATCAGCAGGGTTGTATTCTTTCAGAGCATCCAACGCCCGTTTATCCAACTCGGAATGCGACAATTTCCCTAAATAATGAATGAGTAACACTTGATTTTAGAAAAGAGGTACACAAAAGCTGTAAGAAGGTGTGTGTGTGCGTGTGCGCATGTGTGTAAGCGCACATGCGTGTACATGTTTATACTCCGATTTATTGTTGCTTTATTTTCTCCTTACAACTTACACAGTGCACACTATTTGTTACTTTAATATTTCAATTTAAGTACTTTATGAGGACTCGCGTGATGTCTGCAGTACTACAAATCAATAAAACTTTTGAATCACTCTTTGAGTATAAATACCAATGAGTATACACACATGCATATGTGCACGCATTCACACACACACAAAAAAGTGATTTTTTTAAAAAGGAAAAAGGAAAGAGAAAGTGATACAATGAAAAATACTGTCTTATCAACAGTGATACTTTCAAGGGAAAATTAAAAAGAAGTGGTATGATAAAAACTCTCTCATCAAAGCAATTATTAGAAGTTGCATGTCAAGTGTGAAATCCTGGATTGGCCATGATCAAAACAAACTTGTGGCAGCGAACTTTTGTGTAAAGTTTTGTTTTATTAGGTATTCCAAAGTGCTCTTCGCGGGCGGCGAAAAGTACGGCAAAGTGCGATTTTTCACTGGTTTTCAACTTGCTCGTTCTCAACAAAATGCAGTGTCAGAAATAAAAAACATAGATCATGTTGATCTGTGATCCTTTAAGCTTTGTTTAGTCAAAATAAATCAATAAGTGTAACATTTACCATTTGAAATATGCTTTTGATGATGGGTACTAAATTGCTGCTGCTGGAACGACGAAATCGGAATGCGGTTTTGACCCCTCCTTGAAAACTCGCCTCGAGCAGATTCGCTGGGTCAGATATCAACAAACCATTTACACAGTCAAAAAGACGACTAAATTTGCTTTCATCCCATGTAAAAAGTGAACTGATAGGCTTCCATTTAGTCGGTCGTTTCGTGCGTTAAAAACTTCCGTTGATGATTTCGCGACCTTACTCAAAACCAATCTTGCCATATTTTCCACTGTGCGAAAGGTCAAGGTTTCAACTTTCAACTTCTGCTATTTGCATACGGATTCAACCACTGGCTATTTTCCTCGAGGACTGAGAACAACGCGACCTATTTTCGCTTTCTCTTTAGCGTCTGACGCGCAATGGCGGACACGAGCAAAGACTGTTCGGGCGAGCACATGGACGTCGAAGTTTACGTCGACCGCTCCAGCCATGACGAATCAAGCGATCTAACTTGACTAGAGGGTAAGTGAAATATCTTGCAGTTTGTTTACTATTACTTTTCGACATTTTGTTTCCTGATTTTGGAATATAATTGTTTGGAAAGCGCACAGCTGCAGCACCCACAGTATTATGAATATGAATCAGCATGTTAGAAGGTAGGGGTAGGTGACGGTTTGGGGTGCGGTAATTTTACTGAGTGAGATCAGGCATATGATTAAAGGAAAATGTTTACAAAAGATTTTTTTAATAATCCATACCTTTATTATATTTATTTATAAAGATGTTAATGAGAGATTAGCGATTTATTGTGATCACGTGACCAACGCTTTGATCGATCGATAGTCGAATCGGCCGAGTGCCCTCCCTTGGCTTCAGTGATGAAGAAACCTGGGAGCTGGAAAATGCTGTTTCTGACTCTGACACAGATGATGATCCCGATGTCCCTTCAATAAATCCAGACCGGAGCAGACGATCCCAAATGTAAGTGTTTGTTTACATTCTTCGATCTCAGTAAAACTAAAAAAATCACTATCGTGCTTGAGTAATAATGAAGAGTGGTCACTAGAATTCATTTTTGACTTACTTTTGGTTTGTATGATTGATCATTTATCAGCCAAAAGGATGTTAATATAAATTTTCGCTTCGACAAATTACTTGAGCAGACTGACCTACTTTTGGCTGTCGGTCGACACCAAGCACTAGCAGACAAAATCTCAATGAACAGTCTGTTCAGTTTACATGGTCAGTGCGTGCGTGCGTGTGTGTGTGCAAGTGTATCAGAGACATTTTGTGTGTGTGTGTTTATGTGTGTGTGTGTGAATGTGTGTGTGTGTTGAGTCTATAACTTTAATTTCTACTGACAAAAGTGTGTCAGTGGTTCAGTTTCTCTCTCTCTTCCTCTCTCTCTGTGTGTGTGTGTGTGTGTGTGTGTGTGTGTGTGTGTGTGTGTGTGTGTGTGTGTGTGTGTGTGTGTGTGCGCGTGCGTGCGTGTGTGCACAAACATGTTTTTTATTTGTATTTCATGATTGTGCTTTACTTTTGTTCACATTTCTATCAGTTGAACAAAAAGATGATGTTTTTCTCTTTTTTTGTTGTTCCAGAAATGAAAGCTACAATACAGAGGACCCAGGTTTGGAGACCCCTCTCCCCGACTTCGATCCTGCCCGTCCTTCTGGTGTCTTCCTGGAGGATGTACAGACAAGGGCTGACATCAGACGTTATTTACGGCCATTGGATTTTTTTCAACTTTTTTTTACTCATTGTCTAGTAGATTGGTTATGTACACATACAAATAATTATGCAAAAGTTGTAGGTCCTAGTATGCCTTCCATGTTTTCATCTTGGTTTGACACATATCCAGATGAATTCTATCGTTTTCTTGGGTCTTTTGATGTATATGAGTATTGTTCAAGCTCCAAACATAGAAAGGTATTGGTGTTCAAAAACTTTGTATAATGGGTTATGGGCTAGAAGTTTTATGTCAAAGATGCGATTCAAGCAGTTAATGTTTCCTAAAAATTTCTAACAATGAAACTGAAGATCCTAATGATAAACTTTCTAAAGCAAGATTTCTAATGGAATATATAAGGAGTAAGTGTCAGAAATTGTTTCAGCCTTCTCAAAACATATGTATTGATGAACGCATGGTGAGAAATAAAGGAAGATATAGCTTTAGACAGTTTATTCGAGATAAGCCTACAAGATGGGGGATGAAATTATGGGTTTCAGCTGATTCTGAAACAGGTTACACTTATAACTTTGATGTATATTTGGGGAAAAAAAACGTTTCTTCTGGTTTTGGCCTTGCATATGATGTTGTTATGAAGCTAGTTCATTCTCTTGTGGGTCAAGGCTACAGACTTTTTTGATAATTTTTATACTAGTTTTCAGTTGTTGAGGAACTTGATTAAAAAAGGTATCAGAGCATGTGGTACTATCATAGTTAATAGAAAAGGGTTTCCTCAGCAATTGAAAAATGTTAAAGAATTTGAAAAAAGGTCACAAAGGGTTGATGTAAGATGGATGAGGGAGGGAGACATACTTTCTATGCAGTGGAGAGACAACAAAACTGTTTCATTTCTGTCATCCATTCACACAGCTAATAAGTCTGGTTTTGTTCAACGTAGATCAAAAGTTCAGGGGCAGTTTAGAAAAATCAACGTCAGACAACCAGAGTTAGTAAAAGATTATAATGAAAGTATGGGTGGGGTGGATAAAAGTTATCAGCTGATCAACAAATACAATGCGTTGCGTAAAACTAACAAATGGTGGAAAACACTTTTTTTTCATTTCATTGATATTGCGCGAGTAAATGCTTATATTTTATTCAAGATTTTAGAACAAAACACCCAGACATTCCTGAATTAAAAAGACATGATAGATATTGCCAGTTAGATTTTACTGAAGAGCTTATAAGACAACTTGCAGGTCTGAGTGAATATGGAAAAGTTCCAGAAGCATCTGTCAAAATTGTATTTACCAAACATTCTATTGTTCCTGTAAAAACAAAAGAAAGAAAAAATTGTAGAAAGTGCTATGATGATAAAAAGAAAGAACAAAAAACCAATGTGATGTGTGCTACCTGTGGTCACCACCTGTGTTTTGTGGATGACAGAAACTGTCTTTTGAGTTTTCATGCAGGCTAAGGGTCAGGCATGGATGTGGGTGGCTCTGAATACAGTAGGGTTGTGGTGGGGTTGGAGTCTGACTTTTGTTCCCTGTATGATTCTATGATAACAATTGTACTCTGTCTGTTATAACCAGCTGTGTTATGAAAAGGGGGTAGATTTAAAGGATAATGATTTGAAAAAAAACATGATGGGTTTGTCCAATATGGAAAATTTTCTACATTATCCTCAGAATACTCTGTGTTCAGTCTGCTAATTATTTTTCTTTGTAGAAGATGCCTAAAAAAAGAAGAAAACTATTTTCATACCTTTTGTTTTTCCTGTTCATCACCTGATGTGTTTATCCAAAGAACCAAAATAATTGTAACCGCCGTGAAATGAGGTTGGTCGTGCTTGAGGGAGCGACCAGTCTATTTTTAGTAACAATATCAGGATATATATTCATGAAAAAGAAATTTAATAAGGATTGTCAATATATTTGTATTTTTTGTATATTTGGGATGCTACAATAATGTTTGCTATGTAAAAACTTGTGTTCTCCTGCTAAACAGGAAGTCTGTTGTGACATGACTGACTTGTGTAAATAACAGTGAAAAATCTGGAAATTCGGTTATGTACAAATTTTGAGCACTGAGCATGTAATATTTGACACATTTGAGTGAAATTTGTTTCAGATAAAAGAAAAATGATTGCTTTGTCAATAAAATTTAAAATTGTAAACTTGAACTCATTATCTTGGATTTTTTGTTCATTGAGAATGTGTGAATTGCTGAAAATGCTCACAATTTCTATTTTTAGCATCAAAGATCAAAGGTCATCAAAAAGAGTACGTTCAGCAAGTGAAAAAAAATGTCATGTTAAAAAAATTCAGTTTATTCTGAACACACTGGTATATTACACTTGAACTTTGGTCAATAATTGCACATTTTACAAGCATTTTAAAAATACTACACTGTTATTTGTTAAAAAGTGCAAAAAAAACAGAAACTGTTAAGCTAGTGTTTGGAATATTAACTGTATTAGTGATGAAAATTCAAAAAGGTCACAAGTACCTGTTCTGTATATTCTAACTAGTTCCAAGGAAACTTTTTTGTCGATTCCACATTCTGCCAATTTGGTGAAATTTTCTAAGTCTTCATCTTGTAAGTCATCTTCGGTCAGAGGCTGTTCTTCTGAAGTTTGATCCACAGCATCATCACCATTCTGAGATGTCATCTGCAAACAAATCAAACACATAATCATATTCTATGCAGTCCATGGTTTACACTCTATGCAACATATTTTGCAAACCGGAACACGACAATGAGAATTAATTTAACAAATTAATACCACTTGGTTTGAATACGTATGAACATATATATAACAAAACACTGTGTACACATTCTAATAAATAATATGATCAATAACTCCACAGCTTAAAACATTAAATCATTAAGAAAGAGAATATTTGATGAAATCATTATAGCCTAGTTAAAAGTGTACACGATTCTATAATAGCTTCTGGAAAGCACAAAATTAATATTCCCCACCTGATATGAAACTGAGAGCCCCAGGAACTTCCAACAACAAACAAACAAAAAATTGAGGGTCCTTTACAATTTTGTAATACATATCTCTAAGGGTCAACTACAGTGTACAAAAAAGCATTTAAAATTTTTTTTAAATCATGGCTTACCAAATCATTTGTAACACCTACATCTGACTTTTCTCAAAATCACCAAGTGTGCTTTTAAAATGGAGGCAATAACACAGTATGAAAGAAAAAATACTTGTGAAGACTTCACTGAAAAGCAAGCATCTCTAAAAAACCAGAGGTGAGTTTGTACTGAAGTCGACTCTGTTGCAGATTTTCCCCAGCTTTCAATAATGTTATGTACAGACAAGTAAAAATATGTTCATTCTTTGGAATATATATGTTCTACTGACTTATAACTGGTAACTGCTGTGTGTGGTCTTACAGAAAACAGTGTCCTCTAACATGAGAGAAAATGCATAGGCTACATTTTCTTGCTAAGCCACAAATGAATCATTAACACATTGGCATCACACCTATTTTTAGGCTCGCAACTACAGGAATCGCATGAAAATTGGTCATATTTAAAAGATTGTAACACAAAAAATATTAAACAATTTAAAGGTATCTTTAAAAAGTAAACTGCTATTAAATATCTAGCATCATGCAACATTTCAGATGCACATGACTTCATTTTCTGTCTTTAAATCATTCAAAATGGTAAGTGAAACTGAAAGAAGTAAAAAAACTTTTTTTTCTAAAAATAGCATAGTGACTAGATATCTATATATACCCAAATCACATGATCAATTTAGCAAAATTGTTCAATTTACCTGTTTTAAATTGTAGTTCTGATGAAAGTTCACATCAAAAATACAAGTTATCCACAATGCTAAGTCACAAAGTGTAGGCATATAGAAAATCCAGCTTAGAAGTCAAAACATTTTGCCGCGAATGAGACAGTCTTTCGACCGGTCACTTCTACAACTCTTTCACAGCTAATTTTACATGATGTATGGTCAAAGGGAGCAAAATCTTCACACTGAATGGTTGAAGCTTACCCAGACATTTGTTTCCCTTGGATTAAGCCAGTCATCTTTACACAGGAATGTTCTAGAACCACCCGATCATATGATTCGGTGTGACGTCAATGCTATCCTAGACCACCGAATCTATGTCGGTCGGCTCAAAGAGTTAATTGATAGTAGGCTAATTATAATACACAGATGTATCTGACGCACTGCTTTAAAATTGTACAAAATGGTGCGTTCCAGAAATACACAATATTTGTGTACATATAATGAACTTTCAGGAACTGTAGGGAGCTGGTTGATAGGGTGAGGAGTCAAAGGGTCAAGTTTTTGCCATTACAAATTTCGAAAGCAAGCACTTGATTGCTCAGATCTATCACCCTTTACCAGTAATCTCATTCAAAGCTGAAACTTCAGTTCTGAGCAGCACTAAAAATATCACCTCTGCTTGGCAAGTGGATGATGCAAAAAGTAAGTTCTGACAGCACTGGTGAAAGTATTGAATCAGAAAAAAACAATAACAGAAAGAGCATAGAAAAGATAACTGCTGTGAGCGAGAGACAATGGACGTGTGTGTGTGCGTGATTAACTCACTAATGCCTATTTCATGTTTTCATTCCTTAGTGCTTTAGGCCCTTAAGTGTTAGACTGCAGAGGCTTAGCATAACTGACTTCAAGGCCTGTCCAAAAAATCGTTTTGAAGTATAATGTATTCCTTTGTTCCGACTTTCTGATGACTAAAAAAGTTAAAAGCGAGGTGAAAATAACCTGAAATTTCACATAGGGGGGTTGAAGCCATCCTCTTCGTCAGCAAGAGGTATCAGGAGAGGAGTCTGGGTGACAAAAGCGTCTCATCCTGTAGACTATCAATTAAGCCTAATTTCAAAATCCGGGTGAGCCTTCTGCACTTCCCTTCTCCAAACATAAGCCTGTGGCTGTGTAGATGTAATTAGCCAACATCCACAGATCCTGAATTTGTGAATAGCCAAAAAAGTTCATAGTGGAAATCATTGTAAGGAAATTGGAATAACCAGAAAATATTCACAATGGAAGTCAACGGAGTATGGACTTGAAAAAAAAATCTGAAATCCCTTAGCCTAGATGAGCCCACTGTTGCAGTGTCATGATGGCTGATCAAAACGGCAAAGACCGGCAAAACCAAGAATGCAAAACAGGAATCAATTTCAGATATAACTGAATACATAAATGTAGTCGACGGAACGACAGAACTTACTATAGGGGTTATCTATTGTCACTTTGAGAACAGCTGAACCAGGAACAGTGAAAACAAGCCCGAGCCAAATTTAGCGAAATGTTCAACAAGGCCCAGTCCGAATACTCGGAACAGCCTCCATGTGAATACGACAGTCACAATAGAATAGGCTAGTTTCTGTTGCTTTGCCAAGGCCGGAAAGGAAAAGAAAACTAAAAATCAACTATAGATCTAACTGAGACTTAGTGTGGCACTGGCAGTTAGTGGATAAGTATACTAGATTGTGAAGACTATTATATTTTCAAGAAATCAGTGCCGAGACCATGTCCGACAGTTTACCGCGTCGAAGGTCTTGATGACCTACTTTTTCGTCTTCCGCCACGTGGTTGTAAACAAAACGGCATTTAAGCTTAGGCCTACTTGTTTAAACGTTTAACACTCAACAAAGTTTTGTCACAATTACCAAACCAGTCTCTTTGACCTCTGTGTAATGAACTGCGACAGATCATCACAAACATTTGATGAACAATACAAATCACCGACGACTATGAATAGCACGCTGGCAAAAAAACATGCACAACGGAAGCCGGAGGAAAACAAAGCAAGCAATACAGAACTGATCGAATTGTATGTAAATACAAAATTTATCAAAATGTACTTGTGTTACCGTACCACACAATCCTTTGTTATTTTCAGCAAACAAAAGTGAATGCACATTTACCTTACCTTTAGAGAAGTGGGGGTAGAAAAACAATACACCGTGTGCTTCGCGTCTGAAGACTCCTAGCAAATGGCGGCTAAAGTCACGTGACTAATACGGGGTTTACAGTTTCGACATCAGGGACAAACGTACAAAAAAGTGTGGAGCCAAAATCTAGGCAGTATGAAACTTGCTGAATTCATTTTTGATCTTTATTAAAATATTGATAAGTTGTAGAATTAATAAAACAGTGTAAAAAGCCCCTTGTTGTCTTTTTTTTATAGTTTTGCTTTGAACAGAGATTATATAAACAACTCATTTTCTTACTTTCCATTGTGCCCTGTTAAATAATGTCAGACAAGACAGGACGCGAAAAAAAGGTTCTACTAAAAAGCAGAGCAAACAAAGTTACGAGATTTAATTTATACATATCATGTGATAAATTGCAGATAGATACGTGGGTTTTTTTTGGAATAAACGCTGAGTGATGCCCCTTTAGTTCCGGTACATGTAACATAAAATTTTAATAAAAAGATTAAATAACTTCATACAAGACTGTAATAATTATTTCTTGGAAGTGTCTGCACTCCAGACACATCATTTCCACACTGATCTTGCATTCTGCGTCGAATGATACGTGCAAGAAGAGAGGCGGGGAAACAACTGGGATGAGGCGACCACCTTCTAGTTTTTCTGACCCTCAGTGTTTAGTCATGCTCAGAAACTACCTTGCCACGGTAAACTGGACCCTCTTTCACCATTGCAGTAGTAAACTCAGTAAAGGCATTACCGTCCAAGGTACTGACATCAACGCGATAATGACGACTTCAATGCGAATGCTCTTAAAGAAGCCTATGAAACCATACTAAGCCGTTCCAAGAAGAGGTACGCACCAACTGGAGTACAGAACTGTAAGAACTTGAGGCTGCCCTGTCAGGAGCCGAGACGGAAACAAAAACAACTTATTAAAGAAAAGGAAATAAGTTGAACGGAGACAGAAAAGGAATAAGCTCTCCTATCATTGGGAAGGATGGTAGAAAGCTCTGGAGACTTTCCAAGCAGCTTAGCAACGAAAACGAGAAAAGATCCAAAGTCACTTTTGAAGAAAATAAGATACTGACTGGGAACAACTGATCTGCTGAAAATTATGCAAATGAGAGCAACACCCCAGTCAGGACTGAACAGCAGCAACTGAAGAAGACTCCCCCCCCCCCCAAAAAAAATCATCAACAAAGCCATGGTGGAACACATAAAACTACCCCTTAATCTCCATGAACTCAAGTTGTAACAGAAGAAGCTGAAGGCAAAGAAATCCTTTAGTCAAAATGGAATCAACAATGAGATGCACATCCACCTCAGTTGTATAGCAGCATGCAAGCTTCTAGAAATAATCAACAGTCATTGGGAGGAAGGGTCACTGCCATAGGTATGGAGACAGGCGTGTATGGTACCTTTTTCCTCAAGAGTTGAAAGAACCCATGGCAGGACCTCTGGCTATCACCCAATGAGCCTGACAAGCTGCATAGTGAAGATCGTGGAAAGACCTGGAAACCAACACACTTCTTGCAATCGATCAAGCAAGACTCTCACCTAACCTCTTCCTTCTCTTCATCAATCACTAGCACTCCGAGTTGTGTAAGCTTACATCAAAACTGCTCTGTACGCACATAATCCAGAGATCTGGCGTCAGGAGGAACAAGCGACAACAGCCACTTACATATTCCAATTAAGCAGCAAATGAACCGAATGCATAGGCAAAAATGATGAGTATCCATTAAGAAGGAGACGTCCTCTAAAATAAAGTATTCACCTTGTCAACCAAACAGAAGCTCGCATCATCAATCTTGGAGAATATTCTTTTATTTCAACGTCTCATAAAAACAACCATTCAGTGTTTGCGTGACTGCCTCCATTTCCATTATCTGCCTAGATGTGGTGATAGTATATGTAGTATTTTCCTTATGTATAGTGCTTCTGTTCTGTTTGACAGTTAAGCCACTCTAAGTCATTTTTTTATATTGATGACCAAACCTTCCATGTAGGCCTACATGATATTCTCTGGGGTTGCAGCTTATTTGCTCAATGTTTTATTTCTGCATCAGTTCTGCCTTTTGGACTTCAGGAAAGCGTCTCTCTAGATTTTTTCGTACGACTATTTGTACAAGCCTTTACAGCAGTTTGGATGCGTTCGTATTTTCACTTTCCTTTCGTCCCATTGATTTCTGTTAGCTGGCACACCTGCTGATTATTGCTTTTTTTCTTTGGTTATATTCAGTCTGTATTCTTTGTCATGGAATTTAATTTACAATTATATCATATTTTACTCGATAAAAGAATCATTATGACAAGAGTATATATATATATATATATATATATATATATATATATATATATATATATATATATATATATATATTATTTTAGTGTGTGTGTGTGTGGTGTGTGTGTGTGTGTGTGTGTGTGTGTGTGTGTGTGTTTATAAATCGACATTTAACATCTACGGCTCTTCCATTCTTTCTCCGTTTAGATCTGACAGAGAAAGTTATTTCACAAGGCACAAATTTCACCAGCATGGCGAAAACGAAAGCTGAAATATGACGTGTATGAGCCGCTGTACCAACTGTGCCAACTTAACAACCCGGATCTCTTTGGAAGGACAGCGGCGGGTGCGTCAAAAGATTGACTTCTGTTGAACTTAATGGTGCATCTAAACAACTGTTAACTGACCGGCCTTGTGTCAAAATCCCACTGAGTGCTTTTACGCTAGCGCCTAGGACAAACTAGCCATAAAGGCATAAGCTATCAACCGACTTTCGATAGAATAGGAGTTTGACATAAAAAAAAATCAGTCGAATTGAAATGTACAATATGTTTCCAAACTCGCTCGTCGTAGCACTACCAGTGTTCCTAGCTGCATGCGTTGTTGGACATCAGTCGCACAATCCATCAGAAAGTGATGAATTGGTTGCATCCCAAAACGTAACAGGTCATCTGCAGCCTTTCGGCCAGAGTGGCCCAAATTTTGAAATAGAAGTCCGAACAGACTTTCCTCAACCAGCCGACTTTTTCGAAAACTATGTGAAACGTTCAAAACCGCTGAAGCTGCATGGGGCGGCGCTCAATTCACGTGCAGTTCGTCAGTGGACAGACGAGTATTTACTGGCACTTGATGTTCCCAGTGACTCAGTTGTTCAACTAGAGACTAAGAAAAAAGAAAACCGCAAGCAAGAAATAACAGAGAAACATTTCCACCAGTTCCTGGAAACTTACAACCAAACAGATCATTACATGGTTGATGACGTGCCACCCTACCTCAGGTTAATAATTTGTGTCATTGTGTGTGCATGCCTACATTAACAGATCATTACATGGTTGATGACGTGCCACCCTACCTCAGGTTAATAATTTGTGTCATTGTGTGTGCATGCCTACACATATATATATATATATGCCAGCATGTGTGTTATATATGCAGTCTGATATAATGTGAATATGAATTTATACAATTTGTGAGAAATAGTTTTGCTCATTGAACAGAATCAAGGCCTAGTCACAGAGTGAAGAAGTTTATGATTAGCAAAACAAGTCAACCAAAGAAAAACAAAATGAAAAAAGCAACTGTTAAGTCTGTTTAAGTAAACCAGTTCTTTGGCATCAACTTTAACCTGTCAAATGACTGCATATATAATCTTTGCAAAATGAAAATGCTGAAAGTTTCTTTGCAGTTGTGCAGTACATTATTTGTTGGGGTTTCTCCACAATGAAGTGTGTCATAATTGCACAATTCATGATGCAATGATGCCAGTACCATCCTACCAGAAAAAAAAACTGAATAATTAACATGAGTTAAACATCTGGTAGCCTATATCTTCATGGTGCATGCATACTAAATGCAGACTGATGACTGAAAGGTTGCGGGTTCTGTTTTCCTCTGTCCAAAATTGTGATCCATCCCCCATAATTTGACTCATCCCTATCTATCCCAAAATGTAACCTTTCCCCATCTGTCCCATAATTTGACTCATCCCTATCTATCCCAAAATGTGACCTTTCTCCATCTGTCCCATAATTTGACTCATCCCTATCTATCCCAAAATGTGACCTTTCCCCATCTGTCCCATAATTTGACTCATCCCTATCTATCCCAAAATGTAACCTTTCCCCATCTGTCCCATAATTTGACTCATCCCTATCTATCCCAAAATGTAACCTTTCCCCATCTGTCCCATAATTTGACTCATCCCTATCTATCCCAAAATGTGACCCATCCCCATCTGTCCCATAGTTTGATTCATCCCTGTCTAGCCCAAAATGTGACCCATCCCCATGTGTCCCATAATTTGACTCATCCCTATATATCCGAAAATGTGACCCATCCCCAACTGTCCCATAATTTGACTCATCCCTATCTATCCGAAAATGTGACCCATCCACAACTGTCCCTTAATTTGACTCATCCCTATCTCTCCCAAAATGTGACCCATCCCCATCTGTCCCATAATTTGACTCATCCCTATCTATCCCAAAATGAGACCCATCCCCAACTCTCCCTTAATTTGACTCATCCTTATCTATCCCAAAATGTGACCCATCCCCATGTGCCCCATAATTTGACTCATCCCTATCTTTCCCAAAATGTGACCCATCCCCACTGTCCCATAATTTGACTAATCCCTATCTATCCCAACATGTGACCCATTCCCACTGCCATAATTTGACTCATCCCTATCTATCCCAAAATGTGACCCATCCCCATCTGTCCCATTAATTTGACTCATCCCTATCTATCCCAAAATGTGACCCATCCCCAACTGTCCCTTAATTTGACTCATCCCTATCTATCCGAAAATGTGACCCATCCCCAACTGTCCCACAATTTGACTCATCCCTATCTATCCCAAAATGTGACCCATCCCCATCATTGTCCACCATAATTTGACTCATCCCTATCTATCCCAAAATGTGACCCATCCTCAACTGTCCCTTAATTTGACTCATCCTTATCTATCCGAAAATGTGACCCATCCCCATCTGTCCCATAGTTTGATTCATCCCTATCTCTCTCAAAATGTGACCCATCCCCATCTGTCCCATAATTTGACTCATCCCTATCTATCCCAAAATGTGACCCATCCCCATCTGTCCCATAATTTGACTCATCCCTATCTATCCCAAAATGTGACCCATCCCCAACTGTCCCATAATTTGACTCATCCCTATCTATCCCAAAATGTGACCTTTCTCCATCTGTCCCATAATTTGACTCATCCCTATCTATCCCAAAATGTGACCTTTCCCCATCTGTCCCATAATTTGACTCATCCCTATCTATCCCAAAATGTAACCTTTCCCCATCTGTCCCATAATTTGACTCATCCCTAACTATCCCAAAATGTAACCTTTCCCATCTGTCCCATAATTTGACTCATCCCTATCTATCCCAAAATGTGACCTTTCTCCATCTGTCCCATAATTTGACTCATCCCTGTCTAGCCCAAAATGTGACCCATCCCCATGTGTCCCATAATTTGACTCATCCCTATCTATCCCAAAATGTGACCCATCCCCAACTGTCCCTAATTTGACTCATCCCTATCTATCCGAAAATGTGACCCATCCACAACTGTCCCTTAATTTGACTCATCCCTATCTCTCCCAAAATGTAACCCATCCCCATCTGTCCCTAATTTGACTCATCCCTATCTATCCCAAAATGTGACCCATCCTCAACTGTCCCTTAATTTGACTCATCCTTATCTATCCGAAAATGTGACCCATCCCCATCTGTCCCATAGTTTGATTCATCCCTATCTCTCCCAAAATGTGACCCATCCCCATCTGTCCCATAATTTGACTCATCCGTATCTATCCCAAAATGTGACCCATCCCCAACTGTCCCTTAATTTGACTCATCCTTATCTATCCCAAAATGTGACCCATCCCCATCTGTCTTGTAGTTTGACTCATCCCCATCTATCCCAAAACATAACCCATCCCCATTTGTCCCAAAATGTGATCCCTCAGCATGAAACCAATGCTAATTTGCTGAGTCAGAACAGGAGTAGAGGCAAAAGTAGACAGTGTGGGTCAGTATAGGTTATTTTCAGTGTTCAGCAGAAACACACTTGTCAACCTTTACATTGCTAAAGGGTAATGAACCTGTAGTGCAGGCCCTCTGTCAAGTTTTTGTTCTAATTTTGTTTTTAATGTAGTCTTGACCAGATCATTAATATTCAAAGCATAGAGCTCCTAGAAATTGCTGCAAAGAACAATTTCACTCATCAGTCGTGCTAACTCTGAAATTTTTATCTGGCTGTGTGTACGCTGGGTCAACCCTGCCTTGATGTGAAAGAGCATGGAACATTCTGAAACCTAGTGGACGGGTTGACCTGTCTTACTGGTGTTAGCACAAAACAAGGATCTAGATGGGTAAATTCATTTTGTAGACAGGGAACCGATTAAACACCATCATTTCAAATGTGTACAAATTTAGCTCAAAACTGTACAGAGTTAAACACCAAGATTTCATATCTATACAAATTTGGCTCGAAACTATACAATGAAAGGTCATTAATATGTTCAAAATCAAGCTTTTGTTTAATCTATACAGTTTGTTTGTTTGTTTGTTTTTGTATCATATTGCATACTTTGGCTGAATTAACATGCATTATCACCCTTGCAGAACCCCCACATGTTAAACATCACTGGAAAGATCCTTGTCTTGCCTTGACCTTTCTGTATTAGTCATCCATGAGTATATATAGCCTTATACTATTAAAGAAATTGGTTCCCCTCCCATGGAGATGTTGGGGGGTGGGGGTGGGGCTCTTTCAGTATAAATAGTATCCCCACCTTCTTGAAATTCCTCTTTTTTGTCACTCTCTTTGTGTCTGCCTTGTTCCTTTGCTTTCTGTCATTTCTTCCTATCATTTTCTGCCTTGCTGGTCCATTCACCTGTACATGCTCAATAAAGTCTTGCGTACTTTTTCTTAGGATTGATAATTGGGTATACATATGTATTAAGTGCATTTTTGGCTCTAGGGAGTGAGATTTTAGGTAATTTGTGCCTGTTTTTGTATGTTTTGGTGTCCTCAGGTAAGCTTAAATTTGTCTTCAGGTGTGATTTTTAAATCCCCTGTGTAATAAATTGGATGGAGTGGTCAACGCCAGGGGCACATCTTTAGATTATGTGAGCGAATGCATTGATATGTGTACTTAATTTTCTTTTCTGTTCCTCCTGTTGAAGTGTTGTGTGTTTTGAAATGATTATAGCCCTGAGATGGCTCTACACGGTCGGCTGGGCTTTAAACAATAACAACAACAACAACAACAACAACAAAACAACAACCAACAACAACAACAACAAGAATTATATATTGGGGTTGCTAAACACAAGCAAGTAATGTGTTTTTGTGTGAAATCTTTCGCGGCTGTGATTAATCAAAACTGATGTTTGGGGTTATATCATTTCATACAACCACAATTTCCACATTTTTCACCTAAGGACATTTAATTTTACATTCAAATTATCAGAAAAGATTGCAATAAATTTCAGAAATGCACATTTCCCCAAACTCCCCTAAATCTAATTTTGTGCTGATGGTCAAGAATATTAGGAAGGATCATAATAATACTCAGTTTATATGTATAGCTAAACAGTCCATGTCAAAGCATGCTAGCTGCATTTTATGCAGGGGAAAAAAAGGAGGAGAAAAGAAAGTGGCTGGTCTAACACTTTCATGCAATATAAACATAGTCAGTTCATCAAAAATAACAACACATCACAAACTGAAATCAGGAATGATAATAGTGATGATAGTCCACCACCAAGCAGCTCATTTGCATTCACTGTGCATTACACATAACCTGACTATTTAATGGAACACACATGTATCTCAAACTGTTGGATGTGCTGTCCCCATTCCACAATATTGTCACTCACTCACTGGGTGTCGTGTTTTCATAAGCCAGCCACATGACTTATAGTGTCTTTTACATGAATAGGGTTTAGCACAGGTAAGTCTGCATACATGTTGACCTGGGAGATCGGAAAAAAAGCTCTGCCCTTTACCCATGTCTAAATGGATCAAATCCAGGGCCTCCTGATTGAAAGTCTGACACTCATCCACCTGGCTGAAGAATGAAAAATATGCAAGATGTATAGGACTTCAGAACCAAGAAACAACAAATACGGTTATGTCTGCCTTGGTCAATTCAGCTGGAAAAAAAGCAACAAAGAGAAGACAGACAAACAACATTACCAATGAAAATACAGGAATTGTGTAAACTCGGGGACACAGGTCAGTGTTGTACTGTTGAGTTAGTTCAGCCACTGGCCTACAAATATGGGATGTGAACA
This sequence comes from Monoplex corrugatus, assembly GCA_030674185.1. Taxonomy (NCBI): domain Eukaryota; kingdom Metazoa; phylum Mollusca; class Gastropoda; order Littorinimorpha; family Ranellidae; genus Monoplex; species Monoplex corrugatus. The sequence continues at coordinate 60,100,108 of JAPXFY010000017.1, forward strand.
TTTGACTTGCTTTCATCTCAGCTGCGAGTATATTTGACATGCTCTCATCTCTGCTACCAGTGCCACTCAGGATTATTTTTTAGCTTAGTGGTTTTAACTTAAGCTTATAAGGATTGGCAGAGAATGGGAGGCTTTTTTCTTCCTTTCTTTCTCCTGTTTTCTTTCTTTGAAATTTATTTTTATTTTATTCATTTAATTGTGATATGCTTTTATGTAATTATTTCAATTTAAGATCTTTTTTCAATTTTAGGGTGGGTGACTTGATTAGTGATAATGAGGCAAGAAAGGCTCTTGTCAGAATGATTCTCATACTCAATTTCTGTCTTTCTCCATCCTTCCCCCCACCCCCTTTCATTGTCTTTGTCACTCTGCTTCCCAGTCGCTCTCTTGCTTTCCTTGCCTTCTCCTTTCTCTCTGCCTCTGTCTTCATGCCTCTCTCTCAAGTCTGTGTCTGTCTTCCTGTCTCTCACTCTTTGTCTGTGTGTGTCACAATGTAAACTTTGGTGGGCTCACTGCAAGACTGAGAAAGTAAAAATGTTCAGCATGCATGTTAAACAGTTACTTGAAAACTTGAACAGTTCTTTGCAGGCCAGCGATAGACCACATACCAACATGTCTTTTTAATGCTGTACTGGTGGCAGAGTTTTTTGTTTTGTTTGGTCAGTTGTTTGGTTGTCCTTTTGTTTGTTTAATCTGTCTGATTCATCTCCCCTGGGGCTAGTAGTGTCATAAATAATGGCCCTGGCAGGTTTGATGAACACTCACATATTGAATCCTTTCCACTTTTGCTGAAAGAAGCACATAAACAAAGTCTCTTTTGTAAATAGTACATACTTTTTTTAAATATATATATTTCTTTTAAGGATCATCACACTTAGGGAGGTTACCTTTGTGCTCACCTTTTTTTTTTTTCCATCCCATTTTTCTAAGCCACCTTAATGGCCACAGAAGCTGGCACAGGTTTTTTTGTTTTTTTTTCCAGTGTGATGACGATGGGGTTGATGAGGATGATAATCATGATGCTATGGAGTTCCATCTAGGATTGAGGCTGTGTGACAGGGCTGTACTCTACGCTTACTTTCATAATATATCCTGCTGCCAACCAGGCCCGAGAGATACAGACACCTGCAGTGCTGGTCAGAAGATTTGAGCAACACCCGCAGTGACACATCCATGAAGTGGATGAGACTTGACTGTGTGGTCCCAGTCTTCCCCATGAGCCCATAGCATGCCCAACTCTGGGTAGGAGCCAGTTAGAACTGAAAACCCCCACAATGATATATTTTTGAAGGGACTGAGGGGGATTTGAACCCACAACCTTCCAGTCGACGACTGGTTATAAATAGTATGTACTATTAGATTGTTTAATAACAGGAAAGAATATCTTTAATTACGGGAAAAAAAGGCCAGTAGATTGTTTTATTGCAGGAAGAATATGTTTAATTACAGGAAAAGAAGTAGGCCTATATTAGATCTTTTATTAGATTGTTTTTTTGCAGGAAAGAACTTAACAAAAATATCCTGAACTCTATCCCAGTACAGATGACAGACTGAATGATCCAGTGCATCGTCACTATTCTTGTTATGATGCTATTCAGGAACTGTTCAGCCCTATGTTCTGTAACATCATATGTAATCATATTTATGCTGTGTAATGTGTGAAAATTACCCAGCTATTATTGTCCAGTTTACTGCAACAAAATCATAAATCTTAACTAGTAGGAGAACCAAATTTTTGTGTTTGAAATTTATGTGAATTGTTTTTACATTGTGACTGATTATCTGTAAAACATGTTATGTTTCATTTCAGAATTTAAAGTTAGTGTAATTGTATCTATAGACAGTGCAATACAAAATTTTAACTAATTTTATTTTTATTTTTTATAAACAATTTAAATTTTTGCCTGTTTATTTGTTCATAATCTGACAAGTAATGCAGTGATGATGGCTCTTAGATTTTCATTAATTTTATTTTCAGTCCTGATGTGATGGTTCCATGCAGTTTACAGTGCTCTGAACTGATGGAAAAAGGCTTGGCAATGGCTGTAAGTGTTGTCACTAAGCATATTTATTTATAATCTACATCATTTGTTTTAAACCTGTTGTTTACCACAGCTTACAGATGTCAGCGTTAAATGGGTGTTGTTGCATTGGTTATTTCAAATGGCGAAATATGTCTTTTATTCTTGCTCTTACAATAACAAGATCTAAATTAGAGTGACAGTATTTGCCATTTTTTTAATGAAAAATCCTGTAAAATATACTTGAATCAAAATATATAAATGTGTGTGCTTGTGTATGTAGGGTGTGTGTGTGTGTGTGTGTGTGTGTGTGTGTGTGTGTGTGTGTTTTGTGGTGTGTGTGTGTGTGTGTGTGTGTGTGTGTGTGTGTGTGTGTGCGTGCGTGCGTGAGTGCGTGTGCGTGCGTGCGTGCGTGTGTGTGTGTGTGTGTGCGTGCATGTACGTACAGTAACAGCAGAACATAATTTCTGCACACACACATGTGTGTGCTTGTTTCTTTTAATCTTAGATTTGATTTTAATGAAAAGCTTTTTTCCCCGGCATTTGTTGATCTGTTCTCAAATGATGAAGTAATGACATGTAATGCATACAATATGGCAGTAGTATGTCCGTTATCGCATAAAATAATGTGCATTGTACAATTATCATATATTTTTACTGTTTCAGCTGATGTGGTTCAGCAGTGGTGGTACCAAATCTGTCATCCACACTGATGCTTTTGACAACATCAACTGTCTGATCCGTGGAAATAAAACCTTTGTCCTGGTCGATCCTGCCAGAGACAGAGAGAAGGTGATCATATAATCCCCATGATGGATATGTGGTGACTACTGGTGACATCAGACAGATATAAACAGTAGTAATAATAAATCATACAGTAAATAACAGTAATAATAGTAAATTATTCTTGTATAGTGCTATCCTCCAAGCTTGTTTGGACTCGAAGCACATTACACATTTTTAAGATGCAAGAGTGTAATAACAGGAAAGCTGGAGGGAAAGAGAACACTACGTAGACCTAGTGAGAAAATATTGGACAGACTTGCAGGGTGACTGAGGATAGAGAAGGTGGAAGATGTGCTTGCGGCGACAAGGGATAGATGCATATGGAGGGCCATGATCGCCAACGCCATGCGGCAGGGCACATGATGATGATGAAGAGTGTAATACAGAAGCACTGACATTTCGCACATACACACACACAAATCAGAATACACACATTCATACACATACATGATTGGATACATACTAACAGCCTCTAATCATCATCATCATCATCAGGTGCCCTGCCGCATGGCGTTTGTGATCATGGACTTCCATCTGTCTCTATCTCTTGTTGCCTCAAGCACTTCCTCCACCCTCCTCATCTTCAGCCACTCTGCAAGTCCGTCTAGTATCTTCTCCCTGGGTCTACTTGGTGCTCTCTTTCCCTCCAGCTTTCCCGTTGTGACCAGGTGCTCCAAATCCCCTTTCCTCATAAAATGGCCTATAAATGTTGCCTGCCTTTTCCTAATCTTCCTTATGAATGATCTACTTGCGTCTGCCTCCATCAAGACTGTTTCATTTGTTTTCTTTGCTGTCCATGGAACTCTAATCATATATACACATATTCATATGGTCATAAACATGAATGGATTAATATTCAATGCAACATGATCAATACTTAGAAGTGGAAGTACGTATTGGGTAACCTACTGGCAGCACCTGTCACCCCATAAAGGCTTTTATCAGCGTTGTTTTCACATCATCCTCAGCATCCTTTGGAGTGACTTCATTACCAACATAAAAGCCCTTATGGTGACCATTGCTGCTGAGACCATGCTCCCTAGGATTCAGATGCCTTGGGCAGGGCATGTGTTTGTGATGGAATATCTGCTGAAGATCGCTTCGTATAAAAATCTGTTCTCCAGTTATGAGAGAGCAGTGTGAAAGAAGAGATAAGTGACTCTGTGGAAAAGCCCCTTAATACTTGTATCTATCACCACCAATAGATAACTGATTGCAAGGCATGGAGATGTGCTGTCCAACAGAGTACCACCTTCATGGACACCTGAAGGGCCAGTATAGAGGGGAAGAGGAGCAGACAATAAAACCAAGACCCTCCCACTGCTGTTCACTGCTGTACACTTTGTCCAGGCTATCCACTGTGTGACCTGACCATGACCTCTGCCCTGGCGGAAGGTCTCGCCTATTAATAACATGCATTAGCAGAACAGGTGACAATACTGCTGGAAGAGTTTACTTAAGGCAAACAGTATTAAGTGCTCTTCCACCGTACTCTCCCCAAACCTTGATGGGCTTCCATCCACTGTCTTGCTGTATGCATCATGCTAGCTGCCAGCCAGAAAATCACTTATTTCACGATTTCAATGTTTTCTTTTGTAATGTTGCATGTATTTATGTGACTTGAACAGAAATGACTAGAGAAGAAATTTCTTAACAAAACAAGATAAAATATGCCAAATAAAAAGTTACGTGCTTTGCAAGGAGGTTGTATTGAATGCAAGTGTTCAGGGGAATATTTATCATGAAACATGCACAATTTGAAAATAAATGAAGTTTTAAATCTTCCTTTTCAGAGTGCTTGGATTTTCCATGCACACATTTTGTCCACACAGTCATACATGACCATGTATGCATGCAATATCCCTCATAGGCGGGATTCTTTCCCACTGCACCCAGCAGGACAGCATTAATTACTGTACTGACAGGGCAAGATAGCAGACGGTGATGCTGCAAACAGTTCCCTGCTTGTGTGAGATTCTGGTTCATGATCTGTGTAAACAGCCTAACTTATACATGGTGCTAGTATGCTGTGTTGTGAAGAGTGGATGGACCACGTCCCCCAGCAACAATATATTAAAATAAAATGGGAGTTTAATGATGGATGAAGACCTTCAATTATTAAACTCTGTGAGAATAAAAAAAAAAAGACAACAATTTTTTTTCCTGTCATGTACAAACTTTGAAAGCAATCAAAACTTTAAGGCAAATATAGCATGCTCCTGCACTAAGAACCAAAATCTGTGAGTTTAACACAGAGCAAAGAAGATCACGGGACTTGGCTAGCAGGCAGCGGTGCTAGAGACAACAGCAGCACAGCTTGTGCTAAGGCCAGGCCGCCTAAGTAGGTCACAAAGTGGCCAGAAATCATGGCATCTGAACACCAGTGCTCCAGCACCCAGTTCAGACCAGAGCTTCATCTGCATTGCTGTGGAAGGACCTCCCTATCCCGTATAAGTATCATCAGCCATCAGCTCACCTGCTGTAGATGTGGACCTCCCCCATTTTGGATCTTTGTTCATGAATCTAAGCCATAATGATGACATATGGGGCTTGAGAGTATGAAATCACATGCATTTCTTTGTGGGTATCTTTGGGGTATCTTTTGTTAAAGCACATCAAGTTCATACTGCAAATAAGCTTAATGGTGCTCAGAGACATATCTTGTCTTATTCATTATGTTTGTAGCTTGCAACTGGCAATTGGTGTACACAGTAACAATTCCAAGACAGGAAACGTATACATCCCCATTTGTTTGCCTTGCTACGCTATCGTTTGTTCCTCATAAGTTAGTGGATAAGATGAAATGAAGTGAAGTTAAGTCAAAATGATGTAACAAAGTAGGCAGGAAAATTCATGCATATAACCACATATGCATACATGCACATGCACACAGAAACACACAGACACATGCACATGCATGCATCCATGTGCAAGAACACACCACACACACACACACACACACACACACACACACACACACACACACACACACACACACACACACACACACACACACACACACACAGCACACACACACACACACACTCTCTCTCTCTCTCTCTCTCTCTCTCACTCACTCACTCATTATTTACATTACATGATTAACTATTTCATGGTGATACACTGAAAAAAAATCTACTTCATGCATTGATTACATTCACCATGTCCCATTATTTTTGTGGGGTCAGGACCTCATACCTTACTGAGTTTTCAATCTTAGGATTTTTTTGTCATATCTTAGAGTCCAGGATGCAACACTGAAAAAGCATTTAAACAAACCACACTTAAAAATTTTGCTGCCTCCATAATATGGCATAACTGTATGTTTGATCTTATTTGTTCACAGATTGCACTGCATACTGATGGCTCCTATTCTGACATTGATGTTGATAGGTATGTGCCTGCTTTTGAGTTTGATCAGAGCTAACTTGTTTTACTTTGTGACTGTAATAATTTTTAGGGAAATGTTTTATACTAAAATATTTCTGTACCATTGTTTATGTAGAATGTGCAGTAAAAGAGTTTGGAAGTTGAATTTGGAGTTTGGAATTCAGAGTTTGTTTCAAAGGGATTCATCACACTCAGACAATGCCATATGTGCTCAACCCAAAGCTACCAGCAGTTATCTGGCAGACTCCCCCAAAAGCCAAAAACCATTGTGTTGGCAAGGTCTTGAAAGGGGGAGGGAAGAGGGAGAGGGACCCATGAAAGACTATGCTGACACCACCAGAATGATGGAAACATTAAGATGGACAGTGAACAAGTGAGGTTTTGGTATTGTGAGTTGGGATTAAACTGGAGATGAAGAGATCTTTAGTCCATGGTTTTATCAAAAGAATCACCAGCCCGATTATAAAGAGCAACAGCAGCTCCCCTAAAGCCTGAAACTTTGTAAATAAAGGAAAAACATACACATATTTACATACATGCAAACACTTCATGTGGACACATGTACACTGTTGCAGTGTGGACCTGACCAAGTACCCAGATGTGGCCCAGATGGAGTTTTACCATGTGAATGTTACTGCTGGGGACTGTCTCTACCTCCCTTACAGATGGTCAGTGTGTTTGTCTGTATCTGTGTCTGTCTGTCTGTGTTTATCTGTTTCTCTGTCTGTGTCTGTGTGTGATTCATTTTTGATGTAGCCTTGTGTCAAATGATGATGCAAAGAAATATTCTGTTAAATTATACAAACTCCTTTATGATTTACGTGAAAATACACTGTTCAACCTGGATAAGTCATATTAAGAAAATATTGACTGATAATTGATATGGGTTTTGAATTTGGTTGAGAATTTCATAGTTTTGGGAAAAATGTGAAAATGTTACATACTCATTCCAGGCTTATTAGAATGGTCATCCAATAAATAATGACAACATGTCTGTAAGAATGTTAAAAAAAATATGATGATGATCAGTTGGGAATTTCATAGTTTTGGGAACATATCCATCATTATCATCATGTCGAGCTTGCTCGGCTATCCATGACACGTTTCTTCCATCCTTCTCTGTCAGACATTGCAGTAGATAGTTCATTATACTGACAGCCCGTATCATCGATCAGTTGGTCGATGAAGGTCTTCTTTGGACATCCTGGTCTTTGTTTGCCGTGGCTGGGTCTCCATAGTAGAACATCCCCCACCAGTTCTTCTTTGCTACGCCAGCAGTGTCCCGCGAAGCGCAGTCTTTTGTTGACATATTGATTTACTGATTGGTGGGATCTTACGATATAACTCTTTGTTAGTTGGATGTTCTCTCAAGGATTTGTTCAGGGCTGCACGCAGCATTCGTATGTATGCTCCATCAATCTTCTTCTCCAATGTCATTGTTAGGGTCCAAGAGATTGAACCATATGTAAGAACGGACTCTACTGCTGCTCGGAAAAGTTCCATTTCAGGTTGTCTGGTAGATTGGATTTCCAGATTTTGTCCGGATGATTTAGTGCGCCCCAGGCATTTCCAAGTCTGGTGTTGACGTCTTGTTCTGTGGAGTCAATGTAGCTGCCAAGGTATTTAAAGTCTTGAACTTGTTTGATCGTATCTCCATTGAGACTTCTCATACCTTCTGATGTGTCTTGGTTCAGACAGATGAACTCTGTTTTGTTCGCATTGAGGTGGAGCCCGATCTGCATTGCTGTTCTTTCAACATTGTGAAGGAGAGATGTTGCATCCTTTAGGAGGTCTGCGAGAACAGCCAGGTCATCAGCGTAATCCGCATCTGTTATCTTTACTACAGGGTAGCGTCTGCTCTTCTGTTCTGTGAGGGTAAAGCCAAGTTTTATGCTCTTATCCACTGCTTTCCTCAGCACATATTCGAGACAGATGATGAAAATGTAGGGGGCAAGCGTATCTCCTTGAAGGACTCCAGCAGTAATGTCGAAGAAGTCTGTGTCTCCGTCAGGGGAGCGAACCACGCAGCGGGCACTCTGACACAGCACCATGATGATGTCCACTGCCTCCCTGGGCAGTCCACACACAGTCAGAATCTCCTTTGTCCTTCCTTGGTGGATCGAATCAAAAGCCCTGGAAAAGTCGACAAACAGGAGAGGGAGGTCCGTGGTTTTTATGCCTTCCAATACAGGTCCGATGGTGAGCGCCTGTCCCGACGTCGACCTCCCTGGCGAAACCTGCCTCGGCCTCTCCCCAGAACTGGATCCATCTCCGGCTTCATCCTATCTAGGAGCACCAGGTTGTAGATCTCTGCAGAAACTGCAGCCAGTGTGACCCCGTGGCAGCTCCCTGTGATTCTAAGGTCACCTCCCCCGGGGAAAGGAAGCAGGCATCCCCCCGTCCAAAGGAAAGAAAGACATCTTCATAGCTACTCTCAATGCGGAATATATCCAGATTTTGTAAAAATGTTACATATATACATATTCATTCCAGGTTAATTGGAAGGGTCATCCAATAAATAATGACAATATGTTTATAAAAATGTTAAAAATAAGATGATGATCAGTATCTTTCTATATTCCTTTGATGTGACATACCTTCTCCCGAATGACTGGTTCTTGTATATTGGGAAGGTCCACAGTGCCCATTGCTAGGCAGCTGATGTTGGTATGTTGTACTGCTTGGCTGCCAGACATGTGCACTTCCAAGTCATCTGTGTCATTGAAATGCACACCATTAAAGGGTTATTTTATTCTTGGGGAATAGATCATTGTCTGGGGAACTCGTGTCTGGAAATTGGTCAGGGTTTGGCAGCACGTTCCATCTCTTCCACACTGAACATTGTTATTGTGTGTGAATTATAGTTGGAATATCACCATATCAGTATCACTGCAGGAGACTATCTCAACATCCTTTACAGATCGTGAATTGTGCCGTTCATTGCTGCCATAGATAACTACACATCTATCCAAAGATTCTGATTGCCTCTTTTCAGTAAACCCTTTTGACTGTACCCTTTTGCAATCAAAAGTAATGAACTAGCTGTTCATATTCATTCTGGCCAAAACCAGCCATAGGTTCTTGGGAACTTACAGTCCAGTCTGTTCAAACACTTGATTGATATGTGTATATATATATGTGACCACTGACATAGAGATTAGTATTGTAGTCAATCACACTATTGCATGCTGTCTGTTTCATAATGAGTCTAGAGCTTACAGTGTCACAGAGCTACATCAGATGAGGGTCTGCAAAAATAGGCTGACCCTTTGACTCCAGTACCCTATCTGCCAACTGCAAAAACTTAACCCTTTCACTCCCTCATCCTACCCACCAGCTTCCTGCAGAAAGCTGGTGGATAGGGTGAGGGAATTGATGAGTTAAAATTTTGCTTTGCTTGCATAATAGACAACACAGGATGATAGTGGACAGGGTGCGGGAGTCAAAGGGTGAAAGGGAGCTGTTGAGACAGTGATATCCAGCACCAGTCAGATCTGTATCTGATATGGCTGTGCATGCATGCAGAGTTGTCAGTCTCTCTCTGTATCTGTGGTATATGACTGTGCATGTAACAGGATCCATCAGGTTCGATCCTACGATAGTAATGTGGCAGTCAACTTCTGGTGGGACCACTATGCTGTGCTCAGCCTGCTGGAAGAGCAAGAGTCGGTGTGTCAAAGTCAGTGTGACCCTAGCCTCACTCTGAACCAAGTGGACATTCAAGGCATGCTCAACATGATGGAAGACTTCCGTAATATCAGGTTTGTTACTGAAAACATTTTGTTCATTATTGCTGTCATGGGTGGTGGTGCTGATGTTCTTTGTGGGAGATGTGATAAGAGAGAGAGAAATGAAATGAAACTTTTCTGTGGATGTAGATGATAGCTCACTGGCCAACTTCAGTATGTGCTGTTGCTAATGTTCTTGTATTAAAACAGCTGCAAAAGAATTTCAAATTTAAACATAGTAGATAAGAAGCAAAGGCTGCAAGACATTATAGAGAAAAGAGAGAGGATGGCTGAGTTTTAGTGTGTGTGTGGTTGGGGGGGGGGGGGAGATTTCTGTTACTGTTATCACAACAGATTTACTGGTAGATATTTGGGCTGCTTTCATCTGGTAGATTACACTGCCCCCCCCCCCCATGTTCTTCTTCTTTTTCTTTTTGTGAGTCTGTTTGTTCAGTAAGAGTGAATTTTTAAACAGAATTTGGCCTGGGACAACCCCCTTTTTCTCCATTCTGAAAGATCTGCTGTGCATTCCCAGTTATTGTTCTACTCAGTAGACCGTGCCTCCATGCTTCGGATGTCACAGCTTTTCCAGGCCACAGTTTGCTGTCTCTTGCCCTGTAGAATATTGCCAGGCCTTCTGGTGGTGTGTTTTTTCCCTCAGGCAGTACTAATTGCTCTTTTGATCTGATTGAACACTTGACTGTGCCTCTTTGTATACTTTTCTCGGGTTAGCACTACTTTGCATAAGCTCAGGATATGTTTCACTGTTTGTTTGCCCTGGCAGAATGGGCATGCAGGATCCTCTTATTTCCCCCATTTCATCAGACGTGCATTTGAGAACAGGTCATATATATATAGGAGGTCTGAGGATGAGATTGATCCTAAGAAGGGTCACATTCAATAATGCATTTCCAGCTGAGATTCCTCTGGAGTCTTTCCCAGATCTTTTTACTCCTGTTAGCCTTGCTGGACTGCCTTTTGGATTCATTTGGAATTATCGTCTTTGTTAATCTCTTAACAGTCAGGTCAGAGCTAAGTCACTGCTACAGTATGACAATTGACTGTACGACCTGCGCCTGTCTCTGCTGCCTTGTGGGTTACCCCTTGGGTGGGGAAAGGCTATGAGAGTAAACCCAGACAGAAAATCCTGAGCCACATACTGCATAAAGGGCTTTGCCACAGTGCACTGCTTGTGGTTTTGGCCATGTGCTGCGTCTTGCCATCTACTGTTCAGTCTATGAGAACAGCTGTCTTACCTCGGTTTGTCCTGGACTTGTGGAGGCAGGTGGAGAGAGTTGTTGAGGCTCTGCGCAAACAATAGTAACTTATTGTAATGAGAAGGGGAGTCAAGAACTCGATCACATGTTTTTCCATTTTTCTTTTTTTTCTTTTACTATCAAAGAAAAAATGAAGATCCTACAAAGCACACAATAGGAAATATCAAACAAGTAACAATGGAGTGCTCACTACCCAGTCCCACACTGCAGTAACTATAAGATTGAACTGAACAGTCTGTTATCAATTTTCTGGTGGTTACATCAAGTACATGACTATCAACGACAGAGATATGTTCATTTCTTGATGCAATTCCAACAGTTAAAAGCACTTCTGCTGCCTACTGAATAAATATAGTAAATCATAATCCACACGTAAACAACTCAAAACCCATAGTAAAGTTTTTAGCATGTCTTTGTCTTGTTTGAAGTAAACACTGATCATGAAGCGCAGTCTGATATTATGCTATTCTGAGCATCGCTGAAATGTTCAATGTTTCTTCTACCAAGAGTAGCAGCCTGCAGAGAATGCTCTAATCAGAGACAGCACATAGCAGATCCAAATCCACAGTGTCCTGTGTGATTCTCTTACCACCGTCAGTAGCTCCAACAGAAACAAGCACAGCCTTATCCACTGAAGTCTGACAGTATTACTCCATTCTCTTCTATCGTCAGTTGCTCCAACAGAAACAAGCACAGCCTTATCCAATGAAGTCTGACAGTATTATTCCATTCAGCCCACAGTTCAATCAGCCACAGTAGCCACTGTTCTTGTTGGGTGGCAGTAAAGTGCCGCCATCGGGATACCCTGTGAATCCGAGAAGTCTGCCGGATCACCACACAGCTTTTGGCTCCGTCACATAACCTTCCAATCTCAGAAAAGTCTGCCAGATTGCCACATAACCTCTGGCTCCGTCACACAAACTTTCCAATCTAAGAGAAGATTGCCGAATTACCATACAACCGCTGGCTCCGACGCACAAACTTTCCAATCTCCGAGAAGTCTGCCGGATCACTATACAACCTCTGGTTCCGAGGCACAAACTTTTCGATCTCCGAGACGTCTGCCGGATTACCACATAACCTCTGGCTCCGACGCACAAACCTCCCAGTCTTAGAGAAGTCTGCCAGATCACCACACTGGCGCCATTGCACAATCTTCTCAGTCTCTCTCCCAGAGAACTGCCTCCTCCCTGTGCTTGGTATCCTCATCTCATATAATGTTATCCTCCCAAAATTATGTCCTCGTTGCCATAGCACATAATCATTACTTTCTCGTGTATTTTCACACAACTGTGTCATCGTATGCAACACGCAAACCAAACGATGTCCTCGTTACCATAGCACATGATCATCACTTTCTCACGTATTTTCAGACAACTGCCTCATTGTATGCAACACGTAATAATTGCGTTTTGGTACATACAATGACACACTTCTTTGACTTTTAATGTATTTTCATTACACTTATCTATGTGCAAGGCACCTAGTGCCAACCGCCCTCTCAAACATGAGGGTACACAAATAAACAATGTGCTAGGTTGGACTTTATCAACCACGATAGTTGACCATACATACATACATACATACATACATACATACATACATAATCTCTTGTGGTATCATGTCTCTTTTTGTTCCATGTTTTGTTTTCTTATTTTTTTGGTTTTTTGCTTGTTTGTTCGTTTTTGTCATTGCCAACATTGTTATTGTTGTTTTACAATACAAAATAAGATATTTTCCATTTGGCAGGGATTGGCTCCTGGATGCTACCATCAGTGGTCCTGTCACGGAAGAGAATCTGTTGTTCTTTTTAAGAGACGTGAGTATTTAGATTTTCTGCTGAAGTGTGTGTGTGGAAACCACCGACTTTTGTTTTTGACTTACTCTGTAAATTTGATAGGGTTGTTACATCAGTTTGTCGTTATTATCATCATCATTGTCATTGTCGTCGTTGTCTTATCATCATCATCGTTGTTGTTATTGTTGTTGTCGTCGTTGTCATCATCATCATCATCATCATCATCTTCTTTTCTTCTTCATCATCTTCTTTTCTTCTTCTTCTTCTTTTTCTTCTTCATCATCATCATCATCATCATCATCATCATCATCATCATCATCATCATCATCATCGTTAGTAATATTATTATTGTTGTTATTATTATTGTTATTGTTGTTGTTATTGTTATTTTTAATTTGTATTTTTATTGTTGTTGTTCTGTCCATCGTATGCGCCACCCCTGGTGCTATTGTCCTTTGCTGTTCCTTTTGTTTGTTTCTATACACCTCCAAAGTCTACAAAAAGTATCACCATCAGAGCAAGATAAGAAGGTTTAGAATAGGTGAGAATTTTTAATGCTAGGATGATTCATGATCATGGGAATGCGAATGATGATGCTATGGCATTCCCTTTCAGATTGGGGTGCAAGGTTGTACTGCTCACTTCATTCCTCAATGTGTCTTGACATTATTATAGGCCTGAGAGATGTAGATACCTGTGGTACTGCCATTTCAGCAACAGCCTCAATGAAGTGGATGATACTAGAGTGTTTGGTCTTAGTCTTCATAATGATCCCATAGCAAGCTCAGCTGTAGGTAGGAGCTGGTGAAACAGAAAAAAAAATCACAATAATATGAACTGACGGGAGTTTGAATCTCCAGCCAACCAGTCATCAGTCTGTTGTACAAAGTATCAAGACATTCTGGGGGAAGCCAGATAACAGTGAGTCCTCAGAGGAGAAGACAGTTCAAGCTGAGTGTTTTGACTCTGAACTCTTGGGGGCTGGGCCACATCCTGATAATGAATTCTGAATGCCCTTGTGCTTTTGCCAGTTTTTTTAACCACCTGAGTTTGAACTTTTATTTCCAAGGTGGTTGGACATCTCTGCTGTTAAACTTGCTTTTTTCCCTCCTGGGTTTGACCCTGTACCTCTAAGATAGTAAGGTATCCCAAGGCCAAGTCACGCTCGTGAAACCACGGGAATGCCAGGGGCTTTTTCAATATAAATAGTATCCCCACCTTATGTAAATTCTGTCACTCTCTTTGTTTCTTTCTTCCTCTTTTGCTTTCTGTCATTTCTTCCTATCATTATCTGCCTTGCTGGTCCACTCACCTGTATGTGTTCGATAAAGTCTTAGTACATTTTCTTAGATCGATGATTGGGTACATGTATTAAGTGCATTTTTGGCTCTTGGGAGGTGATATATGCGGAAGCAATTTTAGGTAATATATGCCCGTTTTTATATATGTTTTGATGTCCTTAGGTATGCTTTAATTTGTATTCAGGTGTGTTTTTTAAATCTCCTGTGCGATGAAATGGACGGAGTGGTCAATGCCAGGGGCATGTCCTTAGATTATGTGCGCAAATGCATTGATATGTGAACTTAATTTTCTTTTCTTATTTTTACCTGTTGACGTTTTGTATGTTCTGAGGTGGTTATAGCCCTGATATGGCTCTATGCAGTCGGCTGGGCTTTAAACAACAATAACGATAACAATAACCCTCTTGATATGTCTTAACCACTTAGCTATATAGGGAAATTTTAAGCCGTATGAAGTGCACTTTTGTTCTTTTTCAACCAGATCCAGCAGGAATTATTTTCAGCTGCTTCACTTCAGTTGTTGCCTTTTGTGCTCTGGTCCTCTCCTTTCCAGAACCGAGAGAGCTATTTTGTGAGGTCATAGGCAGATGTGCTACCAACCCCTAGGTTTAACATCTTTGGCAAGGATTTTGGCTTGGCTTGAAAGCCAGATTTCCTCACGCTGCTGGCTAGACTTGCATACCTTTTAGTCTTGTAGATATGGACTTCCTCCATTCTGCTTCCATATAGCACAGTGACTTTGATTAGAATCATTTGTTTTGATGAATAGAAGTGGAGAACAATGTCCAGTCTCATGGCACTCTTGTTGATGATTTCTGGGTATTTTGTCCATTTAGGAAGATCTGCTGTGCACTTCCAGTCATCCGCTCTATCCAGCAGTTATTTAAAATCTAACATTGAACTGTCTGTTAACAAACATTTGTTTAAGATCTGGCGCTTTCTAGAAAGCTACTAACAGTGTACTGTATAATGTGAGCATCTTTTCTACAGTCCTGAGTAATGTGCTGTTGATAATCAATAGCCTGTGTGTGTTTCTTTTCTTTCTTTTCCACCCAATCCTCATGTGATTATATAATTATTATTTGTTGCAGGTTTCAGAGGCAGAGGCAGAGGCAGAGGCAGAGGCAGATGACATTGCCAAGAAGGTAGGACAAAATCACTTACTGCCTCCATTGAGGTAGGAGAATGATCATTATGCCACATGTTTGAAAAACACCATGGGTTCATACATTTGTTATGCACAAACACATGTATGTATATAAGACTTTGTGCACACATACATACAGTTGCACACACACATGCATGCATACATGTGCATTTGGACACATTACATTACAAACACAAACTTTCCCAGTTGTCTCATATTTTCCCTGGCATTATTATGTAAACATCTGTTTTCAATTTGAATATTGCACAATTTTAACGGAAGGTCAGAATAATTATTGAAGAAACAAAATAGTTATGTAGTTTTGATATTTTTAAGTTGTCCAAAACTTCAAAAAACAAAACGTCAAACTTGGTAACTTGATTTTTTGTATTCGTTTGTAACTACTAGATCCGTAAACATTTTCTATAAATTAATCTGTGATGCAGTTTTCTTGCTGTGTTTGTAATTCTCATAGGAAGCAAAACAAAAAAAAGATATATTTATGAGTTATGTATAGCTTGTAAACCTTTGGAAATTGGAATTTTTCGAGAGGGATTTGTTGCACTCAAGAAGTTCTATATATGCTTAAGCAGTGATCGGATTGATTCCTTGACCCTGTTTAAAACCCTGTGCTCTGGCAAGGTCTTGAAATAGTGAAGGGATTTAGCCTGTTTCGAATTTTTGGAGTGGCATCACGATGTTTTCAAGACTTTATAAGTTACAGATAGAGCCTCATTAGCCATTTCTCTAGCCAAGGCAACCAATCAGCACTGGTTTTATTTGACAGTGTTTCCCCTGTAGGGATATTGGGGGCTTTTTCAGTATAAAGAGTACCCCACCTTCTGGAAATTCTGTTTTTTCCTGTTGCAGTATTGTGTATGTGTTGAAATGGTTATAGCCCTGGTATGGTTCTGTGCATTTGGCTTTAAGGAAAAATAACTAACAATTTGATCATTTGTGCACAACCTCGTCTTGTTTGATCCCACCCTCTGAGCTTACTTTGGACAAAGATTGTTTCTCATGCGAATGTTTCACTGTCCTGACACTCACAAAGAAGTCAACAACTGAAGCTTTTTACCACTCCTGAAGTACTGAAAATGCTTCAGACTGCAGATTTAGACATTGAAGAGATTGTTGAAGATGACAGGAATGATTTCTCTGGTGAGGAAAGCGACCGTTCGGCCAATTCTGAATACCACCCCACCTCAGTTGCTGTTTCAAACGAAGGGGAGTGTGACGAAGTCAGAGATCATGGTTGTGGTACAGTTCAGAGAGGAAAACAATTCCAAAGTACCATGGACATGACACAAGAATCTTTTATAAATGTTATGTTCCGTGACTGGCATCAGGACTTTTTTCCTGCTATGCTGTGTTTTGCTGGATCACCTGGGTTGCATACGTACCCTGAAGGCCACACCCCCATGATTTAGCCGTAGCAGAAGACCCAACATCTTCCCCAGAAAGGTCAAAATCCAGGCCTTTAGGCTAGGGATGTCTGCTTTTGTTGCTTTATTATTCATTAGTACTCAAGCAGGATGAATAATAGATGAACGAAAATCAAATCAAATGTTGATGTATGTCATCATTATTGACTTAAAACCCTCTAAACCTGGGTTTAATAATGATAATAGTAACAGTAGTAATGATAACCCAATGATATTGATAACATTGACAATAATATATAATAAAGACAGATTTATATACTATCATCATCATCAGGTGCCCTGCCGCATGGCGTTGGCGACCATGGACTTCCAACCATCTCTTATCTCTCGTTGCCCCCAGCGTCTCCCCCACCCTCTTCATCCCCAGCCACTCTGCAAGTCCGTCCACATTCTCTCCCTGGGTCTACCTGGTGCTCTCTTTCCCTCCAGCTTTCCCACCGTGACCAGGTGCTCCAAATCCCCCTTCCTCATAAAATGGCCTACAAATGTTGCTTGTCTTCTCCTGATCTTCCTTATGAGTGATCTGTTTGTGTCTGCCTCCATCAAGACTGTCTCGTTTGTTTTCTTTGCTGTCCATGGAACTCTCAACATTCTTCTGAGAAACCACATCTCGGCTGCCTCGATCCTGCTCTGGCTTTGCTTGCTGACTGTCCATGCCTCGCATCCGTACAACAGTATTGGTTCTATATAACATTCAAGGACTCTCTTTCTGATGTTAATTGATAGGCATTTGTTGGTAAGAATGCTTGTCATCTTCTTGAATGCTGTTTTGGCTTGGCCGATTCTGCCAGCTATTTCCGATGTGCTTCTGCCGTCTGATGAAATGACCGTTCCCAGGTATTTGAACTTATTAACCTGTGTCAAGGTTGTGCCATTTGTTTTTATTTTGCATGAGGGGATTTCATGTTTTTTACTGATCACCATGACTTCAGTCTTCCTGCTGTTTAGTTCCAACCCCTTACCTTTGCTTTCTGTTTCTAGTATATTCACAAGGTTTTGTAGGTCCCTTTCATTTTCTGCAATTAGCACGGTGTCATCTGCGTACCGAATGTTGTTTATCACTTTCCCTCCAACCTTTAATCCAGGGTCTTCTTCTAGGTTTCTCATAATGTTTTCGCTATGTAGTGAAAACAGATCTGGTGACAAAACACAACCCTGTCAGACTCCTCTTTTGATGTTTTGAAAAGAGCTTATATTGTTTTCTATTCTCATTGCAGCTGTTTGTTCCCAGTACATATTCCTGATTATTCGTAGATCTTTTCCATCAACATTGAGTCTCTCCAGTTGGTTGATCAATTCATCATGTCGTACCCGATTGAAAGCCTAGGTATAGTCAACAAAGCATAAATACAAATCCTTATTCATCTCAATTGACCTCTCTATGATAGTTCTTAGGATGTATATGGCATTAATAGTTCCTTTCCCCTCCACAAATCCACACTGTTCTTCTGCTATTTCTTTTGATTCTATTCCTTGTCCTCATCATGATTATTCTTAACAGGATTTTTGTTACATGATTACATGATTATATACTATGACACAATTATTTCTTGTTATTTTTTAGGCAGACACACTGATTATGACTTCTTCCTTTAGTGTGCCTGATTAGCTGGAATTGTTAAGAATAATACACACATGATATCATAGGTTTTTGTGTATACTATATATCCAAATTGAAGTTCAGACATTTGTTTGGTTATTTTGTGCACACAAAGACCTTTCACAGCTTACTGTGGGCTTTTGGCCTCAGTAAAAAGAAGTAAGTGTACTTTATTTCAGAACTGAAAATATGGATATTTTTTGCCTAAGCCCAGAACATCCGTTTTCAGTTAAAAAAAAAGTTTCATACTTTGTCACAAACTAGTCCAAGGTGTTATTAATCAGTTCAAAACATTTCAGTATTTAACTTTGAATGACTGATTTTTTTGTGATTTTATTACTAACCCATACAAAGGATCAGGATGTGGTGAAAAGTAGGGGAGAAAACTCAGTTCGCAATGAATTTTAAGGAAGACAATGTGCAAATACTTATTGTGGAATACGTCTCTGGTTGCCAGTTTTTGTAAAATGGAAAGCATTTGAGTCACTCATACATTTATATTCCCATTCATGGTGATGATAACATGAAATCAGTAACTATTGAAATCATTAAGTAGTCTATTGAGTTATTAATCTGTGTTCTATAACCCTTTCTTTTTTCCATATGGCAAATGAATGTGTTCTGAGTTCACCTGCAAAGCTAGTGAAATTGAGTCACCATGAATGCAGAGCATGAGGGGCCAAGTCTGGGATAATGTTTTTTTCAGAGTGTTTGTGATAAAGAAAATTTGAATTACACTGATGATGCCATAGAGTACCATTTCTGGATGTAGACTGCATTTCAGGGCTGTGCTCTACACCTACTTTTATATTGTATCCTGGCATCTGCCAGGTCTGAGAGATACAGACACCTGCAACATTGACCAGAAAATTGTGAGCAACACCCTCATTGACATGTCCATGAAAAGGATGAGACAACTAACTGTGTAGAACCAGCCATACCAACAAGCCTGTAGCATGCTCATCTCTGGGTAGGAGCTTGTTGTGGCTGAAAAATCACACAATTATTTTTCTTTTCTTTTTTTTTCCTGCTGAAGTTTTGTATGTTTTGAAGTGGTTATAGCCCTGATATGGCTCTACACAATCGGCTGGGCTTTAAACAACAATAACAATAACTTTTTTTTATTTTGACTGATGAGCTTTGAACCCACATCCTCCAAATTAGTTGTCTGTTACACTAAATGCTTCACAATGTTGACCAGTAGGGAGGCGATTTTAACCACAAGTCCCCTCCTCCATTGCCTGCTGCTCCAGCCTGTCAGTCTGTCCCAGTGATCACACAATTATATTTTTTATAGGATTGCACTGATGATGATGAACGCTGAAATTTGAACATCGTTTTTTCCCCCCAGGTTTTTCAGATGCTGGACCTGGATCAGGATGGTGTGTTCACTCCTGAAGAGCACAGACACCTGTCTGTTGAGGTTTGTATCAGTGAAACTAAGCATGTGACTGGGCTGATTGTTTGTGTAGTACAGTAAAAGGCTGTGGTGAGTGGACCTTGAAGCCTTTCATAAATGTCTTTGTATGACAGTGTCTTCTCATGATAGGGACAGTTGTTTGAACCAGCACACCTCACAGTCTGAACATTTCAGTTGCCATTTTTCAATCTGAACATCTCATTTGCCTCCATTGATAGTGTATTCCACATCATGAAATAAATCACTGTTACTAAACTTTGTTGATATTGTCATTTAATCTAGCATTTGTCTGATATATAGCTGTTGCTAAACTTGGTTGATATTATCATTTGATCTAGCATTTGTCCGATAAATAGCTGTTGCTAAACTTTGTTGATATGGTCATTAAATCTAGCATTTGTCAAATAAATAACTGTTGCTAAACTTTGTTGATATTGTCAATTAATCTAGCATATGTCAGATTCTTCTGTTCCTTTACCACAGTGTCAGATTTATGAAGAAACTATTCAGCTATCAGTGTGAATTGATAACAGTTATTATTACATAATTTGATTTTACATGTATTGCTGTGCTGATTTTATTACTATGAGTATTGCCATGTTTATTAGACATAATGTTTGAAAAAAAACATCAATATTGTCACTGTTATAGTTTTTGTTGCTATTGTTGTTAATCATTATGGTGTGATCTAAAGGGGGAATAGCTTTACATTTGATCTGAGTATTTGTCTTATGATTTTCTGGTTTAAATGTGTTTAGACTTACTGACAGTTTTCAGTATCTATTTATCTTTTATTTTATCTTCATTCTTTTGTTATCTAAAATCTGTATTGTTTTTACCTTCAGACTTGGAAGAACATTCAAAGCTATGTGTTATCTCTGGCGAGCACGTTGGAACGGGCTTATGAAAAGGAAGACAAAGTGGACCCAAAAGATGAGCTGTAAAAGATGTCAAAAAACGTTTTTTGTAAGACCTTCACTTTTTAAGAGGTGAGTTGTGAAAGGTCGTGCCAGCGAATGTGTATTTTATCATGGTCTTTGTGTTACAAAGCAACAACAAATACAGAACAACAAAGAAAGTAAAAGGAGAAGAGTTCTGAAGCAACAAAGAAGCAACAACAGATTATTGTTGTAGGAATTAGTGGTCTTCAGTAAATTGGTGATTTTAAATGAATTCCAGTACTGTCAGTCTGTGAATAATGATGTCTTTTAACATCTCTGATGTTTTGTTTTTGTTTTGTTGATTTGTTTTTGTATGCATTTGCTACTCCTTTTATGTTTTGTTCATTTGTTGTCATGGTTTTTTGTTGTTGTTTTGTTTTGTTTTGTATGCTGTGTACATTAGAGATGGTTTTATGCATCAGAATTAGCATGTCTAAGATTCTTTTGGCACTCTGATGTAGTATCATCATTGTTGGGGTTGGCCTATATTCCACGTCTTAACTGTTCAGTGTACAAATTTAGTCAGAAAAATATGTAGGCATAAACGTGACTTCAAAACTGTTTTTTTTAAATCTTTTTTGTTTCGTTTGAATTTTTATGTTTTGGTATATATTGCTATATATATATATTGCTAACCTCTCATTAATAAAGGAAATCATTTTTATTTAATTCTTTGATGTTGACCTGAGAAATGGGATCTAGAAGTTCCAAGAATTTTAGATATATGTTTTTATACATAAAGTTGTCCTTTGTCTCATCCATGACATTGTTCTGCTTTGACTGTTTGAGCAGAGAGCGTAAACACTGTATTTATCACTTGCAGTTTTAGATATCAATTGAAAAGATCTGACCTGGAGACATGCTGATTTATTTCCAGGTGTGACCTTTTGGTGCATCATCTATACATTATACACAATACAGATGTCATATTACAAAGTTTATATGTATGACTATGTATACAGTGTGTAGATAATATAAAATGTTCCATTTGGCATTATGTTCTACATTATGAACTTTATTCTATGAAATGACTTTCATTTTATAAAATGGCTCCAGATATTTTATTTTCACACTGATTTCTTAGAACTTAAATGTTTACATTCCAGTTGTTCCTTTCCATACTCATATTTAACGACCATAGTTTTTATTGAACCTAAAAGGTTTGACTGATACTGATCTCTGGTGTCTATTTACATGTCACATGTAAATGCTTGTTGAAAATATATACTAATTATTTTTCTGTTGTTTATAGATAGTTGAATAACAATTTTTGATCATAAATTCATTCCAGTTGACAGTCACTAAAAGATAAGTTTGAATGGGTATAGACGAACTCTGTTGCTCAGTTCTTGGATAATTTCGAGTAAGTGAACAGCATACATGAGAAAAACATTGGTAACAATTTTACAGCTGTTTTGGAGGTGAATACATAGTTGGATGTAAACTCAGAAATACACAAAAATGAATCAAAATGAGTATTTGATACAACAAGATAAGACAAGACAAGACCAGACAGTTGAAAGTTTTGGCCAATTGGCCTTTGTCAAACGTAGACAAAAGACAAAGAATAAAAATAAATGCACGAAACTTGATAGAAAAACCAATATTTTGTATTGATTTTTCTATTATTTTTCTATTGAGTTTTGTGCATTTATTCTGTCTTTTCTTTACACTTGACAAAGTCCAGTTGGCTGAATATGTGTGCCAGTCTTGTCTTGTCTTATCTTGTCTTGTCTTATTTATACATGTTCTGATTCATTATTGTGCATTTCTGATTCCGATTTTCTTGAATCCTGGTTAAGATTGGATATAGACTTTTTTCAAGGACGTTATTTTGCAAAAAATGTTGAATGCTGCTTGAAGGGAAAATTGCTGTTGTGGCTTGACCATTGTATTTGTTCTCCAGAAACATATGTCTAAATGGCAAGTGGCAAAATAAAAAATAAAAAATAAAAAAATGATCTATTGAAACAAGTGCCTTGATTACAGCTCACACAATAAATGTTCTACAGAAATATGTCTAAATGACAAGGGAAATGAAAATTCAGAATGTTCTACAGAAACAAGCACCCTGATAACAACCTACATAAAGTGTGTCTACAGAAACATGGCCGAATGACTTGACATAATAATTCTAAATGTTTTGTGGAAACAAGTGCCTTGATGACAACTCAAATAAAACGTTTTACGGAAATACATGTGCCTTGATGCAGATGGTTATGGTTTACAAATTGACTTACTCAGTTCTCTTCTCTATTTGAGGGGCATTGTGTTTTGATGCAAGCTGTTGTGGCATATGGATTGTTGTCTGATTTAATTCTCTTCACTCTTTATAAAATGTTGTGCCTTGCTGCAGACAGTTATAGTTTCATTTTGTTTGTTGTTCTGGTTGCTGTTATTTTTGTGATATATTCAAATTGATTTTCTGCTCATCAGACGTTGTAAGTGGTAATTTTTCTGTATTCTTGTTGCCATAATTTTTGTGTGTGTTATATCTGACTTTTTTTTTTTATACTTTTCATGTGGTATGTGATGATGTTTTAGTGTTTGACTTCTTGTCATTTCATGTTGTTGTTGTTTTTGTCATACATTTGACTTGATTTCTACTCTTCTGGGATATTGCTGATAAATTGCTGAGTTCTATTCATTAATACCTTTATTTACCTACTTACCTACCTACCTGTATATCTCCATGTATCTCTGTATGTATGTATGTATGTATGTATGTATGTAATTACTTGATGTTTACTCTTCAATAGTAGGATCTGCTAGTATTCATGTAATAGGTGATATCTCTGTGTTTTTGTCTTTTTTTTTAAAATCTGGGATGATA
Source organism: Monoplex corrugatus (assembly GCA_030674185.1). Classification (NCBI taxonomy): domain Eukaryota; kingdom Metazoa; phylum Mollusca; class Gastropoda; order Littorinimorpha; family Ranellidae; genus Monoplex; species Monoplex corrugatus. Next base: position 60,123,795 of record JAPXFY010000017.1, read on the forward strand.
ATCCCTCTGTCCCCATACATGTTTTACTGCTGGCTTTCCTTCAGAACAGTCCCACATTTCTGCCATTGTTTCATATAACAGCTGACAAGTTTTGTATCTAGGTGTACTTTGCAGACTTGGGGGAGGAACAGCTGTCAAAGATTGATCTAATTCAATTCATGGTTTTGAGTTGTGGACAGTTTTATAAAGTTTGTTATCAAAGACTGATGAAGTATCAAGGATTTCCTATCAAAGGGCATATCTGCCCTCCTTTTCAATATCCCCCCCCCCCCCCTCTTTTTTTTTTTTTCTTTTTCTTTTTTTTTTTCAAAGCCACCATGTCATTGCCCCTAAGCCACTCATTACAGCTCTTCAACAACCAATAAACCTACCCCAAACCGGTGTCACCAAGAGAGCGGGATGTGAAGGTCCACAGAATCCGGGAAATCTTTCACAGTGTGATGACTATTCACGAGAATGGGGATGGAAGTGACAGTGATATTCTGAAGTTCCATTTTGAATTTTCATTTTTGTTTGAGACTGTTTGACAGGGTTTTGCTCTTGTGTCAACCAAGACCAAAGGATACACTGATTCAGACATGTACAATAGGCCTCTTGTTCAGGAAATTCAAGCAACACCCTAAATGATGCATCCGTGAAGTGGATGAGTCTCAGCATGATGATTCTAGGGTTGCTTCAGAGCTCACAGAATACTCAGCTAGAGGTAGGAAATAGTAGGGGCTGGAAAAGCCCAGTGATTTGGATTGATAGGATTCGAATCTTTAGATCCCTGTCGTCAGCTCCTTGCACTAAATAATATGCCAGAACAGCTAGTGATATTCCTATGTTTTTGTTACAATCATTTTCCTGTCTTTCATTTGATTCCTATTTTTCTTCAGTGATAGCCCCTCTGCTGTTAGTGCACACTGTCTGTCATCTTGACTAGTTCCATATTTCCGTCATTATGCTTCTACTTTTGATAGTAGAGCTTTTATTATGTTGTTGGAGTACATTTTTGGTATTAATCCGTTTTGGCAATGCAATACTTCATAGACTTTTGTCTCTCCCTAATCGGATTGTATTGTGTATACATATACATGCACATGTCAGTCTTTCTTTGTATGCTTGGCTGCTCGCTTCAGGAAATCAGACCTGATGACTGAGGGAAAATTCTGTAACATCTTGGAAAGATGGCAAGCTTGAGGTTCTTTGGGAGGCACATTAGACTTTGCTAAAAAGCAAAATGTGCTGCGTCAGAGCATCATGGCTGGCCACTTTTGCAGCTGTTCACACACACCCTGTGGTTGAAATTAACCAACATTGGGAGCTACTGACTGCTTAGTGTCAAGACTATAGTAAGGGAAGAAGAGCTGGCAGCTGTGTGAGTTGGTTGCTAGATGACGGCCCGAGTAAGGCACGAGAGGTTTCTTCTTTTCTCTCTTGGTCCAGTGGCTGGGCTGGACTGGTTGGTGCATGTTGTGTGACTGTGTCCAGAGGTTTGTCATCTCTTCACCTTGCTATTCAGTTTGTAAACAAGGTAACTGATGGCTGGGTCCAAACGAGTCATACAACGCATGAACAGACCCCCTTTGCTTAATGAAATGGCTGCCATATGGCGTCGGGAGCTGGGAAGTGTTTGTCTGGAAGATGGCAAAGCATTGGTGTTCTGTGTTTCATCCAGCACCCTCGTTTGTGTTTCTTGTTCACTTTCTTTCTTTGTGTGTTTAATTGCTTTTTCTTTTTCTTCTTCTTCTTCTTCCGTAACCCCATGAAGAGTTGTTGGGACGCAGCATCAAAGAACTGTTTTCCAGATTCCTCCAGCTTTGTCAGTTATGTGTGTCTGCAAATGGTTCCTCCGTCCATTCTGCAATGTTGTCAGTCCATTGTTATTTTCTGTTTTCCCCTCCCTCTCCCTTTATCAGTAGCTCCCTGGAGAGCTGATTTAGCAAGGCCATTTCCTTGGAGAACTGCTTTAGCAAGGCCATTTCCCTGGAGAGCTGATTTAGCAAGGCCATTTCCTTGGAGAACTGCTTTAGCAAGGCCATTTCCCTGGAGAACTGCTTTAGCAAGGCCATTTCCTTGGAGAACTGCATTAGCAAGGCCATTTCCCTGGAGAACTGCTTTAGCAAGGCCATTTCCCTGGAGAACTGCTTTAGCAAGGCCATTTCCCTGGAGAACTGCTTTAGCAAGGCCATTTCCTTGGAGAACTGCTTTAGCAAGGCCATTTCCTTGGAGAACTGCTTTAGCAAGGCCATTTCCCTGGAGAACTGCTTTAGCAAGGCCATTTCCCTGGAGAACTGTTTTAGCAAGGCCATTTCCCTGGAGAACTGCTTTAGCAAGGCCATTTCCCTGGAGAACTGCTTTAGCAAGGCCATTTCCCTGGAGAACTGCTTTAGCAAGGCCATTTCCCTGGAGAACTGCTTTAGCAAGGCCATTTCCCTGGAGAACTGCTTTAGCAAGGCCATTTCCCTGGAGAACTGCTTTAGCAAGGCCATTTCCCTGGAGAACTGCTTTAGCAAGACCATTTCCCTGGAGAACTGCTTTAGCAAGGCCATTGAGTCTTATTACA
>JAPXFY010000017.1:60131342-60141342 GCA_030674185.1 Monoplex corrugatus
CAGGAGAGGAGATATGTGGTCAGCTTTTTTCTTTTTGAGTACAAGGCGTACAGCATTGTTTTGAATGCGCTGTAGGATGTGAATGGTGGAGGCAGGAAGACCAGACAGGAGTGAATTGCAATAGTCAATGCGAGACATTATGAAGGAGAGAACGAGTTTTGCAGTTGTTTCGACAGAGAGATACTTCCTGATCAGGCTTATATGATGGAGATGATAGTAGCAAGATCTGGCAGTTTGAGAAACAAAGTTGTTCATGGACAGGGTAGAGTCAATGCAGACACCAAGGTTTTTAGCTGAATCAGAAATTGGGACTGATGTGTTACATAATGGGAGAGAAAGAGGAGGCAGCTGGGAAAGTTTCTGACGGGTGCCAATGAGGATAGCTTCTGTCTTGTCGTCATTAAGCTGAAGTCTATTGTGTGTCATCCAGTTCTTAATGTCCGAGTAACACTCAGTGGTGCGAGTCAACAGGCGCTGTATATTATCAGGTGAGTCACTATCTTGAAGTTGGGTGTCATCAGCATAGAAGTGGTGTTTTATAGAGTGGGAGTTGATGATGGTGGACAGGGGGGAGGTATAAAGAGTGAAAAGGACAGGGCCAAGGACAGATCCTTGTGGAACATCACAGGTCAGGTATGCAGGTTGAGAGTAAGTGCCATTGATGAGAACAGTTTGTTTTCTGTTTGATAGGTATGAAGTGAAAAAGGAGAGAGCAATGTCAGAGATGCCAAAAGTATGATGAAGTCTAGAAAGGAGAATACCATGGTCAATGGTATCGAAGGCTGCAGACAGATCAAGGAGTGTGAGGAGAGAGACTTTGCCAGTATCAGTTGCAAGGAGGAGATTGTTGAGAATGTGTAGTAGGGCAGTTTCAGTGCTATGGCACTGGCGGTAGGCTGACTGGAAAGGATTGAGGAGATTGTTGGCAGACAGGTGAGAGTTCAGCTGGTTGAGGACGACCTTTTCAAGGAGTTTTGACAAGAAAGAGAGATTAGAGATAGGCCTGTAATTTTTCAGTTCATTTGGGTCTAAATTGTGTTTCTTGAGGAGAGGGTGAACAATAGCAGACTTGAAAGAATCTGGGACAGTTCCAGTTTGAAAAGAAGTGTTGATGATGTCAGTGATGAATGGGAGGAGAGTAGGGAGACAATCGGAGTAGAGAGAATCTGGAAGAGGATCCAGTTCGCAGGTTTTGAACGACATGGATCTGATTGTGTTGAAAATTTCTTCTTGTGAGACTGGGGTAAAAGTAGTGAGAGGTGTGCCAGAGAAGGAAGGGTCAGGTGGGCATGGTTGACAGGGTGTCCTGTCAAGCCTGTCACGAAGAGTTTGTATTTTGGTGGTGAAATACTTAGAGAATACAGATGGGAGTTCTTCATTTGTATGTTTTGTTGGGAGAGGTAAGTCTTTTCGTGTGCCAAGGAGATGATTCATGGTTGTAAAGAGTTCTTTTGAAGAAGAGGCATTCAGGATTTTGGTTTGGAAATAGCTTGTTTTTGCAAATGCAATGAGGGTGGATACTTTTGTTTTAGAGGCTTGGAAAAGTTGCCTGTGTACAGTGAGTTTGGATTTGCGCCAGCGGCGCTCTGCTCTGCGGCTATGCCTACACCCTATTGCCAATGGATACAGGACACTTCACCTGACATGAAGTCAAGCAACACACACCCACACACACACACGCACACACACACACACACGCTCGCACATGCACACACACACACACACACACACACACACACACACACACATACACACACACACACACACACAAGGGCGTGCTTTTGCACAGACTGTAACCCTTTGTTATTTACAACAAAAAAAGAAAAAAATCGGCATATAAATAAATTAATAGATAAATAAATGGAAAAAAAAAGACAAAACAAATTGATAAATGAAAAGGTGCACAAATGAAGAAGAAAAAAAAAGATTAAAAAGATAATAGTAATGAAACTAATTGTAATAATAATATGATGATAATGATAATAATAATAATAACTCTGGCAAAAAATAACCTTATGACATGTGAAAACCTACCTTGATTTGTCATTTTCTGGGAATATAGTGACAAAAAAAATCAAATGATTAGGGTGGTGACTATCATAAGAGTTACCAGATTTTTTGGTGTTTTTTTCTTTTCTTTATGTTAAATGATTAAAAAAAACTGGCAGCGGTGGGATTCGAACCCACGCCTCCGAAGAGACTGGTGCCTAAAACCAGCGCCTTAGACCGCTCGGCCACGCTACCTCGCTGGAGAAATGTGCACAAAGAAATATTATATAACATAGGCCTCTTTTATTTATTTTTTTTTAAGCTGTTTGTCGAAATTGCAAATCTGTCAGCTTGTTTTTATGCTGTTTCATCCATCTGTTAACTCTTGTTCATTCCTGTTAAGATCATTTCTCAACCCTGATGATTCAGCAAGTTCAGAGGTAAGCCATGACACAAGCTAAAAATAACTCGCTTGTACTCGTTCAACTCGGCGAAAGGCTCAAGTTAACTGTTCAGTGTGCTGTTCAGAAAACGTCAGTGGCCACCTTAAGCTAAAACGCATACAGCACTGTACCCTTTTTCGTTGTGGTATACCCCTTGTAGCTTCTGGGACATATTACACCAAGATCAAGACCAAATTTGGCAAATACACGACTGACCGATCAGCAGGTGAAACTGCCATCGAGTATAACAAATTAAAATTTCCAGTAAGTGTCAGTGAGGTAGCGTGGGCCGAGCGGTCTAAGGCGCTGGTTTAAGGCACCAGTCTCTTCGGAGGCGTGGGTTCGAATCCACCGCTGCCAGTTTTTTGTTGTTTATTTCATGTCTTTTTTTTTTTTTCATCGTAAACAATTCCAAGACGAAAAATGCATTGTTTAACAATATTAAAATGCATTTGTTTAACAAATTTTCATTGCCGCAGAGATGTACAGGATCAGATATATTTTATCATGTAATATATATACATGTAATATATAGCACATGTATATATATATATATATATATATGCATAAATTTATATATATGTAGTATATATGCACCAACATCCGCAAGTATATATAATAAACAAACTGAAACTAAATGATGACAAGACTGAAGCTCTTAGACTCTTCCTCCATCAGTTGATGCACTCCCTACCTCCTACTTTGACCTAGGAAATACGCCGTTCATTTTCAGACAATGTACGTGACCTTGGCTTTTTCCTTGATAAAGAGATGTCCATGAAACATCATATCAGTAAAACTGTCAAGTAGCTACATGAACTCAGACGCATCAGCTCTATACGTCGCTACTCACAGTTGATGCAACAAAAACACTTGTCAGTCTTGTGTACTATCTAGACTAGACTATTGCAATTCTCTTCTGTCGGTTCTCCACATACCCTGATCAGACCACTCAACAAGTACAGAACTCAGCAGCCAAATAGTGTGCAAGCAAAGATCGCACATTGTACACCCTTCTACAGAGTACACTGGTTACCTTTGTACTGAATTATACAACTCTTGTACTTGCTACAAGCATAATTGACTGCCACGTACAAACTAAATATTCTGAATTTCGATCTAGTACCGATCACAGATCGTCTTCGATCTGCATACCGATGTATAAACAATTGTTTCCATAATTAAACGAGAATGCATGTGGTCGAGCTTTTTATCATATGCTGTGAGATGTAACTCCTTGTCCTCACAATTCGATCACAGGCCTTCATTTCCGTCTTTAAATATCTAAGTACTTTTCTTTATGCAACATTTCTTGTAACCCTCTTCCTGCACGCTCTGTATTTTGTATTAGCGTTATTTTGTTAAATAGCTGCCTGTGTGTTTGTGTCTTGCTGCGTGTGTAGGTGGTTTTGTGTTTGTCTGCGTTTTTGTTATGTTGTGGTGCTTGAATTCGTGTGTATTGTTTTACTTTTATTGTTGTTGTAAGCACTTTTCAATGATAGCGCTCATAATACCAATTATTATTATTATTTTATATATATGATGAGTAATCTTACTTTTTATATATCTGTATGTATCATCAGGTGCCTTGCCACATCGCTGGCGATCATGGCCTTCCATCTGTTTCTATCTCTTGTTGCCGCAGCACCTCTTCACCCTCTCTGTCTTCAGCACTCTCAAGTCCACCATGTTTTCTCCTGGGTCTACTGTACTCTCTTCTTTCCAGCTTTCCTGTTGTGCAGGTGCTCCAACCCCTTTCTCATAAATGGCCTATGATGTGCTGTTTCCTAATCTTCCTATCAATGATATCCTTGTGTCGCCTCCATCAAGATGTCTTGTTTGTTCTTTGCTGTCAGGAATCTCAAATTCTTTTAAAAATCTCGGCTGCCTCAATCTTGTCTGGCTTTGCTTGTTGACTGTCCACGCCTCACAACCGTGTAACATTATTGGTTCTATATAACATTCAAGAACTGTCTTCCTGATGTTATTTGTTGGGCATTTGTTGGTAAGAATACTTTTCATCTTCTTGAATGTTGTTTTGGCTTGGCCGATTGTGCTGGTTATTTCTGATGTGCATCTGCTGTCTGGTGAAATGATCGTTCCCAGATATTTAAACTTATCAACCTGTGTCATCATCATATGTAATATAATATAATTATTACACATGTAATATGTGTATGTCATCATCATCATCATCATCATCATATGCCCTTCTCCCTGCAAATACATCTCCTACCCTCCTGTCCTCAGCCACTCTGCAAGTCCATACAATATTTTCTCCCTGGGTCTTCTATTTGGTGCTCTCTTTCCCTACAACTTTCCTGTTGTGACCAGGTGCCGTGTCATGAACAATGTTTTTATAGGATGAGTATGTGTTTGTAGTTTGGGCCACACTGTACAGATGTTTTGTTGTTGCAGTCTGCATACGCTGTCTCCAATGAGTATGTGTAAGCCATTGAATACTGAGAAGGTTTACAAGATCTTTAATGTGCTTCACATTAATGTTTGATATTCTGCGAGCGTGAACCCTCCCTGACCAGGCACTAACAGATCGGCACATAACGTTGACCTGTTGACCTTAACCCTTTGACTCCTGCACCCTATCCACCAATTGCAAAAACTTAATCCTTTGACTCCCTCACCCTATCCACCAGCTTCCTGCAGGAGTCAAAGGGTCAAGTTTTTACTTTGCTAGCATGGTTGACAATGCAGGATGCCGGTGGACAGGGTGCGGGAATCAAAGGGTTAAGACACTGAAAAAAAATCTGTGCTCTTTCATTTACCCACTGATGGATCTGTACCAGGCTGGTAAGATTTCAGGCCTGATTAAAAGTCTGAAGTCATAATCACTCAACTATTGTGCCCGTCAGTTATATTTTTCTGTCAGTTATCTTTTTATTATGTGATTTTAATGAGTTGACTTAAAAAATATGAAACTAATGAGCAACTTCAAAGTGCATGTGAGTGGGACTGGTATCTTGTATAAAACTGTAACGGTTTTATTTTCAGTAGTTTTCTCCTTTGTTTGGTTTCAGCATAGCCAAAAGTGTGTGTGTGAGTGTGTGTGTGTGTGTGTGTGTGTGTGTGTGTGTGTGGTGGTGCGTGCGTGCGTGTGTGCGCGTGCGTGCGTGCGTGCTGTGTGTGTGTGTGTGGTGTGTGTATGTTCACTCATCCACGTGTGCGTGTTTTTCCCCTTTTGCCTGATTTCAGTATTAGTGCGCTGTACCAAAAGATGGCTCCGACTAGCAAAGTAAAAAGTAGGGCAGTGAGATTGGGCTGGGGGGGGGGGGGGGGGGAAGGGGGGAAGGAAGGCGACGTGGAGTGGGAGTTGGAGAATGGCTGGAGGTGGGGGTGAATCAAAATTAGTGGAGTGGAGAATGTCAAAAGAGATGGTGTCAGTGTGTGTGTGTGTGTGTGGGGGGGGGGGGGGATTAAAATGAAAAGGCTGGATAGTAATATGTCATCTTACAGGATCATTTCATCCATAATTAAGTAATAGAGCCAGGATTCAAAAAGAAATGTGCATATTATTGTTATCATGCTTGTTCTGTTTGGAGTTTGGAGTATGTTCATGAGGGATTCATTGAACACACTTGGACAATTCCATATGAGCTGTACCCAAATTTGACCGTAATTATCAGTCAGGCTTCCCAGTTGAGCCTGCATACCCCCCCCCCACCCACCCGACCACCCCGGATACCCTGGAAACGCAATGTCTTGAAATGAAAATAGATGGGGTCGAGGGGGCAGAATGTGACCTAACATTAATCCGACTACTAAACTGATTGAGGCATTAACTGATTAAGACGGGCAGCCAACAAGCTAGGTTTATTTTGCAGACTAGTGTCTCAAAGAACTGGTCGAAATTAGACAACTAAAGGGAAGAAACTCCTGCTTATAAAGGAATCCCTAAATATGGTAATTAAGTCCCTCTGATTACACATTACCAAGCGCAATCGGCTGCTTGACAATAATGTTTGGAAGAGTTGGACATTGACTGGGCTTTAACTTAATTGGACCTTTGGGTCTTTTTGGATGTGTGTGTGGGGTGGGGGGGTGGAGGGGGTGGGGGTGGGGGGTGAATAGGTGTCCTTGTGTGTGTCTGTTTCTTTTCTTTTCCACTTTGAATACAGATTACAGATTCATTGCCTCTAGATCTACAGAGTTTCCTACTTATCTTTTCTATGAAGAAACTTCTTCAGAATATGACTTTCTCACTCTTTACCACCTCACTGTCGTTTGTCATTCCAAAAAAAAAAAGCGGGTTACATGAAGTGTGACAGCGGGCACAAGCATGCTTGCATGCATTTTGTGTGTGTAAAATTGTAAAATCATTTTTGAAAAAGTAGGCCTCTGCATAGCGGCCGCCTGCTACTCCTACTGTTGCTGCTACTACCACTACTACTGACTACTATTACTCATCATCATCATCATATGCCCTGCCGCATGGCGTTGGCGATCATGGTCCTCCATATGCATTTATGCCTTGTCGCCGCAAGCACTTCTTCCACCCTCTCTGTCCTCAGCCACCCTGCAAGTCCGTCCAATATTTTCTCCCTGGGTCTACCTGGTGTTCTCTTTCCCTCCAGCTTTCCTGTTGTGACCAGGTGCTCTAATTCCCCTTTCCTACTAAAATGGCCACTACTATTACTATTACAAACAAATAAATAAGTAAATAAATGAATACATATCCTATTTATCAATTTATTATACTTTGTCAGCGAGTTTTCTTAAGCGATTCTAATTTTTTCGGATGTGTTTGTGCACCTGATTTTGTCAACCCTGTGCTGGTGGTATGTTGCTACACACTTTACGTTTTCTGTCTTAAAAGGGCTTGCATATTTGATGTTTTCGTATTTCATATTTGATGTTTTCGTATTTCCATAAGCCACCTGACAATTACATGATCAACACTGAAGATCTTTAACGTGCATACATGATGTTCTGGTGTCAGTACATATGGAATTTTTTTCTCCCCGTTATGCTACCTTGAGAAACTGGAACTGAAACTGAACGCGTATTCACACGAACGTGGTTTAGAGACGCAGGAGCTGACCTGAAAGATCGGATAAATCTCCACCCTTTACCCACCAGGCGAGAAGTGCCCAAGTGGGATCGAACCCCAGACCTTTACATTGGTAGTCTGACATCTTACCCACTTGGCTACCACACCCATCTAAATAAGTAATGAACGAGTAGGCATTGCCTTGGGGAAGGAAGGGGGGTGGCAAAAATGAGAAACCTGGAAGGATGGTGGCGGTGGTGGTGGTGGTGATGGAAGAAGAATTGTGTGGAGTTTGTCTGGAACTTGTTCAAAAGAGATTAAACACTCGAACGATGCCATATGTGCTCCACCCAAACCTGCAGACAGTTACCTGGCAGAATTCCTTGATCTGCTCTAAGCCCTCTGCCCTGGCAAGGTCTTGAAATGGGGAGGGGAACAGACTTAAACACTGACATTACCAGAACGATTGGAATGTTAACCCTTTGACTCCCACACCCTATCCACCAGCTGCAAAAACTCTTTGACTCCCTCACCATATCCACCAGTTTCCTGCAGGAAATTGGTGGATAGGGTAAGGGAGTTAAATTGGACAGCGAACAAGCCAACTTTTTGTATTGTGGGGTGTGGGATTGGAACTCGAGACATAAAATCTCGAGTCCACGGCTCTACCAAAAGATGGCTCCAACTAACAAAGTAAAAAGTAGGGCTCCGACTAACAAAGTAAAAAGTAGGGCTCTGACTAACAAAGTAAAAGTAAAAAGTAGGGCTCCGACTAACAAAGTAAAAAGTAGGGCTCTGACTAACAAAGTAAAAAGTAGGGCTCTGACTAACAAAGTAAAAAGTAGGGCTCTGACTAACAAAGTAAAAAGTAGGGCTCTGACTAACAAAGTAAAAAGTAGGGCTCCGACTAACAAAGTAAAAAGTAGGGCTCTGACTAACAAAAGTAAAAAAGTAGGGCTCTGACTAACAAAGTAAAAAGTAGGGCTCTGACTAACAAAGTAAAAAGTAGGGCTCTGACTAACAAAGTAAAAAGTAGGGCTCTGACTAACAAAGTAAAAAGTAGGGCTCTGACTAACAAAGTAAAAAGTAGGGCTCTGACTAACAAAGTAAAAAGTAGGGCTCTGACTAACAAAGTAAAAAGTAGGGCTCTGACTAACAAAGTAAAAAAGTAAAAAGTAGGCTCCTGACTAACAAAGTAAAAAAAAGTAGGGCTCGACTAAACAAAGTAAAAAGTAGGGCTCTGACTAACAAAGTAAAAAGTAGGGCTCTGACTAACAAGTAAAAGTAAAAAGTAGGGCTCGACTAACAAAGTAAAAAGTAAAAAGTAGGGCTCCGACTAACAAAGTAAAAAGTAAAAAGTAGGGCTCTGACTAACAAAGTAAAAAGTAAAAAGTAGGGCTCCGACTAACAAAGTAAAAAGGTCATAAAAAGTAGGGGCTCCGACTAACAAAGTAAAAAGTAAAAGTAGGGCTCCGACTAACAAAGTAAAAAGTAGGGCTCGACTAACAAAGTAAAAAGTAGGGCTCTGACTAACAAAGTAAAAGTAAAAAGTAGGGCTCTGACTAACAAAGTAAAAGTAAAGTAGGGCTCGACTAACAAAGTAAAAAAAAGTAGGGCTCGACTAACAAAGTAAAAGTAAAAAGTAGGGCTCTGAAAATAAAAAGTAAAAAGTAGGGCTCGACTAAAAATGTAAAAAGTAGGGCTCCGACTAACAAAGTAAAAAGTAAAAAGTAGGGCTCTGACTAACAAAGTAAAAGTAAAAAGTAGGGCTCCGACTAACAAATAAAAATAAAAAGTAGGGCTCCGACTAACAAAGTAAAAGTAAAAAGTAGGGCTCTGACTAACAAAGTAAAAGTAGGCTCGACTAACAAAGTAAAAAGTAGGGCTCTGACTAACAAAGTAAAAAGTAGGGCTCTGACTAACAAAGTAAAAAAGTAGGGCTCTGACTAACAAAGTAAAAAGTAGGGCTCGACTAACAAAGTAAAAAGTAGGGCTTGACTAACAAAGTAAAAAGTAGGGCTCCGACTAACAAAGTAAAAAGTAGGGCTCTGACTAACAAAGTAAAAAGTAGGGCTCGACTAACAAAGTAAAAGTAGTAACAAATAGTAGGGCTCCGACTAACAAAGTAAAAAGTAGGGCTCTGACTAACAAAGTAAAAAGTAGGGCTCTGACTAACAAAGTAAAAGTAGGCTGACTAACAGTAAAAGTAGGGCTCTGACTAACAAAGTAAAAAGTAGGGCTCTGACTAACAAAGTAAAAAGTAGGGCTCTGACTAACAAAGTAAAAAGTAGGGCTCTGACTAACAAAGTAAAAAGTAGGGCTCTGACTAACAAAGTAAAAAGTAGGGCTCTGACTAACAAAGTAAAAAGTAGGGCTCTGACTAACAAAGTAAAAAGTAGGGCTCCTCGACTAACAAAGTAAAAAGTAGGGCTCTGACTAACAAAGTAAAAAGTAGGGCTCCGACTAACAAAGTAAAAAGTAGGGCTCCGACTAACAAAGTAAAAAGTAGGGCTCGACTAACAAAGTAAAAAGTAGGGCTCTGACTAACAAAGTAAAAAGTAGG
>JAPXFY010000017.1:60156342-60158842 GCA_030674185.1 Monoplex corrugatus
TTCGGTGAAGCGAATAGGGAATTTTCAGAGTGCGATAAATCCCTTTCGAACAAATTCGTAACTGCAATGGCTCTGGATATACTTAATTCTCGTCAAGGCCGTGCAGGGTACAGTAACTTTCAGGCTACATTGATCACAGCTGTGATTATGAGCGGTAGGCTGTCTTTTCATTTTATGTCCATGACCCGTGTTAGTCCCGAGCATTGTACAGACTCTGTCCGGCGCGTCGTCACGCACAGAAAACTTCCGGCTGCGTGGCAGTACTCCAGTTGGGATTACGGCCACCCGTTCGTTATGTCTGTGTCTCAAGTTAATAAGTTGTTCACAGACACGCACTGTTCGATACTCGGTGAGTGTATCTTTGTATGTGGATTTGTTTCACTCCACTCGGTATTTGAACGAATTCCTTTACGCACTATCCATCGTTTCGTCCATCGTTTATCAGAATCATCCGCAGTCCACCATCCAGCTCTATCACCTGAACCAGATGGATTCTGCTAGGACTCAACGTCTGATGGTGGCATGGAAAACACGACGATCGATGTCAGCTGAGACACCCAGGAGAAGACTGCTTTCAGACAGGAAGTAGAAGGAGGACACTCCCAGTTTGAGAAGAATCTGGTGAAACATTTGGATGAAAGGCGCCTCTTGTGGATGGCATGGGCTCCAGGCTGACAGATCAACACCAACCTTTCAATATGGACACCATGTTATGGATTTCCACTCCTGTTTAGGATTGACTCTTCAGTCCAAAAGCAGACCTTGCCAACTTCCGTCTTTTGTTCGCCGTCAGCTTGTTTATCGTTCGCCGTCGGGCCGTTTTTCGTTGCTGACAAAACTGACATCTATCTAGCGGCACAATTCAGCAGTCCTCGATCCAGGACTGAAAAGACCTGCTGTCCATTATTTTAGTGGCGACGGTCAGACATGATTCTGTGTCTAACTAGATCTCAAAGTCCACTTTGAGGTCTCCATGTTGTTTCATCTTCTTTCTGTGCCGACGGTCGAACTCCTCGTCCTCGGCTGTTGTGAACCAGTTTTTCCAGTCTCCCACCTGCCCTGCACACACACACACACACGAACATACACACACACACGCACACGTACACACACACATACAAAAATTAGGTTTTTGAGTTAAACTCTCTCTCTGTCTCTCTCTGTGTCTCTCTCTTTGTCTCTCTGTCTCCCTCTGTCTCTCTGACAGTCTGTCTGTCTGTCTGTCTCACTCCGTTTGATTGAGTCGGCTGATCAGTTTATTTTGAGTTTTCTAAGAGTCGCACGCAGCATGGATGTTATGTAATGATAATAATGATAATCTTCAGGAGATTATTTTACGACAAGAAGAAGAAGAAGAAGAAGAAGAAGAAGAAGAAGAAGAAGAAGAAGAAGAAGAAGAAGAAGAAGAAGAAGAAGAGAAGAAGAAGAAGAAGAAGAAGAAGAAGAAGAAGAAGAAGAAGAAGAACCAGAAGAACAGAAGAAGAAGAAGCAGAAGAAGAAGAAGAAGAAGAAGAAGAAGAATTGATGATAATGAAAATGGTGACTGCCAGGTGTTGGTGCAAATTATCCTTAATCTCATCGACGAACACTTAACACTTGACAATGACTTACAGATAGATGGTACACAGACCACACATGCTACAATATTGACAAATAATGATGTAAACCAGTATACACACAGACCATACATATTACAATATTGACAAATAATGATGTAAACCAGTATACACACAGACCATACATACTACAATATTGACAAATAATGATGTAAACCAGTATACACACAGACCATACATACTGCAATATTGACAAATAATGATGTAAACCAGTATACACACAGACCATACATATACAATATTGACAAATAATGATGTAAACCAGTATACACACAGACCATACATACTACAATATTGACAAATAATGATGTAAACCAGTATACACACAGACCATACATACTACAATATTGACAAATAATGATGTAAACCAGTATACACACAGACCATACATATTACAATATTGACAAATAATGATGTAAACCAGTATACACACAGACCATACATACTACAATATTGACAAATAATGATGTAAACCAGTATACACACAGACCACACATACTGCAATATTGACAAATAATGATGTAAACCAGTATACACACAGATCATACATACTACAATATTGACAAATAATGACGTAAACAAGTATGCCACATACACCATAAAAGTTACAATGTGACAGTTTCAGTTTCAATTTCTCAAGATGAGGTCTCCGCGCTCGGAATGAATTCCACGTGCACTTACGTCACAGGTGCCGTGTGATGGATAAGATTCAGAATGACGGCACAAGCCTTAAGCCTGCACATAAACCCATCAGCTGGCAGGTCCTGAGGTCCCACCTAGATAGTTCCTTAACCCTAAGGTCGTAGGGGAGAGAGGATGTAAACAACTATGCCATATAGACCATACATGCCGTATCACATGATGCTTACCTTTTCTATACACAG
>JAPXFY010000017.1:60168842-60201342 GCA_030674185.1 Monoplex corrugatus
CAACATAATATGATACAAAATACTATACTATATTAATTATTATATTATGCTATGCTATGCTAAGCTATAACGTAACGAAATATATAATATAATATAATATAATATAATATAATATAATATAATATAATATAATATAATATAATATAATATAATATAATATAATATAATATAATATAATATAATATAATATAATAATATATAACAAAACACCAAATTAAAGTTTAGCTGCAATAAATGAGACAGGAAAAATGAATAAATAAACGCTGAAAATGTTGTAAGGAAGAAACTTTATAAAGACATTTTTAAAGGGAATGAATGAATCGGCAAATTTAGAATAATAAGAATAAGCTATTGAAATTGACTTGAATCACTGAATTCCAACTGAATCATAACAACAACCATTAAAGTTCTTATTTGAATCGTTCATTCATTAAATTGTGAGCAGTACTGAGCGCAAAGAAAACAGTATCAAAAAATGATTTATTACTTTTGGAATGTGAGACCAGCCAGTACAACAGTTATTATATCCCTTTTCGGCATGTTATGGTGAACGCAAAGGCTTATCAGTAGAACATTTTTATAATGTCTTTGGGTGAATGAGAAGATTGGTATTCAGCTTGACTCACAGCACCCAGGCATAGCATAATTATAGATAGAGTCTATGGCTACGTTGAACACCTCAAGGACATCGTAAACAATTCTTTTTTTAGTTCAGGCATTTTGGGCAGATTCCAGTCATCAGTCAATGTGAAGAGAACTCTCTCTCTCCACTCTGTCATAACTGTTGAGATGAAAGTAAAATATTCGCCTACCTGACATGATGTGTCTGTGGAAATGACGTTCAAGCAGAATCTCCTGACTTCGTTAAAAAAAGAAAGAAAAAAAAAAAAAAAAAGAAAGAAAAAAAAAGAGACACGTGATCTTGTGACAAGTCCGTCAGAATTGTTTTATGCACACGAAGATCATGAATGGCACTCTGTGCGTGCGTGCGTGTGTGTGTGTGTGTGTGTGTGTGTGTGTGTGTGTGCGTGTGTGCATGTGTCTAAATCAGGGAAGTAACTCCGACATGAATGAGGATCAAGTGTAGAGAACTACGTTCTCGTTCTGATGTGTGAACGTGATAGATGGAGTTCGAAAATAACGTCAGCCGTATCCTGTGCCAAAAGTGAAGTGCGAACAGAGTGTGGTTTTAAACAGAAAGAAGTCAGATTTCTCTTCAGTTCCTTTTCTGTCCCTTTTTCTCTTCATTTCCATCTTTTTGTTCTTCTGTTATCTTTCTTAAAATATTATCTTTAGATACATATTGTATTCGGCAACAACTTAAAGCTTAAAATGCTTTCAAGTTCTGTTGCCCCGGATTACCGCCCCCCCCCTCCCTCTCCCAGACCCCTTTAAGGAACCCGGTGGCCGTAGCCTATCATCATCATTATCATCATCATCATCATCCTTCTTCTTCTTCTTCTTCTCCTTCATCTTCATCATCATCTTCTTCATCATCATCATCATGTGACCTGCCGCATAGCATTGACGATCATGGCCCTCCATACGAATCTCTCCCTTGTCGCTGCAAGTACATCTCCCACCCTCTCTGCCCTCAGCCACCCTGCAAGTCCGTCCAGTACTTTCTCCCTGGTCTACCTGGTTTTCTCTTTCCCTCCAACTTTCCTGTTGTGACTAGTTGCTCTAATTTCTCTTTCATCATAAAATGTCCTACAATTGTTTTTGTTTTTTTCTAATTTTTTTTTTCATTAGTGATTTTCTTGAGTTTGCCTCCTTCAAGACTTTCTCGTTTTGTTTTCTTTGCTATCCATGGAACTCTCAACATTCTTCTTAGAAACCGCATTTCAGTTGCCTAAGTTCTGTTCTGACTTTGGGTGTTGACTCCCACGCCTCACAGCCATACATAAGCATCGGTTCTATATAACACCCAAGAACTCTCTTCCTGATGTTAATTGATGGGCATTTGTTGGTAAGAACGCTTTTCGTCTTCTTGAATGCTGTTTTGGCTTGGCCTTAGCCTACAAGTGACTAAATGTGTGTGTCTGAAAGATGTACAGAGTGGACGGGAGCAGAGGGAGCCTGGGAAACAGAAGTCAGATAAATAACGAAATTACTTGTTCAATGTCTACATTTCTTTGTCGGGCAATATACTTTCTAACCAGCGTGATTTTTCAAGTGTTTATCTTGCCTTTTATTACTTTCATTCTGCCCTTGCCGTTTATCGCGTTTGAGCAAATTTAACCCTTTGACTTATGCAGCATGTCCACCAGCATCCTTCATGGTTAATCATGCTAGCAAAGCAGAAACTTAACATTTTGACTCCCTCACCCTATCCACAGCTTCCTGACGGAGTCAAAGGGTTAAGTTTTTGCAGTTGGTGGATAGGGTGCGCGAGTCAAAGGGTTAAATCGTGGCGTAGTGAAGACGAGAAGAAAACTGTGTGCTGCACCCCCCCCCCCCCAAAAAAAAGAAAAGAAATAAGGAACAAAAACAAAAAACAAAAAATGTGTTCCTACTGTCTACTGTTCGTTAAGCCTTTCTGATTCTGTTTCACACATCAGAGTTAACATGCGTTGAACAAAGTCTGGTTTGTTGAATCAGACTTGGAGATAGTTTAAGCGAATTCCGAGCTGAAAGTTCATATGCGCTCCACCCAAATTTGTCGGAAAGGTGACGACGCAATTTTGGAAATTCCTCGAATTTATCACCAGTGGCTAAGGACTGAATTCAAAGTCAATGTGTCATTTTGCACCGGTGGTTGCTATCCGGAATTCACACGTCAGTGTGTCGTAGAATTGACATTGGAAGTTCACGTGTCAGATAAGGGGAATTCTAGCTATTTTCCTCTGATCGAAAAAAGGTGCGTACAAGTTGAGGTAATCTAACATGGACAAGTTTAGGGGTTTGTCAACGTTAAGCAACGTCATAGACACAGATAGCAAGACAGGCAACTAGCTTTGTCTCACACTCCAAGTCATATGATTGTCTCACTAAATGCCACGATGCTCTTGAATATACGGAACTAAATCACAATGTTGTGCTGTGTGCTTAGCTTCGAATCAAATTCGTGCAAATTTCGTTTAGCAGAAAAACGAAAAATGACGATGTTTACAATAAAAGAAACCCAAAGCCTGGAACAGAAAATGAAATTGACTTGTGAAAAAGCCCACACCCTGGAACATACCGCCACCTTATTAATACGATAATATTTTCGAAGCTGCGATCTCTAACTTGTCCAAGAGTTGTTTCGGGGCATTAAGGTGTTTATCCAAAATAAAATAAGAATCGATACTGGTGTTAACATAGGCCATGAAATCATTTGAGCACACAATCTATCTCACTATTTATACCTAGGGTAATATACAGCCTGTTAGACGCCATACTTCGTCACTGCCATCAATGCTAAAGTTTAAATTGTGACAATTTAAAGTTTCGTCGGTCTGATGCAACGTAATGTTGTGAATACGTCATACTTCATCTTTGTCAATCGTCCATAACACGTCCTAATACGCTTCGCACACGCGCACGCTCACGTGCGTGTGTGTGTGTGTGTGTGTGTGTGTGTGTGTGTGTGTGTGTGTGTGTGTGTGTGTGTGTGTGTGTGTGACTGTGTGTGTGAGTGCGTGCGTGGTGGTGTGGTGCGCGTGTGCGTGCGTGCGTGTGCGTGCGTGCGTGCGTGTGTGTGTGTGTTGTCTGTGTGTCTGTGTGTGTGTGTGTGTCTGTGTGTGTGTGTGTGTGTGTGTGTGTGTGTGTGTGTGTGTGTGTGTGTGTGTGTGTGTGTGTTCAATGGTAAGACGATTAGTAGGATAGAGATCGTCGTGTAGTATCTCTGCTCTGCATCGGTTGTATGGCTTGACCTTCTGCTTTGAAGACGACAGGAAGTCAAGGGTTAAGTCAGATCTACGGATTAGGACCAGGTCTGGGGCTACGGTTAGAACTGATCTGCAGCCCTTACAGTATGCAAAGCCCTGGCCCCATCTCATATCCTACAAAAGGCAACCTACGTACACAGTTTCACTTTCAGTTTCGCTGGGAATGAATTCCACATGCACCAACGTCACAGATGCCGTGTGTATGCTGATCATGGCACAAACCTTAAACCTGCACATAAACCCATGAGCTGACCAGGTCCTCAAGTCCTACCTAGCCTGTGTTTTACCTAGCTTACATGTTTCATACTAGTATTGTATCAGTCTATCATTGGGACAAGCTTGGTTACATGTGAATGGTACATGTATCTGTGTATCTTTCCTTCAGAGAAAAGATCAGTCTATCACTGGAACAATCTTGGTTACATGTAAATGGCATGTGTAACTGTGTATCTTATTTTCAAAGAAAAAAAAAGATAATTAGAAGTCTGAATCACAACACAACTAGCCACTCAGTATAATCTTGTCTTACATCACAGAAAGCCCCCCCCCCCCCCCCCCCCTACAATGCACAAAGCCATCGCTGTCTATCAACAAGATGAAAACAATATTCCCATAATCATAACCCCGCCAGTCTGTCGTCTAATTCCGAGGAAAGAAAAGATTAAATGAAATACATACAAAATATTCGACTACTGATTTTAACCACACAATATTCGACTACTGATTTTAACCTTTACACAATATTCGACTTCTGATTTTATCCTTCATACAATATTCGACTACTGATTTTAACCTTTACACAATATTCGACTACTGATTTTAACCTTAATACAATATTCGACTACTGATTTTAACCTTTACACGATATTTGACTACTGATTTTAATCTTTACACAACATTGGACTACTGATTTTAATCTTTACACAATATTTGACTTCTGATTTTATCCTTCATACAATATTTGACAACTGATTTTAACCTTCATACAATATTTGACTACTGATTTTAACCTCATACAATATTTGACTACTGATTTTACCTTCATGCAATATTTGACTACTGATTTTAACCTTCATACAATATTTGACTACTGATTTTAACCTTCATACAATATTTGACTACTGATTTTAACCTTCATACAATATTTGACTACTGATTTTAACCTTCATACAATATTTGACTACTGATTTTAACCTTCATACAATATTTGACAACTGATTTTAACCTTCAAACAATATTTTGACTACTGATTTTAACCTTCAAACAATATTTGACTACTGATTTTAACCTTCATGCAATATTTGACTACTGATTGTATCCTTCACAGACGTGGGAGGTAGGTGGGAGGCGGACTTTTGCATGTCGTCGTGCTCTGCAGAATGGTCTTACCAGACTTGGGGTAGCCGAAGATCCAAACGTCGTCACGACGACAGGGGTATCCCTGTAGATGCTTGAGGTGAGAGGAGAAGCCGGGTAGCGGGGGGTACAGCACCCCGTCCATCTGCAGGTAGCACAGACTTTGGCCCGCGCGTGACCTCATGATGACCACGCCCTCTCGCCCCTCGCTGATACTACTCCCGCCCATAGACTGACTCCTGGTACCACCGTGCAGTGGCTTGGGTAATGCCAACACACACAACAGGTGGAAGAGGTTCTGGGTTTAAAAGTCTGTGCTCTTAGGATTCGCCTAAGCGTAGGTATGAAGAAACCTCGTGTGTAGACCTAAGTATAGCCCGTCTGCGAAGATGATCGGTATTTCCAACTTGATGGATTCACCAACACAGGAAGAAAATGCTTGTTCCAGCTCGGTGGGTGTATGAAAAGGAAAAAAAATGTCAAGTTTTACAGTCACTGAAAAACGTCAAAACAAAATTTGCTTCCTTGATTATTCTGGATACTAAGTCTAGAGCAAGTCTTAAGACACTTTGTGACAAGTTTGCTTTTTTGGTATGTCTTGAAAAAACGTGTTCTTCAGCATGTCCTCTTATAGTTTGTCTTTGCTAGTACTTTAAAAAGGCTAGTCCGAAGCAAAGACTGAGCAATGAAACTCTTCTTTTTCCTTTGTGCTTTATGTAGATTGTCTCAATTTCCAACTTGTTTCCGTATGTCGAACACTCCTCACCTCACATCAATCATCACATTTTTGACACACCAAAATTAGAGATCCTCGTGCAAGTAAATTCCATTTTTACACACACACACAAAAACACAAAACAACAATTTCTTCTGTATCGGGCAATGAGTATACACCAAGTATGTAGAAAATCCGGGAAGTGTCAACACTGAAGGAGAATACGGTATATATAAAGGTGTCCACTGACAAATCTGCGCCTTTATTTAATCCAGAACAGTCATGTTTTGCCTGCAGCGACGGACGTGGCTATCTTGATGGCAATGGTGAACATGATCCTATCGTATGATTCGTCATTGCTGATATCGATCTGTTGCCACTGAAACCCATCCTTTGACGTCAGAGTTCAACTATGGATTTGTTTGTTTTCTTCTTCTTTCTTTCTTTCCTATTGTTTGTTTGCTTGTTTTTCCTCACAGCCTTTCTATTTCTGATTTGTTTGCTCGCTTCTTTGATTGTCTATTTTAGTTTGTTTGTTCTTCTCCTGTCTTTTCTATGATTGTCTATTTTAGTTTGTCTTTTCTTTACCTTTCTTTTCTCTCTCTCTCTCTCTCTCTCTCTCTCTCTCTCTCTCTCTCTCTCTCTCTCTCTCTGTCTGTGTGTGTGTCTCTCTCTCAATTTCCTTTACTTTGATCTTCTCTTTACATTCTTTCTTTTTCCCCGTTTCGTTCTTTTCGGTATGCCTTGTACGCTTCAGATGTAAAAATCTTTGACGACACTTTTCATAGATCCTCAGAACAGGCATAAGAACAACTTTTTAACAAAAGAATAAAGTATAAGAATCTACAGTTATTTAACACCTACAAACTGTCAATTTTCTCCCATTTTTTTCCAACGCTCATGAAATACGCTTTCTCGTCATCATCATGAAGTGGTGTGAAAAAAAACATAACATCTAAATTCCAAAGGTTCTCTATACAGAAATTGCTTTGCACTGGTACAGGATCAGCTGCTGACTGTGTGAGACTAGGCCCAGTCTTTGTTTCACCTGACCCCCCTCCCTCTATCCGTCACATCACGATGCATTGCTTACATGACAAGAGAGTTTGGAGGTGGGGTTTACATACCGCCGGCCCATCGACGCTGTGACTTCGGATATGTCTTTATATGGGGCATGGGTAGGGTGAGTTATATATGTTGTGTGTGTGTGTGTGTGTGTGTGTGCGTGCGTGCGTGGTGTGTGGTGTGTGTGGTGTGTGTGTGCGTGTGAGAGAGAGAGAGAGAGAGAGAAATGAAAGAGAGAAAGAGAAAGTAAAAGACAGAGAGAGAGGAAGGGAGGGAGGGAGAGAGAGAGACAGAGAGACAGAGAAAGAGACAGACAGAAAGAAAGAGGAGTGAGTGAATGAGATATAGATAGATAGATAGATAGATAGATAGATAGATAGATAGATATTCCGCCCAGTTTTCACCAGGGAAGGAGGGGTGTGGTGGTGGTGGTTAAAAATCAAACCTGAAAACAAATATGTAAAGTTAAATAAGTACACTAAAAACCTGTATAAAAATTGGCATAGATTACTTAACATTGCTTCTGCGCGTCAGATTTCCTTTGAGCCGAATGTGCAGTTAATACTCGTACATGTAGATCTACCCAATCATCAGTCCTGATAGAAAGTAAGGTCTTACAGAACACGTACAGGTGAAAGGACTAGCAAAACAGGAAATGATAAGAAGCGATAACAGAAAGCAAACAGAGCAAAGCAGAAACAAAGACAGTAACTGAAAAGAAGAAATCTCTAGCACAGATTTTCCAGAAAGTTATTTCATACTGAATGAGCCATCAGCGCCCCCCAAGGGTGAACAAAGGAGGCAATCCGGATTTCCCGCTCTTGGGCTGAGGACACGTACCTACAGCGCCCCCTAAGGGTGAACAAGGGAGGCAATCCGGATTTCCCTGTCTTGGGCTGAGGACACGTACCTACATTTACTGTCGATATTCCTGTTGTGTAAGCTAGCTGTGACATGGAGAGAAGTCGCAAGAGGACAATGAACGTCTGTAGCCTACTTGTCTGTCAGGATGTACGGTGCGGTTTGCTGAACACCAGTCAAATCGTCATATTCGTTTATCCATCATTGTTGTAGGCCACGCTGTCGACACACAAAAGTCGAACAAATGTGAAGCTTCTGTCTCTCTCTGTGACTCTCTGTCTGCCTGTCTGTCTCTCCTTAATGTTCTCTCTGTCTCTCTCTGTCTCACAACACACACACACACACACACACACACACACACACACACACACACACACACACACACACACACACACACACACACACACACAAAACACACACACACACGCACGCACGCACGCACACACACACAAGTCGAACAAACGTGAGGTTTAATGTTCTCTCTGTCTGTCTGTCTGTCTGTCTCTCATAAATCGAACAAACGTGAGGTTTAATGCTCTCTTTCTCTCTCCCTCCCTCTCTCTCTCTCTTGAGTCGAACAAATGTGAGGCTTAATGCTCTCTCTCTCTCTCTCTCTCTGTTAAGTCGAACAAATGTGAGGTTTAATGTTCTCTCTCTCTCTCTCTCTCCTCTCTCTCGTTAAGTCGAACAAACGTGAGGTTTAATGTTCTCTCTCTCTCTCTCCCTCTCTCTCTGTTAAGTCGAACAAACGTGAGGTTTAATGTTCTCTCTCTCTCTCTCTCTCTCTCTGTTAAGTCGAACAAACGTGAGGTTTAATGTTTCTCTCTCTCTCTCTCCCTCCTCTCTCTCTCCGTTAAGTCGAACAAACGTGAGGTTTAATGTTCTCTCTCTCTCTCTCCCTCTCTCTCCTCCGTTAAGTCGAACAAACGTGAGGTTTAATGTTCTCTCTCTCTCTCTCTCTCTCTCTCTCTCTCTCCTCTCTCTCTCTCTCTCTCTCTCTCTCCGTTAAGTCGAACAAACGTGAGGTTTAATGTTCTCTCTCTCTCTCTCCCTCTCCGTTAAGTCGAACAAACGTGAGGTTTAATATTCTCTCTCTCTCTCTCTCGTTGGAAATGAAGATCATTCGTTCATTCAGTGTCTCTTCTCTTTTTGTTGTTTTGTTTTCTGTTTACTGTCTACTCGATGTTTTCTTACCATTTTACGCGTTCTTGCTTCTTGTTCTGGTTTCGTTTGTGGCTTTCCGTCTTCTTTATGTTCTGTTTTGTTTTCATTTTCTTGTTTCATTTGTCTTTTGGAGGGTTTTTGTTTTTTTCGTCTTTTGTTTTTCACCTAGCTGTTTTTGGACTGTTTTTTTGTTTTTTGTTGTTTGGTCTTCTCGTTGCGTTCTTTTACGTTTTTGTTTCTATCTACTTTTAATTTGTCTTATCGTTTTTTTTTGTCTTTTTTTTTTTTTTTTCGTGTTGCTTAATGTCTTCTTGATTTCTGTCTTCTGTTTTCTTTTCCATTGTTGTTGCTCTTCATTATTATCATCGATGATCTCTTCTTTTTTTTATACCTTTTTTTGGTTGTTGTTTTCTTTTAAAATCTTTTTTGCTGGTTTCTCTCTTTTTGTCTTCTTTTAGATCTCTCTTCTATTGCAATGTTTTCTTCCTTGCTTTTTTGATTTTGTATTCTTTGTTTTCTTTATTCTTCTTATAATTCTTTTCTTTTTCTTTTTCTTGTTTTCTTTTTCGTTATTATTTTTTGTTTGTTTCCGTCTTCGTGTTTTTGTTTGCTTGTTTTTGTTTTGGTTAGTTTGTCTCTCATTTCTCTTTTTCATTGTTTGTTGTTGTTGTTAGTTTTTGTTTTTGGTTCGGTTTTCTTTTTTGTTTTTGTTTTTTGTTTTTTGTTTTCTCTCTTTTCTGTCTTCTTGGTTTTATTGGTTTCCATTTTTTTTCCTAAATGTGTGGAGGGTTTTATTTTTTGTTCCAATTTTATTCTTGTAGATTTGGGGTCATTTTGTTCTTGTTTTCTTTATTCTTAATTTTCTTTCCTTGCCTTTTTCGATATTTTTGTTTTCGTTTCCATAACTTTCTTCTCGTCATTATTCTCTACTTTCTTGTAGATTTCTTTCTCGTTTTCTTTTATGTTGCGTTTTCCTCCATGTTTTTAATTTCATCATTGTGGTTGTGTGTGTGTGTATGTGTGTGTGTGTGTGTGTGTGTGTGTGTGTGTGCGTGCGTGCGTGTGCGTGCGTGCGTGCATGCGTGCGTGCGTGTGTGTTGTGTGTGTATGTGTGTTCCCTCCCCCCCCTTTTTTTTAAATTTCATGTCATGTTTTATTTTGTTCCTCTTTTTGTTATCATTGTTGTTATTTTTCTTACTTCATACCGTGTTCCTTTTCCTCTTTATTTTTTTCTCTGCTTGTTGTTTAATGTCTTCTTGTTTTCTTTTCCATCGTTACTGCTTGTTTCCCCTCCAACCTCCAATTTTCTCCCACTTTTGTTGTTGTTGTTCTTTCCTTTTCTTTTGTGTCAGGCCTCCAACCCCCTATTTCTCCCAACATTTTCCTTCTTCTTCTTCATTTTTGTACTTTCTTTCCAATGGACACACTTCAGAACAGTAGGCTATATCAATGGTCATTTAAATACAGTTGTCTCACAAGTAATATTATATGGTCAAAATTGAAAAATGTATAAAATTTACACATAAACAATGTAGACAAATATTAAAAAAAAAAAGAAGAAATATTGTAGTTTGATCATATATACTTCTGGTATGCTAACAACGGAAAATTAAATGAATTAAGTTTGAAACATATTCACACGTACAGGCATTATTGATAAATCACCGTGAAAAAAAGAAAAATGAACAAAATAATGTAACCTAAGTCATTAAAAAAAACAAAAAACCCAACACACACACAGGTTTATCACGGTGCCACTTAGCACAAAACTGCGTAAGATCAGGATTAATTTTGACGTTATTATAGGCCTACTTTTTTTTTACTAGGAATCTTCAGTGTAGCTGCTTCTTAAAAGCATTTATATTTGGCCGATGACGTTTTATCTTGCACGTGTACTAATATCGCTTAACCCTTTGGCTCCCGCACCCTGCCCACCAGCGTCCTGTATTGTCAACCATGCTAGCAAAGCAAAACCTTAACCCTTTGATTCTTTCACTCTATCCACCATCTTCCTGCAGGAAGCAGGTGGATAGGGTGAGGGAGTCAAAGGGCTAAGTTTTTGCAGTTGGTGGGTACGGTGCGGGAGTCAAAGGGTTAAAAAAAAGTATGATAAAGTCAAATACATCATCAGCGTGAATATCTTTTTCAGTGCCAAATAGATCTAAATTCTCGGTAATCCCCTTACATTTGAAACTGTTTTACTCTCAGTGTCAATCCTGCTTTCGATCATCTGCCAAAGTTGTGGCTGATTTCACATTAAAAAAAACCGTGTTCGATGCTTTCCTTTACAAGATTATAGTAACTACAGCCATTAGTATTTATTAATCCCATTTCTCGAAGAATGACATTTGTTCCTATGAGCCGGTGTACGATTCTAATTTGAAACCATTTCATTCTGACATCTTGAATCTTTTTACTTATATAAAAAACAAATAAAAAAGAACCGAACGTCAGCCAATTTTCTACCATGTTTTCTTTCCCATTTATCACAACAGTGCGGTTTTACATAATCCTTTAATTAATGTATCATAATACAACCTTCTGTCTTTGGTAAGGGAGAACAGCTTTTCGTAAGGCGATATTCATATCCGTTGTATTTTCGCTCAGAAACACTCCCGCTTGCTTCACTCTCTCGCGCTATTGAGAGAGAGAGAGAGAGAGAGAGAGAGAGAGAGAGAGAGAGAGAGAGAGAGAGAGAGACAGAGAGAGGAGGAGACATAGAGAGAGAAGAGAGGGGGGACAGAGAGAGAGAGAGAGAGAGAGAGAGAGAGAGAGAGAGAGAGAGAGAGAGAGAGAGAGAGAGAGAATACGTGTGTGTATCTGTGTTTTTGCTAAATCTACATGTTACTTCCAGAAAAGTCTATGCCAACAATTGTACACTAGTTTAAATGTCAAAGCGGTAAACATGTGGTGATCTTGATGATGATGATGATGATAGGGCTGGTGATAATGAATACAGGAGGACAAGGTGGAGATTGACGACTGACCAAAACAGTAAATACTTTCTCTAGTATGAATTTCAAAACGGTAAACAGATGTGGTGATGATGATGATGGTGATGATTTTTTTTTTTTATGGACAGTCTGGTTGGTGTAAAGATAAAACCCTAACAGTCAAATCTGAATGCACAGACTGAATTCAGTAAAAACTGGGTGCATGTGGCCGCCAGTCTATGCAGCTGTGAATGGGTACCTGACCCTGTTTAGGGTTTGGGAAGGTAAAGCAGTGAGGGACAGGAGATGGGCATCGCCCTCATGACTCTGGCCTCATCCAAAAGACTAGAACTCATACCGCTACCCAAGATTTGCATCCAAGCTCTTTTGTTACCCAGGTAGTGCTTCAACGTTTTAACACTGAGCCATTACTGTAATTTGTTGTTTGGTTCCTGTGCCAGTGGAAACTCAAGCAGGTTGCGGCATTTCCACCAGAATGGGAACCAAACAAGTGACAATAATGGTCCTAAAGGCAAAAATGTTCCTGGTTTCTATGTAGGCCTACGTCTTCAGATGGCAGGATTGGTGGCCTTCATCATTACAGGGAATGCAGGTTCTGGTGCTTCTCTTGTTCATACATACTGTGTAAAAGACAAAACTGTGGATCTCAGGACTCCTTCCCATGCTTGCCTGTGAACGACTTGTGCCTCCAAGGAATGGTCTTCTATCCCACATGGGGACCCACTCCAGGCGATCGACAGGAGAGTTAATAAGTGTGCAGAAATGAATTTTGTGGTATGGTTAACAGTCCCTTATGCGCTCTTCAATAACTAAAGGTTCTGGGAATAGAGTTTTGGCAAGTGTGGTGAATCAGATCATCATCTTGTTACTTTTTGTATTATTACACGCAAGTAGGCTATTACACATTTATTTGATGGGGGGTTTCAACATTGTCTGCTGATGCGATACGTTGACAGAAATTGAAATAATTATGTTTTATTGCGGTTCAACTTATTCGTTCCATTTAGCTTGTTGGTCAGGGAGATACACAATGGTCGATGTTGTTTGTTAAGTGGGTCTCTGTGAAACTCACAATACGTGCATACTTTCTCCCCCCCCCCCCCCCCCCATTAAAGTGTGTCTGCAATAACCATGTAGCCATTAACAAAATGGGAGAGATTGTCAGAGGGGAATGAAGTGGTTGTGAGAAATTAATTTTTCTTGCAGCCAGCATGTCCATCTCCCCTTTCTTACCGATTTACCTTCCCCAGTTTTGAGGGAAATACAAAATATCCATTGACAGTTAGGTACACTAGATGCCGCACACACAGACATATCACAGGCATGCATGCTGCATACACATCGCTAAAAGCAGGGCTTGATGACTTTAAAAGGAAACTTGTTTTTCGGCTGAAAAAAAAGTAAAGTGGTAATCTGGTAATTGTTTTCTATTTATTAACAAACTTTTTTTCTCACATATTTGTGGACGTAAAAAATAATGTAATTGTGAGGACATATATGCTTTGGGAGAAAAGTTTATATGCCAATATCAAATTTGCTCACACATTTCAGGAGAAAATTATAGTTATCTTCTCTCTCAATCTCTCATGCTCATACACAAATGTGCATATATGCTCATTCAACCACGTAGGGCCTAATGCACACAATTCAAAACAGAAATTCTGGGAACAAGATATATGCAGGAAACCAGCCCACATGTGGTAAACTAGGCTTTCTTACAAAACGCAGAATAATTCTAGTGACCTAATGACTTTACAAAGAATGAGACAAGACTTACCGACTGATTGATGGTTGACAGTGATGCAATACATCAATTTCCCCTTTAACTAGAACTTTACATAATGTCTTGAATGTGGTTCACCAGGCCACTCCTTGGAATTCTTTACAACAACTTTAAATTATGTTGTTAATGCATTGCTGTCTCAACTTTCTGAACTGGGAATATGCGAGATAAACTGAAGGAGTAAAAGGTGCCTTTGCCGATTTTGTTTTGTCACTGTTTATTTTGGATGAAAAACTAACAAAGCTGTTTAGGTTTCCTGGGTCTATTCCTTTCCTCTAGAAATTGCTGAATGTCTTTCCATCCCTCAACTCTGTTGAAAAAGCAACAAAGCCTAGTTTACATGTGGACTGGTTTCCCCTATATAATTATCATCTTCCAAAAATTTATAGTTTTATTGACCAGATCAACTTGTGTGTGTTGCTTTGATTGTATGTGTGCATTTTATTACATTCATGTCACATGTGAACAAACTGATACAAAGATTTCCAAATATATGTTCACATGCAACATGTGTATATGACAGAGAAGGACAGGACTTGATGGTGGGAGAGACAATTAACAAACTGTGTGTGAGACAGAGAGCCCGAGCCAATCACCCAGTATGAAATTCCTGTAACCTGACCTGAAATTCCTGAAGAACATGGAACATGCTTTCAGCCTTATAAGTTTCACCCTCAGACCACAAAATAAGCACAGCACACAAACAAAAAGAACTGCAATGCATTTTTATTTGATTACAGCCACTTTATAAAAAATCAGTAACTAAAACAACATGTTCAGTTATAAAACCTCTCACTACTTACAAGAATGAACCAATTTCTTATGCAATGATCTGAAAAATGAGCTTGTGTTATTTATCAATATATTCACAAGCTCAAATGGACTTGAGATCTTCAAGCTCATACGCTGTCACCTACAGTTAACCTGTATAACTATTACCTTATTCTTAAAAAACAAACAAAAAACCCAAAACAAACAAACAAAAAACCCCTAACATTTAGCAGGACAGTTAACAAAATACAGACACTTGACATCAGATCACAAATTTGAAATGCCAGGCAGTCATACAGTCACACAAGTCCACACAACCTCCTTGGAACAATATGACCAAGGCACACACCCATGATAATATCAGTCGCACACAATGGGTAGGTAATGCAGCAGATATGGATGTGACGAAAAAAAAACGACAGCTGGTTTTAAGGACCATGGTCATTAATCTTCATCCCAGTTTTTATTTTGCTTGGCTTTGGGTCCACCAGCTGGCTTAGACATGATGATCTGAAAACAGATAATGCACATTTGTAACAATGACAACGTTTTTCGTTTTCCCAGTCTGTTTCTAAATGTAATGTCTCCACACTCAGAATAAAATTCCCAAATTACAACAAAGACTGCGGAAACCTTGAAATAAAATTCTTTAAGTATGGCAAAGGTTTCTTCAAAGTAATATACCGGTAATATGGTAATGACTAAGATTTTCCCCAAGTATGACAAAGATTTTTAAGTGTCAAATACTGCCACTCATACTTACCATGTATTTAGTAATTATGACCTATTTTTGTCATTACAATACTATACAGATAACTCCAGCCAATCAAATAAACTTAACTCGAAAGTGGATGAACGACAACAGACATGAACGATAGCAACCATAATGGAGGATTACAGACAGCAAAGCACATTTTGAGAAATCCTGTGATTGATTGTGTGCATGAGCATGTGCACATCTAAGTGTGTGGTAGGTCTATGTGGCCTGCATGTATACACATAATATGTGGTGAGCATGTGTGCACATAATCTAACATGCATCTGTGCACCTGTGAATAAAATGTAGTATTAACAGCAGCAGCACTGGCTTTGCACTGTTTGATTATATTCATTTATGAATTTCAAAGTCAAGCTTTATATTTGATAGATTATATTCTTTTATAAATTTCAAAAATAAGCTTTATACGAGGCTTACAGCCATTTAAAATAGCACATCACAAATGCAGCTGTCTACTTTTTTTTTAATGCACATAAGTTTGTTCTGTTGATAGAGTTGTGGAATCAAGCTCAATCCCAGCCTGCAACATAAAAGCTGGCCTGCTTGAGGCTTATCTGAAACTAGGTCAATGTCCCAGTGCTGAGCTACTTTGCCCGAAGAGAAGTTTATCTTGTTAGCAATGCGTGTGGAACACATTCTGAAAAAATGAAACGGGGAGAATGCAAGCAGAATTAAATACCTGTGCCTGCCAGTATTTCTGTAACAACTTGATCAAGTGTAAACCATAAGAAATATTATGAACTTTGTGCCACAGAGACTTTTCAAAGAAACACCACGTGCTGCACACCAGTGAAGTCTAATAACTCTTAGATTCTAGCGGTGTGCTCATCACTTGAACGTGAACCAATGCAGGTTAGTGACAAGCGTGTTTGTCAGCTGCATGACAGTACAGCTTCTTCGCTGATAAGCGGCTTTGGCAGACACCGACAAGAGATTAATGTCTCGATCATTCTGGTGATGTCAGCTTTGTTTCACAGATCCCCCCCCCCCCCCCCCCCCCAAAATCCTGTCTCATGACAGCACACAAAGTTTTCAGCAGATTCAAGACATCTCCCAGATAAGTGCTGGCAGATTTGGGTGGTATGCATATGGAATTGTCTGAATACCAAGAATTCGTCTTAAAGAAAACTCCACCCATCACAAACGACTACCATTACTGACCATACTTACAAATGTGAAGAAAATCTCTACAACACTAAACAAGTACTATCATAAACCATCAACCACCACAGCAAAACTATTAATGAACATGAAGCTAAGTCACAACCTACCTGATCTACCCTGAGCACAGTGCAGGCAGCAGCTGTGGCAAACTTGAGGCCCCAGTATTTGGTCAGGAACAGGTCAACAATGTTGCTCTCTTTGGAGTCCATTACGCTGGTTGAATTCTTAAAAACAACAGAAACCATAAACAATAATACAAAAAATTCTGCATTTTCAACCATATAAATACAAGTAACACAAAGACACATGTACATCATCAAGCCCAAGTCTCTAAATTGACATCAACATCAATGGCACAAAAACGTAATCATACATACAAAGCAGTAAAAGCACTGCTTTTACAATTACAAAACCAAATCATAAAATAACAACCCACAATCCACATGTTCAACTAAGGGAAACTGATGAAGATTAGCTCAAGAGACGGGAAAAAAGACCAGAAATGCGGACAGATCTACAGGTAGCACTGTTGGGCAAAGTCCAAGCTGATTTTCTCCGACAACACTGTAATGAATGAAGAAATGAACTGACACTTCCAGTCTAGATAACTACAAGATGAACTCCAATAACTTTTCAACCCTCTACCCCCAATCAGTAACTGTTCATAACTATTCTGTTCCTAGTCTAGATAACTGGAAGATAACTTACTTCAATAATTTGCTCAACTTTCTTCCCTCAATCAATAACTATTCATTACTGTGCTGTTCCTTCACACCATGTGGTTCTCATGTAATCGAATAGCACATTGTGCCTGTCATTAAGCTGTATGATTGTAAGCGGTCAATGTGTGGCATTATGCTGAAACTTGCGATGCCTAGAAATGACTTTACTCACCGAGCTAAGAGTACGTAATCATTCCACTTTCTCAAATAATTACGTGACTGATTACAACAGCCAACATTTAGCTCTGACAGATTTATTGCAACAGGCATTTCAAGTAAAGATTGCAAAAGACAGAAAGAAAAACAACACACACACTCACTTCTACATCAACACCAGCGTTCTGCTGACCCTCCTGATGGGCAGCATATAGCTTGGACAGGATGTCTGTGGCCTGCAAGCACAAAGACACACATACACATCATCAAGCCCAAGACTCTCAACTGACATCAGTGGCACACAAACATAATCCTACAAACCAAACAGCAAAAGCACTGTTTTTACAATTACAAAACCAAATATAACAGCTTGAAAATAACAGGAAAAAAAAATGGAAAAAGGTATGCTTTTCAACTGGAAACCAATACAATTATGTCTATAACCACTCATTTTTTTTTTTTACATTTTCACACAAATTATAGATGTGACAAACATACTGCCATTTCTTTATTTTAAAACTATACAAAGGTTGGGTTTTTTTTTCAACATGTCAACATAGTCATAGTTTAGTCACTGTGACTGCTGGGAAAAGGCTCACACAATGAGCATGCATAAATATACAAGCACAGCATGGAGCTTTCTATACAGCATCTGTGGCATAGAAAGTTTTCATCACGTCCCACGATACTCCTACTAATTCCAGAACCGCTCTTTGCTTGGGCGACTGAGAGGACAGACCAGTCTGAGATGGACATTAAGATGTAACCCAGGTTGATGGACGGCACCATGAGCGGATCTTTTTATTCTACTGTCAGGTGATGTAGCCGTTTCTATTCAATTGTCAGGTGATGTGGACGTTTCCATTCTATAGTCAGGTGACACAAGCAGTCGTGTATGAGAATGGTTTCAGTTGGAGTTCAAATTGGGGAGGTAAATTCTTTTTAATAGCAATTATCTTCAAAGAATATAGAGATAAAGAGGCAAACAGGACAAGAAAGAGAATACTGAATGAAATCTGAAAAATGAGCATATATTTTCCCTAGAAAGTGACTGCAAAAATGCTTCTCAATAGACAGTAATCAGTCTTCAACACATAGGATCTATCAATTAAAAATAGTTTGCTTGATTTTTTTCCCACAATGAATAAAAATGTCTGCTTCAATTTTCTCCACCAAACAAAATGATAACAGTTACCTTCATGCCAGTGTTTTCAGCCAGAGCACGGGGAACCACTTCCAGAGATTCTGCAAACTTTTTCACTGCATACTGCTCCAGCCCTGGTAAACTCTGAAAACATGCATACCTCCTTGACACAAAAACCAACTAAAAACAAAACAAAATTATTACATAAAAACCAACCAACAACAAAACAAAACAAAATTATCATGTGCATATGTGACTGTGTGGTGTGGTGTGGTGTGGTGTGGTGTGGTGTGGTGTGGTGTGTGTGTGTGTGTGTGTGTGTGTGTGTGTGTGTGTGTGTGTGTGTGTGTGTGTGTGTGTGAGAGACTGAAACATATGAGAAAGACAAGTAATTATGAGTAAAATAGTTATTACTGCATGAGTGGGTAGATGGGTCAAACAATGTTTGTGTCCTGGGAGAGGTGACAAGAGGATTGTTGAGTGACAGGGTCAATAAAAGCACAAAATAATAAATTTAACACTAAGCATTTCTTGACTAGATCTGTGCAAATTGTGTGTGCGTGTGCCGGAAAAAAAAAAAGAGGACATGAGGGGGCCCGGGGGCATGCTACACTGTACATTTTTATGCGATTAAAATATGCAATCTGACACATTTTTGTATTCATGTGTTTTGGCTTAATAGGAATTCATGTACATGTGGATGACGCTTTGCTGCAATCTTTTAATACTTTGTCAACATAAGTAACTGACCTCTCCATAGCTGGTGACCTGCTTGGCCATTTCTACCTCTGTAGCTCCTGCCCCTGGTACTAACCGGTCATCCTGAAAACACACGGCTTGATAAAATGCATGTATACCAGCAACAAACAGTATGGTATGATGGTGACAATTACGATAATATGCACTCAGTTTTTAAGAACTATACTTAAGATAAACATTTATAAAAGGAGAGCAGGAGGAGAGCAGAATCAATGGCCGTACAAAACGATATACACAACAATAAAAGATGTGTCCAAATATTGAAACAGTGTCACCAACTGAAGGGAAAAAACTGAACACCAATTGGGACTCAAAACCTCAATCCATCAGACGAGCCAGTTTCATAACCAAACTCTCTCTCTCTCTCTCCACACACACACACAACACACACACAGAGTGCTATAAACACCAACTGCGAAGGTGACCAGCACCGCACACGTATGTTACCTTAGTGAGAGCTTTGAAAGTGTTGACGCCATCATCCACAGCACGCTCAATGTCATCCATGATATTGTCTGTGGAGCCCCGGATGATCACAGTGGAGATGGGACTCTCCTCTTTAGCTGAACATGGACACAGTCAAAAGATGGCAAGATGAAATGCTGTGTCAAACAGTTTTTTGTCGTAAACTAGCGATCAGAAAGTACTAGTCGACTTCAACAAAACAGCACCAACAGTTAAACACAGCTTTGTCTTAAGCCAGTCAACAATGATACTTCAAATGGTGCAAACTGTCTTCTCTACATAGGATTTTTTATCAAAAGATGTTTGTTTGTTTTTTTGTTTTTTTTTTACATATACATACTTTTTAAAATTCATATTGGGCCTGTCCACTTGCATATATCTATGCAACCTTACTGGCATTGATGAGATCTTGGGTATATTTCATCACAAGCCTTGACATGGCATAACTATGTTCAATCAATGAAAAAACAGCAACAGCAACAGAAAAAAAAATCATCAACTGCAGCAAAACAGCTAAAAATCTATAAACGGTGAAATCATATGTCTTGAGCTAAACATCTCGATAAGAAAAAAAATCTTACCTTGTTTGAAAACAACAACAGGTGTTTCACCAATCTCATCCACATACACTTCATCACAGTAGCCACATTCTTCAGCTCTTGGTGTGGTCTGCAACAAAACACATGCCATCCTCCTTACATACCATCAGAAGCTTGCATATATACAGCTCCATGTTCATTACAACCTATCTTTTCACGTCCTCTCTGCTCCATACAAGAAACTCATGCCATACCCCCGTAACAGCTGCCATCATTCTGATCTTTTTCTAGGAACAATGCTCTGCTAGTGAGACCAGTGAGTACTCTTTTGACTGTAGTCGATAACACTTGTTCACTTGAAGTGCACAAAGATGTGCTAAGCACATGCCCTAAAGTGATTAAAATGGTGTGTATTGTGTTGTCATGCCACAAAAAGATTAAAATGGTGGGAGGGCAGGATGTAGTGTTGTCAGCTTTATTGTTGGTTGTTATGTGTTTCTTGAATGATGTTTCAGACTTCATGATGAATGCAGATCTTTTTCATGGATGATGGAGGAGTTTTCTTTGGGGGATGGTGGGAACTTGCATTAAGTGGGACAGTGCAGAGGATAGAAAAGCTAGTCGATTAAATAGGAGAGGAATGGGGTGCATGGCTGGTTCCAATAACCGATCATGCAGGAATGGACAATGTGGACTGAAATAACATGGCATGAATATTCACAAAAAAACACATAAAAACTGTTCACAGCACTGGAATAACAACATAAACACACCACAGAATAAATCATAACATACCAAGAGATATTGCATCCCCAACCTACAAACACACCAAACAAAATGCTTTAACAATGAAGATATTCTTTATATAAAAAAAACAAACACAAAACAAAACAAAAAAGAAATCAAAACAACAGAAAAAACGCAGAGTGCTTACAATCTTTGGAAGAGCGGTGGCACCTATGGACTTGCACAATCGTCGCACATCCCACTTGGAGAGTAGTCGGATGACCATGACCTTATACTTGTTGCAGTAGTGCTGAGCCAGATCCCCAATCTTTCCTCCGGACACAATAACACTGACACCAGCTTCTCTGATTCCTTTGATTTGCTGTCAGAATGGAAAAGATTATGTCAATATATAAGCAGCACAGTTCCTTTTCCCTTTTCTTTTACCACCATTTTCCCTCTTCTTTTTTGCCTTTTCTATGTATTTTTTTCCGTTTCGTCCTTTAATGATTTTTCTCCACCACATCTTTCAAACCAACAATTTGATGAAAGACTTTCCTCACCTGCTCAAGTTCAGTTTCCTGGCACACCTACTACTACTACACTGATGCAGACTTGAGTACTAGATTCACAACAATCATGAGAATGCTAATTCAGAAAGTTCTTCTTCTCTGGGCACATAGACACACTCACATGGGCAGACACACATTTCACAAATAACTATAAAATACACAAACAGTGATAAGTGACTGAAAAATTTGCAGAAACTGAATTTTCCTAGCTGGGCAGTTTCTAGGTGTGGCACATTTAGCCATGTTTTCTCAAATATCATCACAATTCTGAATATCTATCACTCACTAACTTGGTCCTTTGACATACTAATTTTCTGTATTTTTGACACAAGATAGTTGCGGTTACATTTGCTACTACATGTTGTAAGAGGCACTCACCTGATCCATCATGTCTTCCTCTCCCTTGCTGAAAGACATCAGCTCATCAGCGTTGTTTATCAACACTGTGCCCTGAAAATTATGCAACCACTTTCAGAATCTAGATGTAAAACAACCCAAAACATATTGCTAACAAAAAAACAAAAGTCAGGCTAATATTATTTTTGTTTCAAGCCCAGCTGACTGCATACAGCCATATCAGGGCTATAACCATTTCAATATACACACAATACCTCAACAGGAAAAATAAAAGAAAAGAAAAATAAGTACACATATTAATGCATTTGCCCCCATAACTTAAGGAGATGCTCCTGGCAATGATTACTCTATCCAATTTATCACACAGCCTGTCAGGGCATTTAAAAAATATACCTGACTACAAATATAAACATAACTAAGGACACTAAAACATATATAAAAGCGGGCCTAAATTACCTAAAATTGATTCCGCATATCTCATTTCCCAAGTCAAAAATGCACTTAATTCATGTACCCAATTATCAATCCTAAGAGAAAGTACATGAGACTTAATAGAACATATACAGGCCAATCGACCAGCACGGCAGAAAATGATAGGAAGAACTGACAGAAAGCAAAGGAACAAGATCCCCACGAGGGGAAAAACACAAGTATGATGTTAAGTTATCCATTACTATAACTGTTACTAACCTCTCTATACGTCTGTTTTTTTTTTTTAAACCATTGTACAGGCAACAAAACACTTCATTTAAGCTCAGAAAAGATCAACTAGTTGTTTGGTCCATATGGCACCAACGTAATATATTAAGTCAAGAGGAACCAAGAAACCAATGACTTACCTGCATTTAAATGACTTAAACCTTTCAAAGTTTCAAGCGTACATAGCAAGAAAATGAGTCTAGTTCATTCAAACATACACAATACTAATAAGCCTGGCCTAATCGGACTTGTCTGAAAAGCCTATGTATAAACAACTGGAAAATATTTACAATTAAAATCTGTCATGAGGCACAAAGTCTGGCTCTGTCTTGATCTGAAAAGATTGCTTCTGTCAAAAGGAACCTGAAGTGTGTGTTTGTGTGAGAAATTCTAGATCTAAGGCATCTTTACAGAGAAACCCTTGGCCTGCATTACTAAGGAAAAGCCTAAAATCAAAACATTTAAAAGAAAGAGAAGAAAGAAAAAAAAGAAAATGTTCAGCTTGATCTTTCAAAAACCACCTTTTTTACTTTTTTCACCAGATAACCCAAATGTTCCTCACAATCTCAACCTACCTTAGTCTCAGTCTGCATGGAATCCAAGGGGCAGGTGAATACCACCAGTTTGGCCTTATCCATCTTTGTTATTTCCCCTTCCACCTGTCTCTTGAACACCATGCCCTGAATGATGCTGCTTTGCAGAAGACCGCAGCCCAGGATTTTACAAACCCTCACATTGTCCACGCTGAAGTTCACTTTTGCCGGCAGCACCGACACTGCAAATAAACATGCTTTGAAAGATATCCGGATACCAGGAATAGTCCAGAACATTCCAGAAAAATTGAAAATTATTAGATGCAGTAGGTTGCATCACATAAATTCCTTTTACATGCTAGTTCTTGGACAGGTTTGTTTAAAACTTTGTGAAACTGCGTAAAAAAATTGCTTGCTTGCAACAATGTACAATTTTCCACTGCAAAACAAAACAATATTTGAATATCTGATTTGACCACATGTGTTTCTTGTGGTGTTAACAAACAGTGAAGATATTCATCATGACTGTCTTTCTTTCAACACATGACCATCATTACTTTTGAAACTATTTTCAATTAAATGGCCACCAAAATCATTGTCAGAACCACCACACAAATCTTCATCGTCTGCACATTTAGTTTATGCAAGATTTCGTCAAGCAAGAACTGAGTTGTGTTAGACTACTTCATTCTGCCGTAATTTTGAAGGAATAAAAGTAGTTACATTTACAGAAAGTACAGAGAATAGTTTTCTCCTAAACTCTTGCCTGCAAGTTGTTCACTTCTTCTGTTGTCCCAGCAATAGCCAAAACTGAAAGGGGTAGTGATGGCCAACAGGCTGAATTTCGAGCAAATGGCAAGTAAGTTTTCATCTAGAAGATAATGAAGACGCAAGCTTCAAACACTGCTGAATAAAAATGAACACTACTGCCCACTCACTCACCACAGGCACCAGTGATCATATCGGCGAGGAAGTCTTCGTTGCCATACTGCTTGCTCATCACCGATGTGCGAATTGCATTCTTCACTTCGTCCTTGTTGTGCAAATCCTTCACCTGACCAACGACAAGTTCTGCACAAATCGATATAATAATGTTAACACCATCCCTAATGTTCGCTGCCAGCAAGCAACTATTCCTGCCACTGCACACTCATGTAAGCATAGAAACCGTTGTTAGCTTCCTATTTTGCTGCTTTTCTATTTTACAGTAGATAATAAGATAGAAAATGTGACATTTTTGAAAGGAACCACAACAAAGCGTAAACTAATGCCCAAATGGGTTGTACATGTGTCTGCATAAACTACACAGTTACTGCTGGGAGTTTGGGTTGTAAATGTGTCTGCATAAACTATATTTGCTGGGAGTAGAAAAAAAAACCCCCATTAAAAACACACTGTGAAAAGTTGATCTACATAGTTAATTTGCTTACTACAACAGCAAAACTTGCTACAAACAAGTAAACCTTAGCTCACACTTACCCCCAGAATCCATTAGAGCACTCTGCTCTTTGCTGCTGAATCAATCTGCCACATACATGCATGCACAAACGCGTGCACACACACACACATGCATACACATACACGCTACTTGCAGAGCACATATGTATAAAGCACTTACTGGGTAGAATCTCATGGGCCTTCTTCAGTGCCAGTTCATAGCCTTCAATGACTTCAGTCACAGAGAGACCCTGAAACAACATGGATAAAGCATCATCAGTTTTGTCAAAAAACAACAACAAAAAAACATTCAGCTAGAGGTTAATCCTGCATGTGTGTGTGTGTGTGTGTGTGTGTGTGTGTGTGTGTGTGTGTGTGTGTGTGTGTGTGTGTGTGTGGTGTGTGTGTGTGTGTGTGTGTGTGTGTGTGTGTGTGTATGTGTGTGTACTTGCGCATTTGTGTGTTTAAGTGTGCATCCATGCGTATTCAAATCCCAATGCTGATCAATCTGGACCTTCCAGGTGAAATTTCCTCATTAACTTTTCATGGTAAGGTCAAAAAACATGGTAAGATCACAAAACAATCTTCAAGTTGTTCTCAAATATTACATTTTGTTTGACATTAAATTATCTATATACTGATCTGGCATACCATTTGCTATGTGACATTACAGTCTTTTTTCCCCTTCTTCCATTTCCTTTCTTTTAAAATCATGTGTCATTTATCTGTATTGCGAGCGAGATTGGAAGTCAGGGGTCAAGGTGACAGAGGATAGGTTAGGCTAGTATAGGTTACCAAGTGATATACTAACTGAACACAGTGCAAAACCAAGTCATCTGCTTTATGGCACTGCACTGATTATACGCTTACCGTTTATGACTATGAGCTGCATCTATTTAAATAATTTTTCAGTTAAATGCCATGTGTCCTCTGTTTGTGCTGACAGCCTGACAGGAGGTCACAGGTGAACACAAGGAGGGACGGGTTACTGTAGCACAGGCTACCAAGTGATACACTGACTGAACACAGTGCC
This sequence comes from Monoplex corrugatus, assembly GCA_030674185.1. Classification (NCBI taxonomy): domain Eukaryota; kingdom Metazoa; phylum Mollusca; class Gastropoda; order Littorinimorpha; family Ranellidae; genus Monoplex; species Monoplex corrugatus. The sequence continues at coordinate 60,194,468 of JAPXFY010000017.1, forward strand.
CACCTGAGTTATGTGCTGTATGGAACTGCACTGATGAACACATACATTTTTGTTACACAATTGTCTTCAATGGACACACCATGCACATCAACATCAATCAATGTATACTATCATGCACTTCATATGGACATACGTGTACATACTGTCCAATTGTATATAGTGGACCAATACTGCACCACGCCAATATTTTAAACAACATGTTTCACTAAAACATTTGTTAAAGTATTCAATGTAAATTTAATTCAAATCTAGGAGAATTGCTTAAATAATGACAATTAACTCTTTAGCTTGAAATAATTTGGAAGACTCAAATATTTGTGGAATGAGTCAAAGTGACACAGTGAATATGCAATTTAGCTGTCTTGTAATATTCAATTCTAACAATAAAAATGTGTCATACTTCCCCCACTAGCACTGACGATCGGACAGGTCACAGATCAAGGTCACAGAGATTGAGAGAACAGATTTAGTGTAGCACAGGGTACCAATTGATACAATGAATACAAGGCAACCTCAATTATATACCCTACAGTACTGCATTTGCGGTACATCAATAATGCATATTCTCAACCAGGGTTGCACATCACATACTAACGGGGTTATAAAGCATAAAAAAAAACCTTGTTGACATAACAAAATCCCACAGAATGTGCACCACAAATTAGAGACAGTAATTCACAGAGATGAGTCTAGTTACATAAAGGTTTTCCAGATGGGGATTTCTTGTCCACAGCCTCTGACCAACTAAGCTGGCTTGCGGAATCTATCAACCTGTGCCATCCAGACATCTGAGTGAAACCTGTTCTTGGTTACAAGCATGAAGCAGGGCTCGGCTAAATTAAGTGCAAGTCTTGTGGGTATGTTATCCATAGCAGAGAACCAAGCCTGTCACCAACAGCACAGTACCAAGTTGTAAAAGGTGATTGTCAAGTCAAAGAGACAAAGAAAGGTGATTGTCAAGTCAAAGAGACAAAGAGAGGAAAAGGTGTGGGGGACTTCAGACTGACACTTTTAACACAGGTTTTCAGTCAGCTGATGGTTGATAGGTACAGGTTGCTGATGATTAGGCTCAATTCAAATCTGTACAAAGTTTGTACATCATCAAAGACATCCCGATTCTTTTAGAAATCAGTACTGACAACATTTACCAAAAAATCAGGAAGTGAAGAACACAAAGATGCCTGGTCAATGAAGACAGAGCTTACCACTAGTGACCCACTTCTACCACCAACCCTCTGATTCCCGCACCCTATCCACTAACTGCAAAAACTTTACCCTTTGGTGGATAGGGTGAAGGAATCAAAGGATTAAGTTTTTGCTTTGCTAGCATGGTTGACAATGCAGGATGGTTGTGGACAGGGTGCAGGAATCAAAGGGTTAAAGCATCATAATCAGATCTTAACCTACACAGCACCTGACCGTCAAACAACTACATTACTGCAATTACTTACACCAGTGTTAACAGTTCTCACAATAAATCCCGTTATTTTTCTGTCTATAGATTTATGTGATGTGTCCCCCATCAGTGTAGACAACCTGACTGGAGATCAGAGGGTCAAAGTGACACAGGACGTTACTGTAGCACAGGCTACCAAGTGATACACTGACTGAACACAGTGTCCACCTGAGTTATGTGCTTTACTCTTCTACAGGCTCTACCTTTCTTGAAGTCTGTATTCATGAAGAACCAAAAACAAGACATCACAATATGCAGGACAATTAGTAACAATCACACAATATCTTAACTGTTCTTACGCGAAGATGGCAGACAGGATGAGTGCATGTAAGGTTTAAACATGATTATCTGTCTTGGTCATACCTTTTGGAGACAGACAATTACAAGGAGAAGATCCCCCTGGCGTTGACTGCTCTGTCCAATTTATCACACAGGGGATTTAAACAACATACCTGAATACATATTTAAACATAACTAAGGACATTAAAGTACATCCAAAATGGGCCTAAACTACCTTAACTTGCTTCTCTATAGCCAAAAATACACTGAACACATGTGCCCACTTATCAATCCTAAGAGAAAGAACATAAGACTTTATCAAACAAATTCAAAAGAATGGACATGTAAGGCAGAAAATAATGGGAAGAAATGACAGAAAGCAAAGGAATAAGGCAGAAACAAAGAAAGTGACAGAAAACAGGAAATTTCTACACAGATTTTCCAGAAGGTGGGTATACTATTTATACTGAAAGCGCCTTCTCCATCCCCACAGGGAAAGACATTTTGTTCAATTACATACACACACAGTGTCATATACACACACACCCCAGCAAATTAACTGGGGCTTCACAAAAACTCACCATTCTAAGAAGCTGCTCTGCATTTTCCAGAAGAGCACCACCAAAGATCAGGACAAAATTGGTGCCATCCCCGCACTCCTGTTCCTGCTGCTGTGCAGCAAGTACCAGCATCTTGGCCGCTGGATGCTGTACCTCCAGCTCTCGTAAAATAGTGGCTGCATCATTTGTTACAAACAACTTTTCCAGGTGATTGATCACCATCTTGTTTTGGCCTGAAGAAAAAAAAGGATTACATATTACAAAACATGACAGCAAGGAGAATGGATAACATAAATTTTTATAAACTGATAACATAAAGGAAAACATAATGTAAAATAATATTTTCATAAAATATATTAAATAGAAAGGAATACATTAATTTTTTGTTTTACTCATCATTAAACACTGTTATATTTTAACCCTTTGACTCCGTCATCCTATGCACATCATCCTGCATTGTCAACCATACTTATTACTAGCACTAGCAAAGCAAAAACTAAACCCTTTGACTCTCCCATCCTGCCTGCCAGCTTCCTGATTTATTTCTGAGTTTTAATTATAGTGTAGATATCAATTATTCTTCATTATATGTATAGTACTTTTTCTAGTATACATATCTAAAAATATCTTGAACTTTGCTACACATTTTAATACTACGGTAGACATATCTCATAATGTGGGACAAACATTTTATTATATATACCTACAGATATCTTAAACCTTGCTGCAAATTTTATTACTGGGGTATATTCCTCATAATGTAGGGCAGACATTTTAAAACAATTTTCAGTTATTTAAACTGTTAAACCACAGTAATTTTAGTAAAACCCATCTTACTTATTCCGCGAATGGTGTTTGATTCAAGTTCAACTTTAGCACATCTGTGACAGGAAGTATCAATAGTTGTTTCATCCTAGCAACACGTGCAAGAACGAAGAGACGGGATTATTTTTGGACAGGTGTTACAAGGAGATGTGGTTACTCGAACACCAACAATGGCTGGCTGACACCTGAAAATATCTAATTTCTTGTAATCCTACCAATGAGAAATGCTTTTTAACAAAAATGGCAAGTACCTATTCGCCCCAAATTTTCTTAAGGTATGCCCAGGCCAGCACAGCAACAGCCCTGAGGCAAGCCCAGTCTCTACAGAGATAAAAGTAGAAAAGTTACCATGAGGTCCATATGCAGAGCGGGTTGTCTTGGCCAGTTCTTTGCAGGCATCAATATTCCTGTATACCGCTTCTTCTAGACCACTGAAGTGCTGGAAAAAAAAAAAAGAAATCAGGTTAAGAAATGATCTCCATACTATGAAATCATGTCTGTTTGTTGAAGTTTTGAAGCACTGTGATATCAATGGCATCAAACTTACTTTTCACTAAATTCTCAGTAAAAATGAAATGCAGTTAAATGCTATTTCTACTCACTCACCTGTCAATGTCACTGGGTTCAGTGTTGGCCGCTGCACTCTTTGACACCACCACCTTCCTCTAAAACTACTCTGTTCTTGACTTTTTTGGATAACTTCTTAAATATTTATTTAGGCCACTGATGTTGGTTGTGTTCTCGATGTATGAGACACTCAGCCAGGTCTCCCTTTCTTCCTTTTTGCCTGTTTTCCTTGAAAAATAGTTGCCGTGTTCTTGCTGCATGACACATGGCCAACGTATTTTACTTTTTAGTCTTCTCTTGTTCATCTCTGTTAGTAGTTTTCTGGTGGTATCAAGTTCTTTCAGGACACTTTCAGTTTCATTAGTTCTTCTATCTGTCCATTTGAATCTGACATGTAGTATTATCCGATAATACCATGCCTCTGCTGCTTCAATTCTTTAGCAATCAGCTTTTCTGAGAGTCCAGGCTTCGCAGCCATAAATCATGATTGGCCAAATCAAACATTTTACAGGTCTGATTTTCAAGCCATTTGGTATGCCTCTTGTCTTCCAGATTTTGTTGAGTTGGACCATACTAGAAATAGAGAACTGGAGAATTGGAGCACCTGGTCACAACAGGAAAGCTGGAGGGAAAGAGAGCACCAGGTAGACCCAGAGAGAAGATATTGGACGGACTTGCAAAGTGGCTGAAGACAGAGAGGGTGGAAGAGGTGCTTGAGACAACAAGGGATAGAAACTGATGGAAGGCCATGATCGCCAACGCCATGTGGCAAGGCACTTGATGATGATGATTCCAATTCTTATTTTGATGCCTATTAGAACAGGTTCCATCATCAGTTTTTACAGAACCAAGATATTTAAAATGTAACATTTTCTACAGGAACTTTATTAATTAAGATGTCATGATTGTTTTCAGTGTCTTTGCCTTTGATATGCAGCACTTCTGTTTTCTTGGCGTTCAGTGTGGCCATTAGTAACGTGGATCTTGAATGCTGTGCTATTGTGAATTGACAGTTTGTCAAAGAATCTTTTGCCTTGAATACATTTGGCAATATATGGCTTTGGTTATTTTTGTCTTTGTCTACTGGTGTAAAACAAAAGAAGTGTGTGTGTGTGTGTGTGTGTGTGTGTGTGTGTGTGTGTGTGTGTGTGTGTGTGTGTGTGTGTGTGTGCAGAACAGCTGGCAATAGCTTCAAACCACCTTGTAATAAAAATGTTTACAAAAGTCAAACATCAACTCAAGTGCTGTGAGTGACAAATGATAATTTAAGTCTATAAATCATAAAATTAATAGGCTAGGTATAGTCATAATACTTTACTTAATTATGCAGACTAGTTGAATCTCATCTGGCCAATTTTCTTGTACAAGGTTTTTTGTTTAAAGCCTAGCTGACTGCGCAGCCATATATATAATAATAATAATAATTACAATATTTATAGGCCTTAGCGCAAAATCTTGATATTTATAAATATAAATCAAATCTAAGTGCTGAACATACACATATGTATGCATGCACACACACACATACCCATGGCTATAAATGGGGAAAAAGAAGAAAAGCAATGGAAAATTATAGAAAACATATATATATAATATAAATCGCAATGTGATTCCACACTGAGTGGAGACAGGCTGCAGTGGGGGTTGAGTGAGGTCAGGATTTTATGCGGAGGAGAAAAGGTGAGTTTTGAGAACGGACTTGGAGACAAAAGTAGGTTGCTGACGGACTGAGAGTGAGAGAGGAAGTTTGTTCCAGGAGAGTGGACCATATCAGGCTATAACCGTTTCAATACACACAAAATACATAAACAGGGAAAAAAAAAAGGAAAAGAAAATTACACATATTAACACATTCGTGCACATAATCTAAGGAGATGCCCCTGGCACCGACCACTGTCCAATTTATTGCACAGGGGATTTAAAAAACATACCTGGATACAAATTTAAACATAGGCCTAACTAAGGACACTAAAACATAAAAATGGGCCTAAATTATCTAAAATTGCTTACTTCCCTAGAGCTAAAAATGCACTTGATAGGCCTACATCTACCCGATTATCAATCCTAAGAGAAAGAACTAAAACTATCGAACACATACAGGCGAATGGACCAGCATGGCAGAAAATGACAGAAAGCAAAGGAAGAAGAAACAAAGAGAGTGATACAGGCAATTTCTAGCAAAGAAATTTCAAAAGTGGGGATACTATCAATATCATATTATTCATACTCATGATACTGAAAGATCCCCCGGCATCCCCTCGCGGGGTTGTACGAGGTCCAAGAGACCTTCAGTTTCAGATCAAATGAGGAACGCTTTGATAAGACTGCACCCTATGGACACAACAATGTTAGGCCTATCCATTTTGATTATACGGTACTAACTGACTAAGCCTATCCAGTAGCCTGAGTAGCCAGTACTAGGCTATCACGCGTGAACAAGGGAAACTCGGCAATTCGGGCCCGTGAAAGCATTATCAGCATGCTGTAACTGAATTTTGTCAGTGTTGTGAGTGAACTGAGCAGCCATGCTAATAAACATGTATATAAAACATCAATTTTAGGACCCAATAACGCCGAAAGGCTCTTTCGACTGCTTGGAATGTTCCAGATCTTACATAGTCAAGTAACCAAGTTCAGGCATGACAACCTCGTGTTGGGAATGGTGACCGGTATTCGCAGACTTGGTCATCGGGATCAAAGAATCTTCTGACGTTTAAAAGTGTATACTAATGAGAAATGTTAGATGAAACATTATTAAACAACGTGAATGTCCTCTTATTCTACAGATCATTTACCTTTGCGCCTTCTTTCAACATTTGGGCAAAGCCCGGAGCGCGAGGAACGTGCATCGCCATGTTTGTTGATCGTCAGTTCCCAGAGTGCAACTCGGCCACAAAGTAATGACCGATGGCGCATGTGCAAGGACATAGCCGTGGAAGTACTTCCAGGATTGTCATAATAATTAGGAAAAGACTGTTTCTATTGAAAGAGACATCGGTAAACACTTAATGTCAACACACTGCCAAAATTATGAAGAGGCCGCGAAATGTTGACTGCGGAAAAATACGAAGACCTTTGAAAAGGAGTAAGATAACGGATGGTATCTATGGAAGGTATGGTTTCACTTTTCCTTTGGAAAATATTTTTCCTTTCATTTTTTCTTTTTTTTTTTCTCTCCTTTTTTTTCA
>JAPXFY010000017.1:60206342-60218842 GCA_030674185.1 Monoplex corrugatus
ACCTGTGCATTTGATAAACTGCTGTAAACTGTAAGTGTAACCTCTGTTGTGAGGGGCTGTTGGCCTTAATAAATAAATTCTGTGTTTTTTTATGTTTATGTTCATGCTCTGTCTGTCTGTCTGTTTTTCCCTATATCTGTACATATCGCTTGTGTGTGCAGTGTTTAGCTAGGCTTGTTTTCTGTTTATTGGATTGGGGTAATAAATTTTACAGTTGGACTTCCACAGAAGTTTTATTGTTTAGCGACCTTGCACTGGACTTAATTTTTTTAACATGATACATGCTCTATCATAGTAACTTAAATTGGTTTGAAGACACAGTGGGGATTAAACAAATATTAAAATTTCTTCATAAAATATTTTGTATGAAAAGTGTGCTCATATTAAATTTAAAATGTTACTGTATCATGTGTATGTACATTAGGTTGACTGTCAAATATAAAGCTCTTATCTTCAGGCTGAACTTTACATTATAATTACAGGTTTGAGACTGGCTTGAGAAAACTGAATCTTATCATGTGTTATTTGTGTGGTTTTATTTCAGCACCTTCCTGTATCTGAGGTTCCTGTTGGTATGGGCATTGGTGCTGATGGCGGATTTCATTCTGGAGTTCCGCTTTGAGTATCTCTGGCCCTTCTGGCTGCTGCTGCGCAGTGTCTATGACTCCTTCAAGTATCAAGGCTTGGTCAGTATAAAAAACTCGCTTCCTTTAACCCTTTGACTTCCGCACACTGTCCACCAGCATCCTGCATAGTCACCCGTGCTAGCAAAACAAAAACTTCACCCTTTGTATCCCTCACCGTTTTCCACCAGCTTCCTGGGTGGAAAAAGTGAGGGAATCAAAGGGTTGAGTTTTTGCAGTTGGTGGATAAGGTGCAGGAGTCTAAGGGTTAAATACTCTTTCTTCAACTTCCCAAGGGTAATGGGAAAAAAAAAGGAAAGAGAGAGAGAGGAGAGAGAGAGAGGGGGGGGGGAGTAAGTGTGGGTTGCTGATGTAGTAAATTCAAGTCTGCACAAGTCCTTGCTGTATGACTGTATCTACATACTTTGTGTGTGCAGGTGTGTGTGTGTGTGTGTGTGTGTGTGTGTGTGTGTGTGTGTGTGTGTGGTGTGTGTGTGTGTGTGTGTGTGTGTGTGTGTGGTCAGTACACCCATAATGTTAACTTGATAAGATATGGATTCTAAGAATGGTGTGTATGGGAACAAAACATGTTGAAAATGATTGTAACCTATTCTTCTCAGCTCTTTGGTGATATAATACATTGCCATATAAAGTCATTTGTATCAGTGGTGAAATTCACCTCAGGTATTCCCTGCGTGGGGATGCTGGGGTCTTCTTCAACAAGAATAGGCTCTCCTCCTGGAAATTCTGGGCTAGAATTTCCACTTTTCTATTGCTCTCTGTGTTTCTGCCTTGTTTCTTTGCTTTCTGTCATCTCTTCCCATCATTTTATGTCTTGTTGGTCCATTATACTTTCTCTTGGTCTTAGGATTGATAATTGGGTGTTTGTAATAACTTAAGTACATTTTTGTCTCTGAGGAAATGTGATGTGCAGAAGCAATTTTGTGTACAATTTATCATTTTATGTCATTTATTATATATGTTTCAGTGTCCTTAGTTATGTTTACATTAGTATTCATTTGTTTTTTTTAAACCCTCTGGTGATAATTGGTGATAACTGGACGGAATGGTCATTGCCAGGGGCATATCCTTAGATTATTTGCGTGAATGCATTGATACATTTACTTCATTTTCTTCTTTTCCATTTTTTCTTTTTTTTTTTTTATCAACCATATGTTGTGTATGTTTTAAGATGGTTATAACCCTGATATGGCTCCACACAGTTGGCTGGGCTTTAAACAGTAAAAATAATAAGAATAAGAACTTCAGGTATTTGATGAGAAAATCATGAACCTGGTTAACCTATGTTTTCAGATTTTTAGAATGTGAAATGTTTTCATGAGCAGTTGTTAATTAACAGATTTTCTTCCGTGGTGTTTTGGAATAATCAGATCTTGCTTTTTTTTTTTCCAGGCATTTTCCGTGTTTTTTGTGTGTATTGCCATAACATCTGATGTGGTCTGCTACCTGTTTATACCTGTCCAATGGCTTTTCTTTGCTGCCAGCACCTATGTGTGGGTGCAGTATGTCTGGCATACAGGTATGTTTCATCTTTTCCAATTAACCTTTACTTCATAGGATAAATACTTAGTGCCCTTGTGTTTGTGTATATAATATATATTTGGGCGTATATGCGTGTGTTGTTGATGTCTCTGTTTTCTGTCTGTGCTGCATGCACTTGCAGCCAAGTATATTGACAAGTTTTTAAAAAATTTTTTTTTTACTCATTTGGTGTATGAGAATATACGAGGGTGAGTCAAAAAGTAATGCCTTTTTATGTGTATCAGACGAAGTTTTTGATAAAATTACCTGAAATGTTCCTCAGTTACAAATGATTATAACTGTTATGGACTGAAATATTTTGTTTAGTATGTTTCCGGTTCATAGACTCATGAGGAAAATTAAAAATGGCTGCCCCCTGTAGAGCTGCATCAAAAACAAAGAGCAGTGATTGAATTCCTTGTTGCTGAGGGGGGAACCCCTGTGAACATTCACAGACGATTACAGAATGTGTATAAGGAGAATACTTTAGATTATAGCAATGTTCGCAGGTTGGTCTGTCATCTGAATGATGAAAAAGTGACTGCGAGCGTAGCCGATAAACCCCATTCTGGCCGTCTGTCCACTTCTGTGAATCTTGCCAATAAAGCAAAAGCAGATGCTCTTATTAGAGAAGATAGGCGCATAACTCTTGAGAAGTTGGCAGAAAACCTTGAAGTGAGCCATGGAAGTGCTTATAACATTGTTGAATCAGTTGGGTTTTCAAAAGTGTGTGCTCGTTGGGTACTGAGAGAGCTGACTACCAAACGCAAGATTGACAGGGTCAACGCCTGCACTGAACTTCTTGAACAAAGTCAAAGAGACAACACCTTTGAAAGGCTCGTTACCGGTGATGAAACATGGATTCACCATTATGAACTGGAATCAAAGAGGCAGTCAATGGAATGGCACCACCCTACGTCACCAAAACCGAAAAAGTTCAAGACAGAAAAGTCATCTGGAAAAATCATGGCAACTGTCTTTTGGGATGGTCAAGGTGTCATTCTGGTTGATTTCTTGCCAGGAGGAGAAACAATAAACTCTGAGGCATACATTAAGACCCTGACGAGGCACAAAGCAAGAATCCGACGAGTTAGACCCAATTTGCAAATCGGTAATGTCCTTCTGCATGACAATGCTCGACCACACACAAGCATCAAGACAAGGGAGACAATCACCTCATTTGGGTGGACAACTTTACCGCATCCTCCATACTCAGGAAGCTGGTGGAAAGGATGAAGGAATCAAAGGGTTAAGTTTTTGCTTTGCTAACATGGTTTGACATTGAAGGATGGTGGTAGTGGTTAAGTTTTTGCTTTGCTAGCATGGCTGACATTGCAGAATGGTGGTAGACAGGGTGTGGGAGTCAAAGGGTTAATTGCTGTTGTTATTTTGTAATGGTTACTTTCAGCTATCAGTGATGTATCTTGGCGACCTCTTCATCTTTCTCCCATTCCTGTCCCTCTCTCTAGCCCTCCTTTCCCACCCTCCTCTCTCTCTGTATCTGCCTCTGTCATCCCTCCCTTTCTCTCATCACATCCTTTGCTTGGTTGATTGGTTGGTTTTGCTTCTTTGATTTCTATTGTTGGTGTTTTTTGTTTTTAATATTAAGAGGGTCATCCAGTTAACCCCTTGACTCCCACACCCTGTCCACAGCATCCTGTATTGTCAACCGTGCTAGCAGAGCAAAAACTTAACCATTTGACTCCTTCACCTTATCCACCAGCTTCCTGTAGGAAACTGGTGCATATGGTAAGGGAGTCAGAAGGTTAAGTTTTTGCAGTTGGTGGGCTGAGTGTGGGAGTCAAAGAGTTGATAGTGAGAATGCCCTAATATTTTAAAAAAGTAATTGTTGTAGGGCTTTAAAACTTTACACACACCTGGCCCAGATATTCTGTGATCTCATTGCAAAGTTACATGTAAATGTTGTGACATCATTTATGACTTCACATTGGTTATAGTCATTCCAAGCATCATGGCCACATTTAGCGTTTTAGAACAACTCAGTGACATTAAAACTGAATTTTATAAAGGAATTTCTGCTGCAGATTTGTATATTAAAAACACTACAAAATGTATGTGGACACAAGCTTTTTCACAGGCTGAAGTTTATAGACGGGTGACATTCTTTAAAGCCAGAAGAAATTACATTAAAGGCAAGCATAGTCCGGTGAGGCCTGTTGAAGCTGCTGACAAGAAAAATGTTCAAAAAGTTACAGAAAGTTTTAATGAAGAAAAGCAAATAACATGTGAAGGGGTTGCTCATGACATTGATATTAATAGTCACTCAATTCATGGCATTTTAACAAATGAATTTTGGAACAAAGTGTGTTGCAACAAGATGGACCCACATTACTGTTGCAGAGAATCTGTTAAAAGGTACAAAAATTAGGGTGACAGCTTTTTAAGTGTAGTAGTTGCCATCAACGAAATCTGGATTAAAATATTTAAATACTATGAGCTAGAATTAAAGAGACAGTTGCGAGACAGGGCACCCCTGTTTTTCCAAGGCCTATCAAGTTAGGTGAAAACACCTTGTGTAAAACTGGGAGATTCCCAGAGATGTTAAATTGCTCAGAAATTCTCACTGTTGATGGGTTGAACCTTCTATTCGTGTTCCTTGCAAGTAAAATCCAAAATAATATGTGTGCGTCCATGCAGTACACTTTTTCTGATCCAGGTACTCACAGATAAAATCATGTACAATTTCTTTGTTGTTTGTATTTTTTTCAGAGCGAGGTATATGCCTTCCGACCGTATCCTTGTGGCTGCTGTTTGTCTACATAGAAGCCTCAGTGAGACTAAGAGAGCTGAAAAACTTGCCCTATTATTTAGACCTCTGTCGTCCGTTTGCAGCACACTGGTAAGTGCATTTTGCTCAAGGTATTTGAAGTTTTGTTCAGTCAGTGTAATTCAATTCGTAGGCCTGGATGTAGGAAAGGTGGAGAAAAGCCCCTTGAAGCTGACAGCACAGTTCGCATGGATATGAATCACACTTGAGCAAAAGTGGGTTGTGAATGGGTACCTGACTTTCTCCAAGTCAAGGAAGGTAAAGTTTTGAGGGAAAGAAAATAGGCACCACATTCACAATGCTGCCCTCAAGAAAAGTTGAGATCTGTATTACCTGGTTTCCTGGGTTATGGGACAAACTTTTGCTGCCTTTTTAAAATTTTTTTTTTATCTTTTGTTTTTCAATTATGATTTTTTTTTTTTTGATTCATGCATCGCATGCTGTTTTGCCCATACTGCATAGGTGGTATGTTGCTGCACAGTGTGTATACTCTGGTGGGCATGTGTGCAGGGTGTTTTCATGTTTCTGTAAGCCACTGGACATGCATATTTGATGTTCAGCATAATGTATACATAGGCATGAAGGGGGTGTAGGCACGTAAACAGGAAAAAAATCTCCATACTTCACCCATCAGGTGTGAGATACCCAGGCAGTAATGAACTCCAGAGCTTCTGATTGGAAATCTGATGTCTTTCCCATTTGTGTGCAGTGCCCAACATACTATCTTCTATTTCAAGTTTACTAAACTGATTGAATAAAATTGTTTCAGATGCTTATTCTGGCTGTGCTATCTGTACTGGTACGTGGTATCAGGATATGTAGTTTGTGTATAAAAAGAAAATGTTTAATATAGGAATTTTTACATGTCATTCCTGATTTAAAAAAAAAAATTATATCGTTTGAAATAAATACACACACACACAAGCACAAACAAGCAAAAGTGCCAACCAACCCTAAGACTTAGACAATCAGCAAACAAATACAGTCCTAAGAACTTGCTGATTTTGTGAATTAAAAACTAAAGGATTGACATGCCAGATGATTGGCTGGCATTCAGCAAAACAGTTTTTTTCCTCTGTTAATTGTGAACATCACTAGCTGTAAAGAGAAGGAAATTATGATTATTTGTTCAGATCTAACCCTGCTGTTTAATGTTTTAAAGTTACTAAGCCTTTTGTTTTATTATTTATAATGTAACTGACACTGCTGTTTAACATGTTTAGGTGATGAACTTGGTGGTGCTCGTATGTTGTTATGTAAGCATCCGGTTTGCTGGTGTTTTGTTACATAATGTAGTTTGAACAGTTCAGATTTAGAGATAGGGTGCTTAGAGATAGAGTGCATGTTAAAAACAAAAAAACAATGAGTGATGTGTTTGTTTCAGTATTGGTTATCCTGTTGTCACATTAGGCTTTGGGTTCAAAAGCTACATTTCCTACAGACTGAGGCTGGTAAGTGTGTGTTCACTGTTAGTATGAAATGAAAAAAATTATTTGAAAGTGTTATTCTGTTGATTAATATTTTATTTTTATTTTATTTATTATATGTATTTTATTGATTTAATTCAAATTATTCCAGTACAGTTTTGCATGTACTGGTGTGTTTTGAGGGGAAATTGTTGCCCAGAATTTCTCAGCAGTTTGTGAATGAATACGTACCAAATTTGAAATTTGATGGGAAATTGTGAATTCTTAGGTTTGACTGGATTTGATCTGCAGTTTGGTTCAGTTACAAGAAATGTGAGAATGTTTTAACCCTTTGACTCCTGCACCCTGTCCACCAGCATGCTGCATTGTCAACCACGCTAGCAAAGCAAAAACTTGACCCTTTGACTCCCTCACCCTATCCACCAGCTTCCTGCAGGAAGTTGGTGGATAGGGTGAGGGAGTCAAAGGGTCAGGTTTTTGCAATTGGTGGATAAGGGTGCGGGAGTCAAAGGGTTAATGTAGGTGTATCAGTTGACAAATTTTAAGCAAATGTTAAAATGTTTTCTGTTTCAGGGAGTTTATCTTTATCAGTTTGATTGATACTGGTTTCTTTTCAAGATCACAAGTTTTTGCAAAAACGTGTGCAGCAGTAGGCCTAGTGCTAGGAGCTAAGAGGATCTACATTTGCTCTGATGTTTGGAACATGATTGTTTTTTTCTTATCCACTAGTTGATTGTTTTTTTCTTATCCACTAGGGATTGAGTAGTCTGGGTATTAGTTTATCGGATGAGACATTAAACCAAGATCATGTGTGGTGCGTGCGTTGAGTGTGTAGTAATGAATATAACAATAATGGAATCGTACCTGACAAGTCATTTTGTAATTCACCATAGTAGGTGACTCAATCCATATACATAGATTCGGGTTCAGTTTTCTAAAGATAGTTTTTCCATGCTCACATTATGTTCCATACGCACCAACATTGTTGATGCCGTATGATGAGAAAAGATTAAGAATGATCATGGCCTAAGCCATTAGCCTGTGCAGAAGCCCAGCATGCTAGTGAAGTCTTCAAGTCCTTCTTAACATGATTTCTTTGCACTGTTATCTCTGCTTGTGTTATTCTGTTAATGAAACAAACTAAGGCATCTGTAATGTCCAAGGAAATCTGTTGGAAAAACAGTCTATCCCAAAACATGTCAGTTTGCCGGAAACAAATATTTTTCAAATGCTTGCAAAGTTCTGAGTTCCCATGCATCACTCAGAGCCCATGCTTACTCTCCTCACTACAAAGCATTAGACTGTGCAAAGAGAGCCTGAAAGTCACATAAGATACAGTACAATATGGGATATTGTTAGCCCTTTGACTCCCGCACCCTGCTCACCAACTGCAAAAACTTAAACCCTTTCACTTCCTCACCCTGTCCACCAGCTTCCTGCAGGAAGCTGGTGGATAGGATGAGGGTGTTAAAGGGTTAAGTCTTGCTTTGCTGACATGGCTGACAATGAAGGGTGCTGGTGGACAGGATACGGGAGTCAAAGGGTTAATGTGGCAGGTCCATCTTCTTTTCTGTTTTTCTGTGGTTAGTGGCTCATATACACCATCTCGGGCCCTCAGGTCATCGAATGAAAAGCTGCTTAAAATTCCAAAGTGTAATCTTAGAACTGCTGGTGAGCGCTCCTTTCATTATCTTGCACCTCGCCTCTGGAATTCACTGCCGGTCGACCTTAGAAGGGAAAGCGCACTTGCTTCTTTTAAAGCAAAACTCAAAACCCACCTGTTTGTGAAAGCATTTGAAATTCCCACTGTCTAAATGATTGTATTCTTTGCGCTAATGCTGTTGATTATTGTATGATTTCTAAGGTATATGATATGTACTGTTTAAGTCATGTTGTTGTAAGATAGTATAATTTATGAGTGGGTGTGATGTATGTGTGTGTGTGTGTGTGTGTGTGTGTATGTGTCTATGTATGTATGTGTATGTATGTGTATGTATGTGTGTGTGTATATGTATGTGTGTATATATATATTAACATATTTTTAATTTGTGTAAGAGAGTATGCTTATGTGATAGTAAGGTATTATGTACACTATTGTGTTGCTGTAGGATAGTATGTTTTATGATTGGTATGTTAGCGCAGTGAGTCTGTATACAGAGAATAGCGCTATATAAAAGCAATTTATTATTATTATTATTATTAATGCATGTATGTGTGTTAACAAAAATTGTGATGTCTGTTGCAGAGAAGGCAGAAAGTAGTGCAGAAAGAGAATGACTTTTACATGCAGATATTACAGCAGGCATTGCCTCCAGAGATGCAGTATTCAGATAAACCGAAAGGTCAGTTAGATTGTGGTGCATGAGTGCATACTTGTGAGAGATAGAGTGTGTGTGTGTGTGTGTGTGTGTGTGTGTGTGTGTGTGTGTGTGTGTGTGTGTGTGTGTGTGTGTGTGTGTATGTGAGAGAGAGAGAGAGTAGTGGGGAGCTGTGTGTGTCTGAATATGTGTTGTGAGGGTGTGTGTATTAAATATGTGCATATGTTTTTTTTCATGGAAATTGTTTGTTATGGGAAATTGTTATAAATCCATTAAGATTACAAATATATGTATAAAATGGTCAGTTTAAAAATCAGTGCATGTCTAGTCTTTTGTACCAAAGCTTGTAAAAAAAAAAAGAAGACTTTTCATCCTCGCAGAGGATAAGAATGTTTCCTAGTCAGCCTTCCTGCATTCAGGTTTTATTTTTTTTACATGTATGATCAAAATTTGTTTAATGATGTTAGAGTAGTCCTATAGAAATTTTGTTTAATAATGTTAAGTTAGTTTGTTTCTTCAGTGAAAATTTGAAGTAAATTTGTTTGTTTCTCCAGTAAAGATTTGAATTAAAGGAAAGGATTGATACTTGTCAACACCTTCAGTAATTCTGATGTGGTAAAATAGGATCTGGTGCTGTGGTTGTAGTGAATGCCACAATTAGATAACAGGAGTCTGTCTTCTTTTTTCAAGAATATCAAGCAGAGACTGCATTGTATTTATCTTTGGTTCATTGACTGTTATCTGTACTTGACACCTTCATTCTAATATTTAGTACTGTGGTATTCAGATCCACTGAAAGAAGAGGGGGCTGCGTTTATAAGCCTGGAAAAAAATATGCATATGCTGAGATTTCTTAGTTTGAAGGCAGCACTTATTGAAGTCCCTGACGTTTACTGATGAAACCTTTTGTGTTGCACATTTTGGTGATAAAATACGTTTAGGTCTCATAGCATTGTCTGGTTTACAACAGCTTATCTCCGTTTTTTTCCCCCCCTTTTTTCCAACCACAGACTTTCCTTGCGGAAAAGAACTAGACCTGTAAAAAAATGTTAAAAGCTTGCCTTGAGTAAAACTGACAGTAAGCATTAATATTCTCTGATTCACTGTGTAAGATTAACTACAAGAAATAATGTTTGCAGTTCTGCAGTTTGCAGTTCAGGTTCTGCTTCAGTTTGCACAGTTTTAGACTTGTCAGCTATTTGATATTCCTGGAATGCATCAGTTTTAGACTTGTCAGCTATTTGATATTCCTGGAATGCATCAGTTTTAGATTTGTCAGCTATTTGATATTCCTGGAATGCATCAGTTTTAGACTTGTCAGCTATTTGATATTCCTGGAATGCATTTATGACTAACGCACTTGAAGATCATGTCAGCACAGTCAGCACTGGAGAAAGAAACATCACAAACCTCCACTTTGCAAATGACATTGATGGATGACAGGCAGTGAGCAAGAACTTGTAAGCTTTGTTAAAAGACTAGATGAAACATCAACTAGGTATGGCGTGGAAATCGGGCTGAGAAGACTCAAGTTAATCGTCAACCACAACCCACAACACCACCGACACCTCTAAATATAACTGTCCACGGACTGAAGCTAGGAACTGTTCAACAGTTCATTTACCTGGGATCCATTATTAGCAATGAGGGATCCAAATCTGAAATCCTTTAATCCTTTTGAGAGCAGCAAAGTCAGCATCAGTGCTGTCCAGGCTAAAACTGTGTGGAAGGACAAAAACATCTCTATGAAACACATGATCAAGCACTTAGTGTACAACTGTGGGATACTGCGGATTCAGGAGTTATGGTCCCCTGTTGTTTTGGAATCACAGGAGTTATCTAGCTTACTTTTAGGTAGTTGGGGGTTCGTTTACCTATTGTACTGTGTTCTCCTCACGAGACTCTTTCTTATTTCTGCAGTCCAGGTCAGTCACCTGTATTTCTTCCAGATTCTCTTCTAAGCTCCTCAAACACAGTATGACTGCCAATAAGGCGGGACAAAAGAACAATCATACATGTAAAAATCCACTCCCTCTGCTAGGTAGATAGGTTTGTGTAAATGTATTTGCTTAGATAGGAGGGAGTGCTTGCTTGAGTCTAACCTGCATAAGAAGGTTTGAATGTTGTTGCGTGCACTGGTATATTCCATCTTTCTGAATGCATGCGAGAGACAGGGGCCCTCATGGCAGTTTGGAAAGGTGAGTCCAAACCATGGAAATGAGATGTTATTACAAGATACTAAACATCAAGTAGAATATATCACCAGTAGACAAGCGAACCAAGCCATCAAGCAGCACACTGGACCATGTGAAGATCTGCTGAGTTTATTTAAGAAAAGAAAACTGCATTGGTGTGGCCATGTAACATGATCCAGTGGCCGTGCAAAATCAGTTCTCAAGGGATTGTTGGGGGAGGGAAATGGAGGAGAAGACAGAAAAAAATGGACTGACAGCGTTGTGGAATGGTCAGAGAATCCATTAGCAGAGACCCAGGCTTTGACACTTAACCGACAGAGCTGAAAGAATTGGTGAACAGTTCTTTAGCGCAGCACCCTAATGACATCAAAACTTGGCAATTACAATGATCAGGACTCTTGACCCAAGGATGGGCCTTCATTTAAAGACTGGAATGAAAATGAACTTTCATAGATATATTTGGTAGGGGATGTAAAGGATATAGATTTGATATGGGGGTATAAATGAAGCAGGAGAAAAGATTTTATATTTATTTAGTAGAGATAAAGTTTGTGTATCTGGCTTTAAACTCTCTCTAGTGGGTAATGCAGCTGCTGTGCTGTTTCAGCTTTACCACCCAAGTCAGAAGAGGAGGTAATCTCAAACGGTGTGCCTGGCAAGAAGTTGTCCAAGGGGGAGGAGGAAAAGGAGACTAAAAAGTCCTCCTCCCCTTCTTCCTCTTCTTCCCTGCCTTCTAAAAATGCAGATGTGAATGAAGACGATGACTTAGAGTACATAGAAAAAAGTTTGCCCAAGAAGCAGCCAAACGTCAACCAGTTTGACGAAAACACAGACAATTTTTCGGGTGAGCAGCAGACCAAAGCATTTAAAGCTACCAACGGGGCAGCAGTGCCTGTCAATAGTGTTTCTTCATCGCCTTCCGCGGGGTCAGGGACAGGGTCAGGGTCAGCGTCATCTACAGTGGCAAAAACTGTGAGCAGCAAACAGCTCAACAGCAGTAAAGACAACAGTGCCAAGAAGGGGAAAAACTATTGGAAAGAACAGCTTCCAGCCTCAGCCAACTTCACAAACAACAAAGACGAACACATTAGCAGGTGAGTGAAGACTCTGCATGGTTTGAGGAGGAGGAGGAATCTTTTGTGTAATGGAAAAGTAGAAATGTCACGGCAAGTGAAGCATGTTACTCTTGTCACTGGGAAAATACATGGATATTTTTTCAACTGGATGTTGATGTTTGGGGGGGGGGGGGGGGGTGGTGGTGTGAGGGTGTGGATGCCATGGGCTCTCTTAGTATACATAGTATCCCCAACTTGTTGAAACTCTGTGCTGGAAAGTTCCTCTTTTCTGTCAGAGTCTTTCTTTGTGCCTTGCTCTTCTGCTTTCTGTCATTTCTTCTTATCATTTTCTGCCTTGCTGGTCCATTTACCTGCATGCGTTGTATAAAGCCTTGCATACTTTCTCTTCAGATTGATAATCGGATACAGTATCCATTAACTGCATTTTTGGCTCTAAAGAAATGTGATGTGCAGAAGCAATTTCAGATTAGTTAGGCCTGTTTTGTTGTTTTAGTGTCCTTAGTTTATATTTGTATTCAGGTTTCTTGGGTT
>JAPXFY010000017.1:60223842-60263842 GCA_030674185.1 Monoplex corrugatus
GTGAGTACTTACATCCACATTATTGTCTGTATTCAAACTGGCGATGTGTATATGTGTGTGTAGTGGGGAATGCACAGACAGCTGCAAGTCTCGCCGGAGAGAGCTGGAAAATGATGTCAAACAGCTGCGTCGTGATCTCAAGATAAGGGAAGATCAGTTCCGACTGCTTGAACGGGAGGTCCAGGTAATTTTTTTCATTTCAGTTGGATTGTAAGAACAATGTAACTGAGTTTTGTTTCTTTTTTTTACTTTGTATGTGCATAAGTTATCATGTGAAGATGTTTAATGAGGTTGGTGTCAGATAAATACAGCACTGTCTTTAGAGTTTATACGTCTGCAGAGACATGATATCTCACTTCTGACCTGTTGTGGCCATACCCACATGTATGCCCAGTTATAACTATTAACCCTTTCAGCCCTAAGTACTTCTAGACCTCTGATACCCTCAACCTGAGTATTTTTAGAGAAATTCTAGCGAAAACCGGTGTCTCAGAATAAATCCTAATGCTTAAAAATTTGCCAGGAAGAAAGTATAGGGTGTCTGGAATTTGGTAATATAAACAGGATGTGGCAGAGGGGAGTAGGTGCCAGTAGGTCGCATACCGCACGCCAGCACCATACCAGGCCAGGTCATCCGGACATGTCAGGCCGCTCCTGCGGCCTGCCGGGTCCAGAGGTATTAATCGCACTGGCCGCCGCATCGGCCAGCCGGGTTCAAAGGGTTAAGATCTTTTTTGTGGGAGTGCAGTTCTTGTCTACCAAACAAGTTGTTTTTGGAGGCTCAGATGAGAAATGTCTGGACTCAGCCCTACGAAATAAACTTAAATTTGTAAGTAAGATTGTTTTTAACAAAATGTTGACTTCAGAAACTGTTTGGAAAAATAGCACAGTTGGGGACTGCTTGACATTTTCAGTTGGAGGCTGCTTGAAATTTGAAATTGCTATCTCTGAACCCATTAGTTGCTTAGAAAAAACCTAAAATATTATGGTTTCAGCATGACGTAAATCTAAAGCTGAAAACATTGGCAGTTGTTTTGATTTAGATGACTAAGGAGAAATCAGTTATGCTGTCATTTCTAGAAAGTAGACATCTCTGTTACCATCATTTTTGTTTGTTTGTAAATGAGGATCTCTTGTTCTTTGTATGACTGAAGCAGCTTACCTCTCTGACATATCTGACTATTTGATGGTTCATCCTCTATTTTATCCTAAAGAACAGACAGCAGCAGCTACTGATGATAAACTGTATGGAAAGAAAAGAAGAAATCATTGTCTCTTAAGTATGTGGCCAAGACAGAAGGTAGGCAGGCAAGCAAGAATACTTTCAGTAGAAACGTAGAGGCTAAAATGTGTATGGGCTCATATATTGATTGATGATTATATTCTTATAGGCATCAGTGTACTCAGAATTTTGTGAGGTGTTTGCACGTGATGTATGCCTCTAAGTGTCTTTGTGTGTGGGTTGGGGGGGGAAGGAGAAATGGTGTTAAATATTCCATACCAGGCTTAATAAGGACTGTGTCTAAATGCTGAATAAATGTGTATGTATATAAAGAACCAAAGAAGAAATTGGTACACTTTAAAACTTTTCACACATGGAGTGAATCGTCTGAATGTGTGTTTAGTCACTGCGGCAGTACAAGGATGCGCAGAAAGAAGCGGATGTGTTACTGAAGGCCTTGTCGGACATGCAGGATAAAAACGTGGAATTGGAAAACAGTTTATCAGCTGAGACACACTTCAAGCAGGATCTCTTTTCTGCCTTGGGCGAGGAGAGACGCATCATCAAAGTTCTGCAGAGTAAGTGGTCTGTCTGCCTGTGTCTCTTGTGGGATGGTGTGTGAAAGGTAAAAACTCATCCCATAACCCTGAACTACCCATGGATTGCTGGATGGACTGGAGGCTATATGTACACAATTTTTTTTGGTGCCAGATTGAACTTGTGCAGTCAGAATGGAAAATGGGAGCTCCGCCTCTTTGCCATCCAGTGATGGTATAGGTGTTAAATGCTTTAGTATGATTTTATCCATTTTGGAAGATAATGTCAAGTTCAGGACATGCCTTTTCCTCCAGTCCCATATCTCTTCTGATCTGATTTGGACCTTATCTCAAACCCAGCTCAAAAGATGGTGTGTACATTGCAGGAAATTATTCATAGGAAATATAATTGTCAAATAATTCTATGAATTTGAAGTGTATTGAGAGAAAAGTTGGGGTGATTATTTTGCAAAGTAAACAGCTAGAGCTTCAGAAAATAGAAAGAGGTGGAAGAAAATTTAACAGAAAATCATCTTTTGTGCGAAACTACCCAACTGTTGGTCAAGGGGCAGGTAAAGAGAATATCAGAGTCTGCATTTCTGTGTCAAAAATGCGAATATGTTGAAAGACGTTATCGGTATACCTGTATCATAACTGTATGTCTGCAGACACAATAGGTGAAAAAGACATGGAGATCCGGGAGCTCAAGTCCAAAATAGCAGAGGTGATGGCTCTCATCCCCAGCACCAGCACGTCCTACCAGACCCTCAGCTCCGACCGCAACTCCTCTCCACTCTTCTCCTCTGCCAAGTTCTGCCAGGAGGACCTCGCTGTCGCCTCCGACCTCAACCCTAATGCGTCAGACTACACCCCCAAAACTGCCATCTAGACTCCCTTAACCTTCCTAAAATCCCCACCTGACCCCTCCCAATCCTTCCCCTATTCCTCTAGTGTTGCCACCACTACCATCACAACCAGCACAGTAACTAATTGCCATCAGTGTGACTACCACCGTGCTGATCCAAGACTTCCAGCAGCAGGCTACAACTTGCTTATTTGTGGCATATCAGACAGTCCCCCTCTCTCCCCTTAAGCCTTTCACTGCCTCACCCTGTCTACCAGCTTCCTGCAGGAAGCTGGTGGATAGGGTGATAAAGTGAAAAGGTTAATGAACAAAAAGTCCCACAAGTGAATGAAGCAATGTTTCATTTGTTTTTAGACAGTTCTCCCCGTACACAGTGTATATATATGTATGATGTAAGGACTGGAAGATTAACAACAGTCTGGCTCAATGCATTTATTGATAATGTCAGCTTTATTAATTAATTAATGCGTATGTCCAGTGTTTCATTTGAAATTTATATGAAGGGATTGTGTGTCCTCAAGATTCAGTCATCTGTTCTCACGTGAGAGAGTCAGCTTGCCTAAAAATCAGTTGACAGTGTGGAGTGTTCAGCAGACAAGGAAAATATGAAAGCCATGTTCATGCTGGCTGCATTTTATGTTTCAGTTTTGAGTTTCTTGTAGAACTGATTTCAGAGAGATTTTTTTTTTTTCGTAAAGTGTTTTGGTTTTTGTTGTTGAGGTTTTTGTTGTTGAGGTTTTTGTTGTTAGTTAGTCGTCATAGTTTTCATTGTATTTTCTAATAATGATCACAAGCAAATAGTTTCATTCATGCCATTGCCTTACCATTGTGTTTGATTTGTGATAAAGATGGCTTACATAGGATGATCAGACCACACTTAACATCCTTACTTTTCTGATGCTGGTTAACAGTTTTAAGTATTGTTGTATTAGTAGAAAGGAAATATCTTTTTTTTTCAAGGGTCAGATTGTGTAGGACAACATGAAAAAAAGATTGATTGGGTCTTTTCTTTAAATAAGTAATTTTCATTTATTTTCAGTTAACGGCGATAGTTTGTCACAGGTTTCAGCATAATGTAAATGGGAGAGAACCACTGACTGATGTTGCCAGTCTCAGAAAAGTTTCATAAATGTGATTTGCTTCCCGTACCATGACTTGAGGATTTATACAGTACTCAACAAATTAGTTTTATTTTCTGAGAACGGAAACTGATTTTCACCAAAACTGTGATGGTAGGGCTGTCTCACAGTTGTGCACTTTTTCGTAATTACTGACTGCTGATGAGTAATGTTCATCGCACAGAGCAGGCCCTGAAAGTTGATCTGCACACAGCGCATTCATAATGGGTTTGTGGCCACAGTCAATTCTGGCAACCAACCAACAACTTCAGAATGTGTAATAAACAGTCAATTCTGGCAACCAACCAAAACTTCAGAATGTGTAATAAACATCTCGTTAATTCATAGCAAGAGTAGTGAGAACCACTCTCAAGGGTAGACAGTATTTCAAGTTGGAAGGGGAGGGTTCGGGTGTTAGTGGTGGAGGGGTGTTGTGTGGTGGCTGCGGGTATGACCTGGTGAAGCTATTCAGTGTGTAAGTTATCTCTTGTTTTTAGCACAGTAGTCAGTGATCACCCATATAGTGGTCATTCACCGTTTATGAACACTTTCAGAATTTGTCAGGAGGGCTATATTTTTTTTCCTTTTGTTTCTGTGGTAAACGCTTGTGAATTTTTTTTTGAGGGATATTCACAAAATATTATAATTATTTAGTAATTTCAAGAAATTATGGAACAAATCATCTGCAGGTAGAACTTGTTATTCCCAGTGCATCATTTTTTTGTAATTTCATGCACAAGTTTGTCACAAATGTGGAAGCTACAGTAGTTTTAGTAAGTACATGGTAGTGACGCAACTTTTCCCCTTGGCATATGGAAAACTACATACTCAAAAAGAGTGGTGGTCAAGGGATTGATATGTTCAGCTGCTTTGACAAAAACAAAGAAAGCAAATGCCCATCAGTCTTGATTTCCGCAAATTCGTCCATTAGATGCTGAGAAATTCTTATCATCTGTTATATTAAAGGACACAATCATATATATATATGTACATGCATGCACGCACGTGGTCATACACATGCACCTGCACACACACACATTAAGCACATTAACACATACACACACATCTGAAAAATAAATGTATCGATATGTGTCAGTACATTCAAGAATCCAGTTGCATTCTGTTTTGTGAGTTTTCTCTCTTTGGGTAACAGTCTTGAGTGTCAATAGATGCCTGAATGTCAGTAGGTGCCTATCAGGATAGTACATGCCAAGGCACCATGATCTGTTTAACATCCATATTCAGTGGACGCTTTCCACACATATGCAGTATACATGTGTACAATGTATAAGTAGTATCAATTTTTATTCATTTTTGTTAAATGCATCTGTTGAAAAAGAGCTTTTAGTTTTAGCCAATAACCTCTACCATTGGAAAAACATTGTCTTCATTATTGTTGTTGAAATAGAGTGAGAGGAGACTGTAGAGCCATGATGAAAAATATTAACTGAAAATCAGGAAAACTGGTGCCAATTATTCAAATCTCAAATTTTTCCCAAATACCTTAAACGGAGCTGACAACAGTCATCAGTCTTGTGTACCTGGCCAGATCACGGGTTTATGTGCAGGCTTAACACATCCGTGACGGGACACGACTATAGTCATGAATGCCGAGCTTCACCTACTGCTGGGTCATGCTAAAAGTCATTTCGGTGATATATGATACAGAACTGGATGGCGGCTAAAAGCTATTTAAGTAATAGCTGTATAAATAGCACAGCTAAACTCAGCATCCTTTTTCATGAAGTACACAAATTTTGGTGACAATTGGACTTCATTCAGGCCTGCTAGATAGTTTTTTTTACAACTTTAGGTAATTTATTGGAGGCAGGCTCAGGCTGGCAGGAAGTTCAGGCAGAGGCAGGGCCAGTCACAACAGTGTTAAGGCTTGTGCTGTGATCACCATACTTATGGCACCTGTGACGTTAGTGCATATGGAATACGTTGCATATGGAATACGTTGCGAGCGTGGAGACATCATCTTGAGAAACTGAAACTGAAACAGTCTTGTTTCACTCTCTGCACTGCTTATCAATTTATTGTCATTTCTTTGGGAATGAATGAGAAGTATTGGTGGTGCTTTTAATTGAGATTATTTCTCAGTTGGGCTCAGATGACACTTATACATGAATTGTTGACTTTTCCATAGGTTTACTATTCAAAAAAGAAGAAAATGAAAATGGTAGACCTGTGAAGTCGGTTAGAATCACAAAATCTTGTCAGTACGTAGGGTTTAGTCACAGACATATTACATACACCATAGTTGTTTTGGCCTTTTCATCCCCTGGCATTTGTTGTGTTGCTAGACAAGGAATTTTCTGAATGCTTGAATGCTGTCAGAAATACACTTGAAACCTAAAACTTTCTAATCATATGAATTTGAAGTGAACATATTATTCCTTTTCAAACGAAAGCTAATAGAGACAACAAGAATATTAGATTTGTAACAGGCAACTTCTCCATTTCAAATAGAAATGTTTCATATCAGCATTTTGGGTTTCTAGTATGTGGTTGCTGAATCATTGACAGTCAGTGAAATGACTGTTAGGTCTCATACACATTTTTAGTATCTTCTGTAGTTGAGTCATTTAGACCGAGTTAAATGATACTTATCTTATTTTCGCTAGCACTGAAGTTTTCATATCTATTGTTAATATCTTATATATCCATTAGTACTAAAACTATTGGTCATGCATCTTCAGTTCAGACTTGCCCGCCCATTCAGTACTGAAATTATGTCATATATCTTGAGTTCAGACCTGCCCACCTGTTCTTGTATTTTCAACCCAAAATGAGAAGTCAGGGTTTTCAAAAATGATGAAGAAAAACAATAGAAAAAAGAATAATGCTGTTTCAGTTTTGATTTTCATCTATACTCCATTTCACTGAATAATAGTAATTGGATGCTGTTATATGTATCCAATCTGATAATTTATATTAGGTTGCATTAAACTGACCAGGTTGCTCTCTTGTTTTTTTGTTGTTGTTTTTTCTGACTGACTCTACTGATTTAAGGAAAGTTACAGGTTAGAAAATTTGTGGTAATGTTATTTTGATGGATTAGCTAAGGACAAGAGAGAGAAAGGCAGAAGTGTGTGTGTGTGTGTGTGTGTGTGTGTGTGTGTGTGTGTGTGTGTGTGTGTGTGTGTGTGTGTGTGTGTGTGTGAAGAGTATGTTCTGCATAAGTATGGGAGTAAACATGCAGACTTGCCAAAATTTCCAAATGAATCTCTTAACCTTTTCCTAAACTTTTTGCTACTTTCCCCATACTGGAAAGGGTACAAGAGTTAGCAGGAATGTACTCCTCAAGAATTCCATGATTGGTGTGAAGAATTCATTTCATTTACTAATAGTAGTCATGCTGTTTTAGTTTGTTTGTTTTTGGTTTGTTTTTTGAATAATGGTATTTATGTAGACATTTCACAGGGTAATCCTATGGTTGTTGGCTTTCGTCAGTACCCATCTTGCTGCTAACCACTTGTAAGTTTGACTGTCATTGGTTGTGCGAGCAGTGGGTCTGTCCAATGGCAGCTGAGGATATTTATTGTCACCTGTTCACTAGTAGTTCATTGCGTGTTTATCCCAACAAGAATTAGTAATGTCTGCTGTTCTTACCTTTTGAATTCCCTCACCTTGTCTGCATCTTTCAACTCCCTCACATTATCCACCAGGCTCCCCGCAGGCAACAGTTGGTTAGTATGAAGGCGTGGAAAGGCGTGGACAGGGTATGGGACTGAAATGGTCAAGGCACCCTAACTGTGCTGTGTTTGTGTTCACTAGTAAACTTTGGACATGTCTCTGAGTGTATGTAATTATTGCTGGCGCTGAATTTTCCTTCAGCCTTTGAGAGTTCTGAATCATACATGCATGTCAGCTGCTTGAAAACTTGTCACAGGTTTGTACTTGGCATACAAAACATTTTGAGATTGATCCGTCATTATGCCTGGATTGAACTTCACGTGTCTGTATAATTAATTTATCAGTCTGTTATATGTGAAGAACATTGTCTTTATTGAACATTAACAACAAATCGTGGCAGTGATGAGCTATAAAACTTTCTGTTCAGATGAAGAAAAACAAAATCCATTAGAGCCTTTATTTTATAATACATTGATAGATATGACATGCTCAGACAAAGAGGTCAACAAGTCTAGTTTGTCTGTTTTTAGATTTAAGTATCATTGAAAACTCCATTCATACCAGTATTAGCTACTGCTAAAATTAGGCCAAGACAGGGCAATCTACTGGCGCCATAATGCAGTCAGACATGGTACAGTATATGAAGACAAACTAATCTTCTCAGCAACAGGTTTTAGGGCCCATATTTTATTCGAAAGTAGGAAATGAAATTTGACAGTCATGCACTTCACTCTCTTGAGATTTACTGTTCAGGTACAAAAGGAAACTTTCTTGTTGAGTTTCGTTCGTTGTGGCATGACGAAAATCAGTCATTTTTAGTTATCATTTTAATACTCTCACTTGAAAGACAAAGTGGTTTTAAGACTGTGTTTATTCTGTTGTAAATGACAGAAAAATGGTTCTAGATATTTAAAATGCCAAATGGTTGATTAAAATGGAGATGATATTTCCCAAGTGATGCTTTGAACCCATTATGGAAAACATACTGTGTGACTTTTTTTACCCCTTTGTCGGCACATGTCACAAATATGGCTGTCTGATTCGAAGTTGAGGGAAAATCAGCTTCAAAACTGTAGTGCTAGGGATTGTTCTTTTTGAAGGTGAGCAGCAAAACATTACCGAGAAAAACACCCAAGATGTATAAGCGTGAAGATTGTTTCTGGACCCTGCCATCAGAAACAGTATAAGCATCTCACCTGCAAAGTTGATAGTGGCAAATTAGTTTGTGGCACCAACTAATTAACTTTTGCAGGTGAGTTTTTTTTTTTTTTTTTCCATTACCCAAGTAGTAGAGACTGATGGATGACATGTAGGGGTGGCCAAGAGAGTAAGATTGTATGGAGATGGAAGAGAAATGGATGCAACCAGGACAGATGTCACCAAACCTGGCCAGAAGAGTGTAACTATACATTGTGGTGCTGAAATTTGAATGTTGATGTGGATTGGAGGGGAAGCTATCCATGCAAGTAGAACACCCTTGTAGATGCAGGCTTTGTGCTTCAGCTTTTTTTTTTTTTTTTTCTTTTTTTTTGACAATTGCTGAAAGTAGCCAAAGGTTAGCCTTGGCGATGCTTTTTGCTAAATTTGTACATGTCATTGATCTCGTTTTTATGCCGTATTGAGTATTTTTTTCTCTAGATGAGAAGCGAAATGTGTGTCACTGTCAAAGACAATAACTTGCTTTTTTATGTTAAGTGTCAAAGTAATGTTTCGCATTTGTTTCCAGTGGCGTGAATGTGTGGTCATAGTGTAACAAAATAGTTCTTATCATTTTCCCCTTTTGATAGCCCATATCTCTTTGGGTTTTTGTAGGCCCCAAACTGTCATGTCACCACCCTTCCATGTGCTGATCTATGTACTTACTATTTTCTAAGTTGGGTAGGAAGGGGGAGGGTTTGGAGGAAAAAATAACTGGTGTGATTGATTTATTATCATTATCTATTCCTGTCCGCCTTCACCTGAAAACACTGAAAGAAGGCATGATCTTTACAGTCGCGTTGGGTCTTTAACTTGTGTCCAAGTAACATTTATAAACAACTGGAGGTATTCTCTCAGGAAAAAAAAAAGAAAATAAATAAATGGATTTGAGTGAAATAATGGGTCAGATTTACTCATAAGAAATCACATTATTTTGTCATGCTTTTGCCAATAGTAGAGAAAGACAGGCTTTCCAATTATTTAAGATTGGCAGAAGCTATATTTCTCAATAACACTGTACAATCAAACTGTATACACACACACACCCACCACACACCACACAGACACACACACACACACACACACACACACACACACACACCACACACACACAACACACACACAACACACAACACACACACACACACACAGACACACACACACAGACAGACACAAACACACACACAGACACACACACACACAGACAAACACACACACACAGACAAACACACACACACAACACACACACACACACACACACACACCACACACACACACACACACACACACACACACACACACACACACACACACACACACACACACACACACTTCTACCCAAACACTTGAAAGAGACAGAACAATAAAAACAATTCACTGATGGTAAGATCTTTTTTATGCACATGAAACATGTCAAAATTCACACTTTATTAATAAATGTGAGTCACTATCACATATTGGTCATTATCATATGTTTTTGGATATAGTATACATCAAGAGACATATTAGGATAAACACAATAACTAGTAAGGCATACTGAATCACACAGTAGACCTCTCACAGTTATAGCATCAAAAACTTAAATCATTCAGAAATGATCTTTATTTGTACACATTTATGTTATGTTACGTTCTTCTGCTTGGTTATGTACATGCTCATATGCAGCATAACATGAGCAGGCAGACACATACATATACATGCACACATACCATAATGAACACATACAGTATACTTATGCAAAATATGTATACCCTTTTCTTTGCACTTAAAACCACTTGTCAGAAAACCACAACTTTCCTCAAGATACTTAGGACAGGAAAGCGCTGGAGCTGTTCTGTTTTGCTTGAATGCTATGTGTGTAATGTACTCTGCTCTTGTGTTTGTAAAGTTACTTTGAAAAAACAACAGATAGGAGGAGGATTTCCCTTGAAGTTGCAACTAATGCTTTCTTTGTTGTTGTTGTCAGACAGTGTGTTGATATTATATTAAATAACATCGCTTATTGTGTTCATTTTGTACAATTGAATTCATGTTGTCTTGTCATTATTCTGTTGTGTTGCTACGTGTGTGTAATGGCTTATCACTCAGTATTGTTTTGTTGTCATTCTTTTTATCATGTTCTTCTCTGATCAAAGACAGTAAGATTGATCATATCATTGGCTTTATTGGAACTTTTATAAACTAGTCAAGTTTTGTTGAACAGGATTCACAAAACTGTTGTCACTGCTGCTAGAGTAATTTCTCTTGGGATGGAAAATTGAAGAGTTTAAAAATAATTGGTTTTGTTTTGTTATTGTTCAAGTGAGAAATGGAGTTAGATACAACCGTATACTGTTTATTTTTGCACCGTGTCTCTTACAAAGAAATGGAGTTAGATACAACCATATACTGTTTATTTTTGCACCGTGTCTCTTACAAAGAAGGGAGTTAGATAAACATATACTGTTTATTTTTGCACCGTTCTTTACAAAGGATGTTTTATTTCCTAACCTTTCACTCCCTCACTCTATCCACTGGCTTCCTTTAAAAAGCTAATGAGTATGGTGAGGCAGTTACAGGGTCAGTTGTTTTAGTGAGAGATGCAGGTCAGCTGAAAACATATTCTGTTTATTTTGTACCCTGTCCCTTACAGAGGATCAGTGCATTATTTCCTTTCTTTTTGTAGATAATCTTGTTTTTCTGTTTTCTTTTGTTGATAATCTATTTTTGTATAATCTTGTTTTTCTGTTTTCTTTTGTTGATAATCTATTTTTGTTGTTTCTTTTGTTGATAATCTTTTTTTTCTCTTGTTGATTTGGCTTATTGTGATAATGTGTTGAGAAATATCAAGGAAATCCATGGATCTGGAGTTATGAGTTTTGATGAATGTCAGGAGGACAGATGAAAATGATGAAAACTGCATAACAAATATATTAATAGCAATTTGTGTCAACACCATGGCTTTGGGAATATTTTGAGGTCTTGATGGCTGATTGCCATGATAGTATCTTTGTTTTCTGTAGATTGATGTATTTTGTTAAGCACTTTTGTGTATTTCATCCATCCACACTCAGTATTGACACAAACAGATAATACACAGAGTCAGAAAAACAATTAAAAGAAGTTGTGTTCTCAAAGTTTTCTCTTCAGTTTGGTGGTGGATGTTTGAAAACAGGTGTTAAGAAGCTGCATACGAGTTGAATGGGCTTCACTTTTTGTTTGTTTACCATGTTGACCTACACAGTGTTGGGTATCAGCTGTTTGTAAAGAGATCTAACAAAAGAAAAAATCAGAATTTCAGCACAAGAAGTAGTCACATTTGTACATGTTTAGTTTTTGTGGTCAGTTATGGAATATGTAAAGGGCTTGGACAGAGTGAGATTTTATGTGTGGCTTGATTGTGGTGTTTCTGTCCTGGTCTAGATAGAACATTACAGCATATAAGTGCTGAATCTGAAACTTTAATTTACTCATTATCATTTCAAATTTGATTCTTAAAGACATGAAGGAAATAAAAACTGATGAACAGCTGAAGATTAAATAGGTTAATTCTGGATATGAATAAGACAATAAGATAAAAGAAATACCTCCACACAAAAATATATATTGAATATTGTTGAGCAAACAAATAAAGATGCTCAGATCTTGATTAGTATGATTGATTTGCAAGGCACATTGGTTTTGTTCTAGGACTAGTCAAATATATACACACAGTGCTTTGATATCAGGAACAACAACATGAACACATCTTTCTTGGAAATCACAAGTCACGGAAAATTTGACCGAAGTGAGTGCTTTATGATTTGCTTGCAAAGTGTCCTTCAGGCCGTGCTGGGGTGTTTTGTGTGGTGGTAACATACCCTCTAGTCCTGCACCCTGGCTGTTTCAAGGTTTGCAGCAATGTTGTTCTTTTTTCCCCCTGTATCTCTTTTCAGTCTGTATTGCAGCATAATTGCTGACGTGTTGTTATTCTTGCCAGTGTTACGCTTCATGTACAGTTGATGTGCATAATTACTGTTTTGTGTGGCAAAGGCAGCAACGTTGCTTGCATCGTTCTTGCAGTGCTCTTCCTTGTATGTTTGGAAGGGGAGGGGGAAGTGGCATTCTTGTGTCAGCTTAAATGACTGACCTTTATTCCAAGCTCATCATGATCCTAAAACGTTTCGTGAGTTTCAGCATTGAGCTTTCGGCTATGTGGAAATAAATCAGATGCGAACCAAGCATGTCTCAAATCAGAGAATCATTGACATTTGCATTTGAAAGGTCATGATCTCTTTATAATGTGCAGAAAACGTAAGAGGAGTTGAAAAGTTTTAGCCTGATGCCTCAAATCCAGATTTCTACCCCCATCCACCCCCTCCCTGCAAAGGAAACGAATCCAGATTTGATCTTTTAAAGGTCATAGTTTTAATGAAATAAAACTTGAAGGAAAACTAAACCAGCTTTGACAAGTGCTGTGGTGAAGATAAAATTGAGTAGAAAATATGCATGAAGTCTCTATAAGCTTGAGTGTGAAGTCTGTTTCTGACAGCACTTGAAGGAAAAAAAGGGTTGTGGGGAAACCAGTCTCAGTAAACATACAACTTGGACAGCACTGCTTAGAACACACAGGAGTCCCCTTTTTTCCCCTCCCCACTGTGTCTAGCTTTAGTCATTGTTGGTGAAGCAACTAAGTATTAAAAACGCCCTTCATGTGCTTTTAGTTTGCTTTTACTTGTTGCTTTTTATGTTGAGTCTGAAAATGGTAGGGTCCTACTACCTGTCTGTTGTTACATGTGGCACGGTGTGCAGTTCTTTATTTCATCACCCCTTTGTCCTGTATCACCCTAATACCAACACTCGGTTAGCTATTTATAATGGGTAGAAATATCCGCCTGAGACCTAGCCTTCAGTTTTAACCTGCTGCACATGTACCCCAGTTCTTTTGTTTGGACGAGAGATGAGGAAAACAAAAAGAGCGAAGGGGGAAAAATATAAATATTCATATTTGCATGAATATTTCATGGTTCTAGAGATGAAAGAACGACGGAACCAGTCAAATACTCTGTCTCAGCTTGCTGTTAGAGTGTATGATTAATACAGTACTGAGCTGATGATTTTATCTATACGAGATAACCTGCCACTTTTGTCGTGACTTGAATATTAAACTGAGCCCAGTGTTCTGGTGCTTTCAAAGTGATTTGGTTTTCCTGCGTTTGTTTGAAGAAAAGCGTGTGTGTGTTGAAGTGTAGACATGTATGATGGATGTGTTAGGAATTTTCACATACATTCATTATTTGACACATTGCTATAATGCCCTTCCATAAATTCAGTCCAGATTTCTAAAGGTATAGATATCATATATATAGAAATAGCTGGCTTCATGGTTTAAACGTTTCATGGAACCAGAAAAAAAAACATGAAAAAAGAATAAGAATGCGTATTTAATACAATCAGACAAGACAGTCTGGTTGTATTAAATACGTGTTCTTTTTTTTTTTTTCGTTTTTTTTTCTTTCCTGTTTGCTTGAACACAGGCAGTCACACTTGTTTCAGATTTTATACATTTCATGGTTCAAAAATACCTACCAACTTACATGAACATGAACAATTATGAAATACATTTTTGGCGCAATCTTGAGCTATAAAACGAGTATATCAGAAGATAACTAATATAATGATATACGTATTCATGTGTAATGCTTTTGAAATGAAGTCTTGGTCATTCGCCAGAGACTGAGAGCTTATGGATAGTACACTAGAAAAGGTGATGGTGATAATGGTAGATCTAGTCCTTTTGACTGTTTGAAGTTGTTGTTTTTAGCATTCCAATTCATTTCAGATGCGTGTGCACATGTTATTTTGCCCCACTGTGCAGGCTGTATGCACAATCTGCATACAGCATCTTTGGAGGGCATGCATGCATGGTGTTTACATGTCACCAGACACCGACAGGACTTACAGGATCTTTAACTTTGCATTTTGATGTTCTGTATGCATAAATGTGTGAGAGGTGTTTAGGCACAAACAGGTCAAACCGATCCAGGTGATAAGAAACATCTTCACCCCGTATCCATCAGGTGGGAGATAATCCATGCTGGACTGAACCCAGGCATTCCAATAGAAAGTCCAGATTCTCACCCACTTGACTATCGCACCTGTTTGTTGTTCATCTATTTGTTACATGGTGACAAAGTTGTTTCAGGGTTCAAAGACTCAGAGAGCGGAAGACTGAACTAGGGTTTACAGAGTATAATGCAGTAGTTGAATCTTTAGGCTCATGTCTCTAAACAAGAATCACCAAAGTGCCTGAACCAAAGTTTCACCAAAGATTCCATGAAATACGGTGAGCTGTGAAAGAAATGGATTCCTCAAGTATTCACACAGGAATGAAAATTCATGCTCCTTAAGTGGGCATAGAAATTCTTGCTCCTTTTGTGGGCAAATTGCCAATCCAAAAATGAAACCTGATGTATGTAACAGCAAGAGATCTCATGACCATAAGAATCCTATTCTTTCCTTTTTTAACAGTTTAGCAGCTCCACTGTAAAAGCTTGTGCAGAGTGAAAAAGGTGGCATCCCAGAAACAGAGAACTTCTTCTTGCAAAAGAAGCCATTACATTGTACTTGTTCGATTGTAAGAATTTCTCAAACACAGAAGCAGTTATTTACACCTACCAGGCTGTCTACTGTCAAACATAAAACATTGACTTGGTTCTTCAGCTAAGGCAAGTTCCCTAACCCTTTGACTTCCGCACCCTGCTCACCGTCGTCCTGCGTTGTCAACCATGTTAACAAAACAAAAAACTTAACCCTTTGACTTCCTCACCCTATTCACCAGCTTCCTGAAGAAGATGGTGGGTAGTGCGAGGGAGTCGATGGGTTACATTTTTGCAATTGGTGGATAGGGTGCGGGAGTCAAAGGATTAATTAAACCAATATGTTTATGTCTGTGGGTAGGTGTGTGCTTATGTTTTTTGTCACTTTCAAGGATCCCAGAGTGGTCAGGCAGACTTTTCTTCAATTTCCTTCACAATACAAGAGTGTTTATAAACAGTTCTGACATCCGCTTTACGCTGATGATTGTGGTGTCATCCATCCACCAAATTTTCATAATGTAGCCAAACGACACCACTGAGAAAACATTGCTCAAAATGGGGAAAAAACAGTATTACAGTTGTGTACATGGACATCATTGATCTTTAGTGTTTGGACAAATTACACGACGAAATGTCCCCTGACCAGAGCCATAAATCTGCCCAGCTCTTCAGGCAAAGTGTGTAACACATGTATATACCACAAATCACGAGGTGAACGAAGACGAAGGTCAAATACTACCATTGTGCTAAATGACAAGAATAAAAGCATGTTTCTCTCCCCTGAGCTGTGCCATTCATGCACATTTCTGCACTTTTACTGGGTTCTCAGTGATATTCTCTATTTATCAATTACGCATCACACAATACGGCACTTGGCCCTCCAGCTATTTTATTTTGCAGCAAGTGTAGTGTAGACAGTTTTACATTTTACAATATTTCGTCTCTCAACCAGCCAAAGAGAAAAAAACAAACTTCCATTTCTCTCTCTCTCTCTCTCTCTCTCTCTCTCTCTCTCTCTCTCTCTCTCTCTCTCCGGTCTCAACTTTGGATCTGTAGTTTATTGCTTCGACCTGCTGTTGTCCATTTGGGAAATAGATGGACACCTCAACACATCCTTTCTTGAGTGAATCCATGGCAGACCATCTATAATATATCTGTATCCATGCTTCCTGAAGATACCTATCTTTGAGAACTACCAGGGTCTGAGCTTCCTTGTTCAGGTCCCTGTGCTCAGCTTTTGTCGTAAGATGAGGAACTGAAGTGCAGACGGTGATGTTTTTCAGCTTGTCTTTCCAGGGTGGAGGACGATCATGGGCTGGTTGGGTCTCTATTTTTGTTAGCAGCTCGTTTTAGAAACGTTCTTTGCAGCATTCTGGTGTCTCTCATGACATTTTGATCTTTCAGTCTTCCTGAATTGAATTCCTTTGTTCCTTGTGCATCAGGTGATTTTCCGAGCCACTGGTTTTGGCGTACTGAATCAAAGCTTTGCACGTCCTTTTCTTATGAATGGAAATATGCCTGCGATGCCCATCTTTTCAGTCGGTGCGGATCTCATTGTGTGGTGATGGTGTGTAGTGCTTGGTTCTGGATTCCGTCAAGGGTCTCATACATGTAGTGTGAGTGAGCTGCTGTCATCCATGAGCTGGAGCCGTACTCATGGTGTGGCTGTACTGTATCTTGATAAACGTTTTTAAGGATCTTCTCGTTGGCACCCCTTGTGTTCCCGGTAGATTTGGGTGGAGCGCATACGGGCTTGTCCGAATGCGACGAATCCCTCTTGAGATATTCCCAACAAGCTTGATTGATTGATTTGGTTCATTTTTTTACGTCGGCATCCAACCTCAGGTGATATGACCGACGGGGATAACCATCACAGGGAAGTGGGGGAAGGGGGACTTATCTAATCCTATACTGACTGCACCAGAACAACGATGATGTTAAGACTGGACAGTGAATAGGCCAGTTTTAATGTAGCGCACCCCGGGATTCGAACCCACAACCATTAGCATATGAATCCGACGCTCAACCAACTGAGCTACTGAGGCCTGCGCCCAACAAGCCACTTGTTTAACCATTAAATTAGACTAACAACTAACTATAGGTCGTGTGTGTGTGTGTGCGTGCGTGTTTGTGCGTGTGTTTGTGTGTTTGTGCGTGTGTGTGTGTATTCGTGCGTGCGTGCGTGCGAACGTGTGTGTGTCTATGCGTGTGTGCTGTTGTTACCATTTGTTGCTCTTATTATTGATGTCGTTATTTCGCCTGCGGAATACCTGAAACCAGACTTATACTGGGCCTATGACGAAAGGGACACGGTTTTTGCGTCTATACACCTGTTGCGTGATGTATTTTCGTCCAGCGACAATCGATTTCACACCTACCACGTATCTAGTTTTGTTCAGGGATTTCCGTATATTGTAGCTCCAATCCATTCTACTATAATAATAAAATATATTTTCGTCCAGTGCACTGATCCCATTACTTTGTTCCCTTTTCAGTCTCTAAAAACAAGGGAATTGCTTCGTATCGATCATAGAGAAGTATCCGTCTGTGGACGGTTTGTCTGTGTGTCTCTGACAAAAAATGTTCAGCGAACTTTTCTCAGATTTCTCTGGGTGGCTTTATGCTAAATTTGAGTCAAAGGTGTGGATTGTTTGAGCAGTGGCAAATGCGTGAGTTTAGAAGTTCTGGCTCCGAAGTCAAGGTTACGTGGATCACACAAGTGCCTAATATCAGCACTTCTGGAGGAAGACATGGGGACAGCACCTTTCTCAGGAACATCATCATCATCATCATCATCATCATCATCATCATCATCATCATCATCATCATCATCATCAAGTGCCCTTCCGCATGGTGTTGGTATCATGGCCCTCCACACGAATCTATCCTATGTCGCTGCAAGTGCATCTCCCACACTCTCTGTCCCCTCAGCCACTCTGCAAGTACGTCCAATATTTTCTCACTGGATCTATCTGGTGTTCTGTTCCCTCCCCCCCCCCCCCCCTTCAAGCTTTTCTATTGTGACTTAGGTGCTCTAATTTCTCTTGCCTCATAAAATGTCCTATAAATGTTGTTTGTCTTTTCCTAATCTTCTTTATTGATAACGCGCGTTGAATACAACCAGACAAGACAAGGCGCAAAGTTTCGTCCAACTGGCCTTTGTCAAGCGTAAGATTACAAACAAACACCAGATACAAAAATTAGGAGAAAAAGACTGAAACTTCCCTGCTGCTCCGTCCAGTGTATCTGGTGTTTATTTGTTTGTGATCTTACGCTTGACGAAGGCCGGTTGGCCGAAAATTTGCGCCTGTCTTGTCTGGTTGTATTAAATACGCATTCGTATTCTTTTTTCGTAGTTTTTTTTTTGGTTCCTGTTTGCTTGAACACGGGCAGTCACACTTGTTTTGGACTTTTAACATTTTTTAAAATTTTTTATTAATGTTCTTCTCAGGAAGATGTAATATGATATTTAAACTATACTTTTATTGTGGTGACAACCTGTCACTGTCCTTTCTTCACGTCACGTTAAATTACATCTGACGCTTTTTCAAGGTCACAGTGGTCTTGAAAAGTATAGAATTTGAATTTTCAGTTATAATTTTTTTTTTTTTTTGTATAGAAAGGAGATTGTTAGAACATGGCTTGGCCATGTTGTTTTTAGGCAATGACACGTAATTACAGCTAAGTTCATCTCAACCTTGGTGAAATCTATTTTGTTATCTCCATCCCAGTGTCCATTTTTAGCTGCTGCATTTCGACTGAAGACGCAGATGGAGAATTAAAACTGACCAGAGACATAGAAACAGAGACAAGCAACCTATGTCTGTCTCCATGCAGGGTTCGACAACTCCATGCACACAGTGCTTTAGTTTGGAGCTTGGGGTTTGTTCAACAGCGAATCATCGCACTCGAGCAATTCCATATGGGGTTCACACAAAATTTGCCAGTAAATTATCTGGCAGACTTCTTGAGCCTGCCCTAAAAACTACATTGTAATGCGTTCGCAAGGTCTTGAAATGAGGCGGACATAGTTTGTAAAAGAATGGGACTTGTACAACATCAAGCTGGCACCATCAGAATAATCAGATCATCTATAGCATTAAGCAAGGCAGCGAACAGGTCAGTTTTTATGTTGCAGGCTGGAACTGGTGAACACGAGACATTAGTCCTCACTATCAATAAAGCCAGTCACTCCCCCCCCTCCCCCCAAAGACAACAACAACAACAACAACAACGACAACAAGAAACAAACAAACGAACAAACAAACAAAAAAACGGAAAAAACAACCAAAAAGAAAAAAAAGAACGAAAAGAAAAAAGAAAAAATACTAAAAGAGAACAAAAGAAAAGAAACAATTGGCCGCCCTGCAACTCCTGGATTTCCAGAATGGCGATTTGATCATATGAACTGATGTAGCCGAACTTCTTGTAAATTCTTTCATCTTTTATCTGTTCACCTGTGTCGTCTTTGGTGTCGCTGGGTATTTTTAATTCAGTAAAGAAAATTGTTGCATCTATGGAGTGATCCATAATCTGTGTTTTTGTATTAAACAGACGTGATAACGATAACTCACTTCATGCCAAATAGACGTAATAATATGCATTTATAATACAGTGTATTTTACACAAACACACACACACACACACACCACACACACACACACACACACACACACACACACACACACACACACACACACACACACACACACACACACACACACACACACACACACGATACATGGTACCCGACTACAAACAATTCTTTACTGTCTTAGGAGGAAGAATTCAACTGGCTGAAAGAGATACAAAGGCTCATGCTGGACTCCTGTATCTGGGCTTCGTGTTGACTCAAACTGCTTGTCGGGTTACTGGTTACGTGATATGGCACCATGCTGATAATGCAAGGTTCGTGGGTTCGACCCTCAGACAGACCACAGTATATGAGGCCCCATTAAATCAGTTGGTTAGAGCACTGTAGAAGGATCAGGACACACAAACCACTTTTGTTGTTGTTGTTGTTGTTATTGCTGTTGTTGTTGTTACCAAGTTCATGGCAAGCGAGATGCCCTGAATGGCTGAAATCATTGGCACAGAATCATCCATTTGTCGAATTCTAAGCAAAATCTTTGCAAAAATCATCATTTAACGAATCTCAGATACAGCTGACAAACAACAAGGGGGAAAAAACAGGCAGGTTCCAGAATGGAAGAGGATGTAGTGACCAAATATTTACCCTGTAAAATATTATCGACCAATGCACAGACTGGCAGAGAGACAGCTCTACATCCACCTTGTAAACTTTGAGAAAGCTTAGACAGCATACATACACATAGATACTGTGTGTCGTATACTCTGTGCATATGAGATCCCACTTCAGACCATCCTTCTCATCAACTGGTTTTATGCCTACTTCACGTGTACAATTGGAAACAGTGAACATAGTCTCAAAGACGGGAGTAAGACAAGGATGTGTAATGTCAGCATTGTTCTTCAACATGGCCATTGATCGGGAGATGAAACAAACGACAGAGGACCAACCAAGAGACATCAGATGGCATATACTTTCAACACTCGAAGATCTTAACTGACACTGGTCACCCACAGTCACCAACACACGCAAGAGCAAATATCTTGTCTCATTGTCTTCACACGATAAGTAGGCCTAAAGAAAGAAAAGAAAAGGAAAAGAAGAAGGGAGGAAAAGGAGGAGGAGGACAAGAAGAATTGCGAAGAAGAAGAAGAAGAAGAAGAATTGCGAAGAAGAAGAAGAAGAAGAATTGCGAAGAAGAAGAAGAATTGCGAAGAAGAAGAAGAAGAAGAAGAATTGCGAAGAAGAAGAAGAAGAATTGCGAAGAAGAAGAAGAAGAATTGCGAAGAAGAATTGCGAAGAAGAATTGCGAAGAAGAAGAATTGCGAAGAGGAAGAAGAAGAATTGCGAAGAAGAAGAAGAATTGCGAAGAAGAAGAAGAAGAATTGCGAAGAAGAAGAAGAATTGCGAAGAAGAAGAAGAAGAAGAATTGCGAAGAAGAAGAAGAAGAAGAATTGCGAAGAAGAAGAAGAAGAAGAAGAATTGCGAAGAAGAAGAAGAAGAAAAAATTGCGAAGAAGAAGAAGAAGAAGAAGAAGAAGAAGAAGAAGAAGAAGAAGAAGAAGACGAAGAAGAAGAAGAAGAAAAAAAGAAGTGATGACACTGAAGATCCTCAAACCCTCACCAAACCATTTAGATGGAACAGGACGACACATAACTGAAGAGTTCACCTATCTAGCCAGCACTGTCAGACATAACAGAGAAACAGGCAGTGAAGTCAAGAGATGTCTCAGCAAAATCAGAAACACTTTCAGAGTGCTGAACAATGAGTGAAGGTCCCCCAGTTTCAATTACCAAGACTTCAGAAAGCCAAGAAGGCTAATTGGCCTTCAAGGGGTAGGACCTGGGAAATCAACTTATCTCTTCAATGTTTTATACCAAGGCAGCCAAGCAATGCCTTGCTCTTCACGATTTTCAACTGCTATGGGATCTGTAACGTGCGCAGCAAGAAGGCACACGGGAATGGGGGCTCGTCAAGCATCAAATTCACGCTTAGACAGTACCAGAGCTGTATCCACTCCACCCCACTTTACGGCTCACAATGCTGGACTGTGACAGAAACCAGCCATACCAAACAATCAACCTGTTACATAAAGAACGTCCAACTAGACATGTGAGTCTTTTGGCCCGACACGATCTCCAACTAATCACTTACCCAACGAAGTCAAGAGAGTGTAGGCACTATCGTCGTGAAGAGAAAGTGGAGACGGGTTGGACGCATCATTCTAAGAGTGCGGGATGACATCGCATGCAATATCCTTCATTGGATAACAGAAGAAAGATGTAAAAATAGGGGGAACACCTGGCCAAGAACAATAGAAGAAGAGCTTTTCCTTTAGGTCCTGAAACTCACTTGAGATGCTATGAAGACGCTGGTCCAGAACAGACGAAAGTTGAGGACCTTCATTGATGCCGTAATTGACAGTGGCATAACAGAAAGTAATGGCAGTGATATAACTAAGATGACTAAGGAACCAGAAACACACGAAAATAGAATCAGAACGTGTATTTAATACAAGACAAGACAGGCGCAAATTTTCGGCCAACTGGCCTTTGTCAAGCGTGAGTGTTAGATCACAAAAAACACCAAATACAAAATTAAGAGAAAAAGACTGAAACTTCCCTACTGCTTCGTCCAGTGGGAGATTTAGTTCCTCTTCTCCGACTGGACGAAGCAGCAGAGAAGTTTGCGTCTGTCATGTCTTGTAGTATTAAATACGCGTTCTGATTCTATTTTCGTGTTTTTCTGGTTCCTGTTTGCTTGAACGCGGGTAGTCGCAGTTGTTTTGGATTAAGATGATTAAAAACCATTTTTGTATCTTCAGTATTACGGTTACTGTAGGAACGTTCAGTAATATACATACATACATACATACATACATACATACATACATACATACATACATACATACATACATACATACATACATACATATAATATATCTTCTTCTTCTTGGCGTACGCTGCTACACAATCATCTGAGTCCGGGCGATGAATGTAGCCGTCTTTTCCAGCTCCTGTCTGCAGCCATGGAGTTTGGTTGTCAGCGGAGTGTCTGTCGGCCACACGTCCTGTCTTGCCACCTGGTGAAGGGGACATCTTTGGAGTATATGCTCCGTGGTTTGGTCTTCTTGACCGCAGGGATAGGTTGGGGAGGGCGCCAGCGTCAGTTTGCGGTACATGTGGCTGTTCAGCCTATTGTGACCAGTGCGCAACCTCACCAGGGCAACTTGCTGCTCTCTAGACAACAGGTGGTAGTCATCCCTGTGTCGTTTCGGCATATATATAATAAAATTATGTATTTTCATTTCTTTGTATTATTTCCAACGGCTAGACCACGTTGAAAGCACCGGCTATCGTCCAATCACCAAAGTGTGCCCGTTTAGTACTGGGATGGGTGACCGTCTGGCAATCATTTTTTTTAAGTAAACAGGAGAGGTTGGCATTTTCTCAAACTCTCAAACGTAGTACGCACGCATCGATAAAGCGAGACTGTGACTCAAAAGCGAAAAAAATAATTCGCGTTGGCGCCGTTCTCTTTCTCTATGCTTCTGGACTGATTGATAACGTCAGCTCGATTTTCTTGTGGGTGTCAGCTTGTCTTCAGCAAAGAACGTCTAAGCTGAATGCTTGTAGAACTGAACGAAACCAGCTTAAAAATTGGACTGAGCATAAACATGACGAAAACTGAAATCATGTGCAACGATCATGTGGAAGACAAAGACGAAACGATCGTAATTGACAACCACACAACAGAAATTGTTTGAAAATATAGTTTGCACTTGAATAGCTCTGTACGTATCTATTCCAACAACACCAATAAGCCAAACGATCTCAAACAGTCCTCGAGGCCTGAATCGTGGATGTGCTGAAGAGGTTTTGGTATAGAACTGATGGGAATGAGATCCAAAACAAGTTCGACCGCCTGCGTTCAAGCAAACATTTTAGTCTTTTTCTCTCACTGGACGGAGCAGAAGGGAAGTTTTAGTCTTTTTCTCCTAATTTTTGTATTTGGTGTTGGTTCGTTTGTGATCTTACGTTTACGCTTGACAAAGGCTAGTTTGGCCAAAAATTTGCGCCTGTCTTGTCTGGTTGTATTAAATATGCGTTCTAGTTCTATTTGTGTGTTTTCTTTTTTTCTGGTTCCTGATGGGAATGGGGTCTGAATTTTTCTGTCTGTTTAAAATTACGGTAGATTTTCATTTGTGTTTTAAGTTAAGCAGGGTGAGAATGGGCGAGGCCTGGTTAACGCAGAGGTACATGTAGAGAGCATTCGCCGTCCAGTCTGAATGTATGACATTGCACAGGTGCGAATGCAGGCCTACAGTATACACACAAATATAAATACAAAATGAAGTTATGAAATAAAAGTTCATTTGCTCGGGCATAGATGCATGTAGAGCACACGTGAGCGCGCGCCGCCCCACACACACACACACACACACACACACACACACACACACACACACACACACACACACACACACACAGAGAGAGAGAGAGGCGTGAACATACTGTCCAAGTCCATCCAGCTGTAAATGGTATCTGTCCCTCTTTAGAGAAGGTAAAGACAAAGCAGCGAGGAAGAGGGAATGAGCAACCACCTTCATAAAGCAGGGCACAAGAAAAGCTGAGGTCTTTACCACTTCACTCCCCCGTGACCTCAGGATTATGTGACGACAGATGAAGTAGAAGAGATAGACATCGCCCTCATGACACTGGCCCAAAGAACACTTGAAGTCTTTAACACATCACTCGCCTACCACCTCAGAGTTGTGGGT
The DNA here is from genome assembly GCA_030674185.1 of Monoplex corrugatus. Taxonomy (NCBI): domain Eukaryota; kingdom Metazoa; phylum Mollusca; class Gastropoda; order Littorinimorpha; family Ranellidae; genus Monoplex; species Monoplex corrugatus. The sequence goes on from JAPXFY010000017.1 coordinate 60,248,348, forward strand.
AAACAAGAAACACCACGAGGTGCGGATGGGACCCAGAGCACCAATGCCTCGCCACTCTCCGGACAATCACCCCCCAAACTCTGACGCTACTCAATAGTCATTCAATCAAGGAAAGGAGGGCTGTCCATGCGTTGCATAACCCATTCGGACCAAGTCATGAGTTATCTTGTTTACAAAACCGATTGGCAAGGTGGGGAGAGGACAAACCCCGGGACATAGCCACACAACGCGCACCAACCATGTCCAGCCCGGCCACCGGACCAAGAGAGAATGGAAGACCCCTCTCTCAACCCACTCTGGGTCTTCATCTCTCTTTCGGGCAGCCCGCCCTGCCATCAGCTCACATAGCTGCTAGCTCCTTTCCCCTCACGACATGTACAGTCTCGACACTCAGCAGTTGGAAGCTCCCAACGTTGCCTCACTTCAACCACAGGGTGTGTGTGTTTGAACGGCCACGAAAGTGGCCGGGCATGACGCTCCAAACACAGCCCATTTTGCCGTTCAGCAAAGTGTGACACTGCCCCGAACGGGATCCCAACGCATCACTCGCATATCACCTCAGGGGTGTGGGGACAACCTTTACCTTTCAGATCAAATTATCGCCATTTACTTTTCACAGAGAGAACAAGTTGTTCGGAGTTTGTTCAAGGGTGATTCATCGCGCTCAGGCAAGTCAATAAACGCTCCTCCCAGATCGACCAGTAATTACGCGGAGCCTGCACAAAACCCCGTCCGCCGGCAAGACCTTGAAATTGACAGGGGAGGGGGGATCCGTGGAAAGGGAGGGAGAAGGTGAGAAGAACAGGGCTTATCAAGCTGACACCACCACCAGAATGATTGGAGCATCGGAGTAAGATGGGCAGCAAACAGACCAATTAAACGCGGGATTAAACGCGAGACATCCCATGTTGAGTACAGGACTCTATCAACAGAGCCAGTAGGGACAAGTGGCCACTAAACAAACTGCTTACGCCTGTCCAGTGGACAACCTGTCCAGGTGGCTCCGAGAGTCAGTGGACCGTGTACTCAACGGTCGCAAGGCTGATCGTTTGACGATTAGTTAGCAATCAAGTGGTCTGGTCAAGTCTCGCAGGTGTCACCAAGTGTCCTGTCTTGTCCTTGTCCTTTCTAAGCCTTGACTGTTGGCCAGACAGAGACAAAGGAAAGGTGCTGGAGAGAGCGAGCAAAAGAGAGAGAGAGAGAGAGGAGGAGAGGGAGGGGGAGAGAAGAGAAGAAGTAGAGAGCCAGAGCGAGAGAGAGAGAGAGAGCGAGCGAGAGATAGCGAGTGGGTGAGAGAGACAGAGAGAGAGAGAAAGAGAGAGAGAAAGCGAGAGAGAGAGAGAGAGAGAGCGAGAGAGAGAGAGAGAGAGCGAGAGCAGAGTGAGCGAGAGAGAACGAGTGAGAGAGAGAAGAGGAGAGAGAGAGAGAGAGAGAGAGACAGAGAGAGAGAGAGGACGAGAAAGAGAGAGAAAGGGAAGGTGAGTCTTCAGTGCTTGAAGAAAGGTCTCCAATTTCCAATTAGCTTCTCAGTAAAGAAAAAGTACGTGCCGGAGATAACATATACCTCTATACATACACACGTATGTGTTTCACTGTTTTTGTTGTTGTTTTTGAACTCTGATTTTGTTTGGTTGATTTGTTAAGTCTCATTCAGATTTTACGTCAAGACCGACCTCTAAGAAAAATGGCCGATAGAAATAACCGAGAGCCGAGTGGGAAAGTAAGAAAATGGAACCAGAACTTGTTGAAGAAGGTCCCATCACTCTTGCAGAGCATGTTTTACGGTCCTCCCAAATCTACAGCAATTTTCTGTGTAAAACTTTATGTAGTGTCAAAGACTTGAAACAGGAGGAGGGGGGGGGGGGGAGATGTAGAAATGTTGGGGAAGGGGGGGGGGGAGGCGACGTATGAAACATCACTCTGACACCACCAACATGGCTGGAGATGGGCAGTGAATTGTCCAATTTTTATGTTGTTGGTGGGTCCGCCACGTTACGCCAGAGAGCAAAGAGCAATCAGAACAGTGGAAGCTCTTGTTTCTTCCCATCCAAAGAAGGCAAGGGTAACAACTTCTATTGGCAAGATGTTGGCTTATTGTTTTCTGGGATGTTGGTGGAATTTTGTTTATGGACTACCTTGCAAAGGGTCAAACAATTACAGAGATTATCACATTCTTCGTTGCTACGTCAGTCTCGATCAGTTATCATCACAAAACACTGGGAAAAGGTAATACAAGGGCGTGTTGTTTCATCAAAACAACGCACCCGCACCCAAGTCATCTGTTGCTATGGCTACCAAATGGTCACAGATTAAGTCTCTTGGCCATGACGTAAGGGCGGAATAACCCCTACAGAAAACCTAGAGGTCTGAAGTCAGTGGTACGACACCTATAGGCACCTTCTAGGAAACCACAGTCCCATGCAATATAACTCAAATGTTAACACGGTCATATACATCAGACAAGACTGGCGCTGTCCCACTGAGGTCCACTCAGGGTGGAGTAGGGCCGGATCGTGGTTTGGTTTGGTTTTTAATTTTTACGTCGACGCTCACCTCAGATGATATGGCCGATGGAAATAACCATCCCAGGGAAGTGGGGGCAGGGGGACCTATCTAATCCTATACTGACACCACCAGAACAACAATAATGTTAAGATGGGACAGTGAGAAGGCCAGTTTTAATATAGCAACACACCCGATCGTGGCCTTTGCGAAACACATTTATTCGCAAAAGCCGTGGCCAGGTCCTGCGCCTATAAACCATAGAATGTAGAAAGAAGGGGAGTGGCAATGGCGATCTTTCAGGCGTGCCAGCCGGCCGCCATCCACAGAGTGTAACTTCTTTCTACACTCTATGGTCTAAACATGATCCACTCTCAGCTACAGCTGGCAGCAACTGGAAAAAAAAAGACGGCCATATCCATCACCAGATGCCGCCTGACCATGTAGACGGCCACCAACATAAGAAATAACAATACTCTGGCACCACCGAAACGACATGGAACATGAAGAAGAAAAAATACGAAAAAAGAATAAGAACGCGTATTCAATACAACCGGACAAGACAGGCGCAATTTTTTCGGCCAAGCGTAAGATCACAAACAAACAAACAAACAACAACAAACAAACAAACAAACAAACAAACAAACAAAAACAAACAACACAGATACAAAAATTAGGAGAAAAGGACTGAAACTTCCCTGCTGCTCCATCCAGTGTGGTCATTTTAGTCAGTTTATTCCTTTTCAACACTGGACAGAGCAGAGGGAAGTTTCAGTCTTTTTCTCCTAATTTTTGTATCTGGTGTTTGTTTGTTCGTGATCTTACACTTGACAAATGCCAGTTGGCCGAAAATTTGCGCCTGTCTTGTCTGTTGTATTAAATACGCATTCTTATTCTTTTTTCTTGTTTTTTTCAGGTTCCTGTTTGCTTTGAACGCGGGCAGTCACACTTGTTTTGGACATGGAATATGTTAAGAAGGGCAGTAAGTGGACTCATTATTCCAAATCCCAACATGTCAACATTTGACACGCGCTTGCGAGACCTATCTGATAAACTGTTGGATAAGCTGTTAATCCTGACAGGACATTTGTTTAAGTGGCCCGTCATTACTTGACTCCAAATTCATTATCTACGCCAAGTACATAGTCCGCTACTTTTGTTGCCTCCACATTTTTTTTTTTTAGCCTGAGGTCAACGTCTGTGATAATTAACGAGCACATTTAATTATCTACGAGTATGTAGTATGAGTGTTCTGTTACGATAGGCATTAAGCAATCAAACATACCGGTGAAGTGTGTGGATTTGGTGGCTGAAAGATTCAATTTTATATTAAATGTTTGAGTAATGGACGTCCTCGTGTCAACACAGAAAAAAGTCATATCAGTGTCCCATGGCTTATGGAAGCCTGAAGACATCCAGCATGCATGCCCACAAAAAACAGTGTATGCAGATCTGTAGCAATATACGATTTGCATCTGAGAAAATCAAATCAAACGCTTACAAGAAAATATAGCTCTGAGGTGCAAAGACATATATCATAGTCGAAAAACTGGAAAATCTGGAATTTTTGAAAAAGGGGTCTATCGCAGTTGGACAATGTCATAACTATGCAGTCCACTCATACTTACCATCGAATCCTGAGCCTGCGCGAAATCTCACTTACTGGCAAGGTTTTGATATGGACAGGAGAACATGATATAGAACACAGATGCCACAATAATGATTGGAGGATCATTGACATGTGCAGCGAATAAGGCGAAGTGGGTTATCTGATCTGTTTAGGAATGTATTGAGGTAAATGCAGGTACATAGTTACGTCCCCATGAAAGTAGTACAGTAGAAGTAGACAGGTGGCTTAGACATAGACCAGAGAAACGACCAGTTGTATCTCTGGATAGACTGTTCAACTCTTACACACAGTTCAACATTCTTATTTAAACAAAAGCTAAGCCCACTGATTCAACTTTCATCCCCACCTGACATATCTCTGCCAGACCTGGATTCTGACCAAGCACCTGAGGGACAAAATTACCATTTGTGAGATGAGTTCTTTCAGAAAAGCGTGACATAACCAGAAACACCAAGATCAGAGAAACGTGGGATCAGTCCATTTGTCGTATTCGTCAGCAGAGAATAAAATGGTTTGGCTGTTTGACGGGAACCAACCTCCACCAACTGGCTCAGCGAGATTACAACAAAAAGATACGTGGATTTAAAGAGACAGAGATAGAGAGGTAGACCAAGGCAAGCCCTGGAGGTGTGAAAGAGAACTTGACTCACTCGGCATTCCTCTTCTGCAGGCCTTTCAATTTGTTGCTGGCTATCATCAAGTCTATCTCCCCGCCACACCCATGATGCCACAAGCGGACATATAAAAGAAAGAAAGAATACACCGTGTAACACAGAGAACCAGATTTTATCCCAGAATTGAACAGGGATTTTTTTGTATCGTTCTGTCCTTTTTCTAACAGACATGCTCATAATGCGGTAGAGTAATAATAATAATAATTATAATAATAATTACAATATTTATATAGCGCAAAATCTTGATAAAATCAAATCTAAGCGCTGAAACACACACACACGCACGCACGCACACACACGCACGCACGCACGCACACACACGCACCCACGCACACACACACACACACACACACCACACACACACACACACACACACACACACACAGACACACACACACGGCTATAAATGGGGAGAAAGAATAAAAGCAATGGAAAATTATAGAGAGCATATTATATACAACTATATATTGCAATGTGATTCCCCTCCGAGTGGAGACAGGCTGCAGAGGGGATAAGATGAAAAAAATGTACCATTTTGGATATGTGCAACAGTTAAAAAGCTCTGAGAAAGTTGTGTGTGTGTGTGTGTGTGTGTGTGTGTGTGTGTGTGTGTGTGTGTGTGTGTGTGTGTGTGTGTGTGTGTGTGTGTGTGTGTGTGTGTGTGTGTGTGTGTGTGTGTGTGTGTGTGTGTGTGTGTGTGTGTGTGTGATAAGATGAAAAAAACAATCCATTTTGGATATGTGCAACAGTTAAAAAGCTCTGAGAATGTTGTGTGTTGTGTGTGTGTGTGTGTGTGTGTGTGTGTGTGTGTGTGTGTGTGAGGTAATATAAAAAAAAACATTTTGGATATATGCAACAGTTAAAAAGCTCTCAGAAAGTTGTGCGTGTGTGTATGTGTGTGTGTGTGTGTGTGTGTGTGTGTGTGTGTTTGTGTGTGTGTGTGTGTGTGTATGTGTGTGTGTGTGTGTGTTGTGTGTATGTATGTATATATGTATGTATGTACGCGTGCACGCGTGTGTGTGTACGTGCGACAAAATATTTAAGTAATCATGAGTCATGAATGGAATAAAATGTGTGTGGAAGAGCTCTATAAAGCGTGATGAATTATCAACAAAATTTGACTTTTATTTGAGTAACACACAACACAGCCGCAAAATGTAGAGGCGCCTTAACTTCAACAAAACTGATAGAAACAGAAAAAAATGTCCACCCACAGCCCAATGTAGGACTACAGGTGAACGACAACACAGATTCCATTATTGCTAACATGACTAAAGCGTTACACTGATAAAATAGTGTGAGTGCACGGGAAAAAAGGGGGAAAACAAACAAAAAACAAAACCAAAAAACAACCCCCCCAAAAAAAAACCCACAAAAAAACCAACAACAAAAAGACCAAAACACAAAGAACAAAAAACCCGCACGCACTCCACAGCTTTTTTTTTTTTGCTTTTTTTTTTCTACGAGCAACCATTCAACGATTGGCTCAGCTGAAATCGAATAGTCCAACCTTCAGCTACAAATGCACGTCGGGCAAGCGAACAGAGGTGCGTACAGGTACGCTCTCATCACAGACCAAAATCAGCGTTCATTTCACACCTTATGCAGCGAGCCATGGTCAAGACGCCGCCTACACTTCTCAGACACACATCGGTGAGAAAAAGTGCCGGAGAATGGCCAACATCTGACCTCGTCGTGTCGTAATCGGAGGGAGGGAAAGACCTTAACGAGAACAGCCTCTCACCTTGACGGAAGAGTCTGGTCGCGCGCGGGGCAGACGACTTTCCAGTGAGCGACACACACACGGAGACCTCGGAGCACTTTTTTTTTTTAATCACAAGCAAGCGGTTTGGATTTTACTTGGGACGATGGCCACAACAAGACTGGAAGCCGCCGGACTGGGCTGATCTTGTGAACATAGAGAATTTTATTTGCCGGGGTGATTTTATAGTTTAATTATGTGAAGTTTCAACGGAATAACTGTGAAATCATGCCTTTGGCGGTGCGGACGATTGAACCAGTCTACCTGGGCAGACGATCGTTGAAGGAAGAGGAGAAAGTGGAGGAGGTGGTACAAGTAGCAATCACACAAAATGCCGTTATGGGTGCTTTGGTCCAGCTGGCCAGTTTGGTCCGTCATGCTGATGATTTGTTCTGTGATCTAGCCGATGAGTGTCAGCGAGTGTTCGAGCACACTGAGAGGATTATCCACCGTGTTAAGAGGATTAAAGAAGGCGTGGGGCGGCTAGACCCCAAAAAGGTCCCCATACGTGAGTATCAGTATGATGTTATTTTTGATTCACTGTTGCGTTTTTCTGTGTGTATGTGTTTGTTTGTTTTCTTTGTTTTAATGTTTGTTTTCAGGGTGTTAGATTTGTCTCCTCTGCTTTTCTGTCTCTGCCTGTCTTAGTATGAGTATGTCACGTCTGTCTGTCTGTCCCTCTGTCTCTCTCTGTCTGTCTCTCTGTTTGTTCAGAGTGTGTGTGTGTGTGTGTGTGTGTGTGTGTGTGTGTGTGTGTGTGTGTGTGTGTGTGTGTGTGTGAGTGTGTGTGTGTGTGTGTGTGTGTGAGTGAGAGAGAGAGAGAGAGATCCAATAGGTCTAACACAGCAACCATTCATTCATCCATTCTTCCTCTGTCCCTAAACACCACACCCGGTGTGAATTTTATGTTTATTATACACCCAACATCAGTAAGTAGTGAATTTATGTTTATTATACACCCAACATCAGAAAGTAGTGAATTTCATGTTTATTATACACCAGTGTCAGTAAGTAGGCATAGTTAAATCATTAAACAAAACAAAGCAGAAAAAGAAGTGTCGAAAAGACCATTATAATTCACTCATGTTCTCATTACTAGCAGTGGAAAGAACACCTTTTCGACTACTTCAGTTAATTGTTATGGATCCTTTGCGTGCTCTGAGAGCATGAATTTCATGTTAATCAGTTGTAAGAATCGAAATCTATCAGATTAACATTAATTTAAAGCCAATCATGATAATTGATAACAAAATGATAAGCGATGAAGAATTCTTTACGTGTGCTGTAAATTGTTCATTTACATGTCAGTTGTCGTGCAAGCTCACTTATGAATAGAGTCATCAAGTGTAAGCACTAAAATCTTGAATAATAAATTTTTGCGACCGCAGAATTGCCGGTGGCAAGAACTTTGAGATAGTGAACAGTACTGTCATTAAGCAAGCAGGATTCCTGTTTCGCCTCGCGAGTTTCACTTTATAAACCTTAAGAAAGTATCTTACCGGCTCAGTAGCAATGCCATTTAGTATAACTCATACGTTTACAGTCCACCATAAGATGTTGCCCGTGGTGAATAAAATGAATATTGTCAAGGTCTGAATTCTTTAATATATGCAGACAGTGAACTTCTAGCCGTCAGTGAGTCTCTAACTCTGTACAAGATTGGGAAAGATTAACTGGCTCCTACCCACAGTTGGGCGTGCTATGGGCTCATTGGGAAGGCTTGGGACCACACAGTCCAGTCTCATACACTTTGCAGATGCGTCATTGGGAGTGTTGCTCAAGACAACAGGTGTCTGTATCTCTCAGGCCTGGTTGACGCCAGGATATATTTTGATAGTAGGTGTAGAGTACAGAGTTTTCACTGTTCAGACAGTCAGCCATTGTCCTCGTTTCATGTCAAGTTTAATTTAATCTGATGACTCTTCAAGGTAAGATTAAAAAAAAATCAACAGCAACAACAAGATTTTCTGTATAACTTCTTTATAAACAGGGAGATTGTTAGAATGGCTTTATTATCATGTTATATTCTTCTTCTTCTTCTTCATCTCCTTTTTTTCCTTCTTCTTCTTCATCTCCTTTTTCTTCTCGTCTTCTTGTTCTTTTGCTTGTTCTTGTTCTTGTTATTGTTCTTTTATGATTATCATCATCATTATCATCATGATTTTTATCGAACCCACTGGTTACATAAATACACCGTCTGTTTTATTTCAGAGCTAATCTAATCATGTTATGGATTCCTCGCGTGCTTTGCTCGCAAGCTGCACTATCATCTGTCTTCCACTGTGTGACATTTGCAGTGCTCGGTTTTCAGTGTTGCTGAGTCGTCAGTCTCAGTTGCCAAGGAACACGATAGGTTGTTGTGACAGTTGTGCCAAACAAGACTATTGACATAATGCTAGTAATGAACTAACCGACTCACAACCTTTTCATAGAGAATAAGCCTACATTTTTGTTAAAGATCATTGCACTTCAGGGAGATTTCTTTTGTGCTGTCCTGGCTGTCCTTTGTGTGTGTGTGTGTGTGTGTGTGTGTGTGTGTGTGTGTGTGCGGCGCGCGCGCGTGTGTGTATGTGTGTGGTCATGTGTGTATGTGTGTGTGTGTTATGTGTGTTGTGTGTGTGTGTGTGTTGTGTGTGTGTTGTGTGTGTGTGTGTGTGTGTGTGTGTGTGTGTGTGTGTGTGTGCCATTTTCTGTCTCCTTAATGGCCACAGAAAGCTGGCACAGCTTTACAGTGCGATGGTGATGATGAGAAGGAGGATGATAATCATAATGTTATGGTGTTTTATTTAGGATTGAGACTGAGTGAAAGGGCCGTACTCCACGCTTATTATTAGATTATATATCCTGGCGTCAACCAACCCGACAGACACTTGCGATGTTGGTCAGAAAGACTTGAGCATCACCCTCAGTCAATTACGCATCCGTGAAGTGGATGAGACTCGACTCTGTGGTTTCAGTCTTCCCAAAGAGCCCATAGCACGCTCAACTCTGGGTAGGAGCCTGTTTGAAGCCAAAAAAATCCCACTATGATTTTTGAAGGGACTGATGAGCATTCGAACCCACAATCTTCCAGTCGGTAAACCGTTGTGCTAACCACTACATTACAGCGACTGGTTCGCCTAGATTCAAATTTTGCTCTCTCCTCTGAAACAGTCGGTGGAGATTTTAAAGATTTCAATTTTTGATAGATGAAGAGACACAGAAGAGGTCTGTTTTATCGATTTTGGAGTATCGATCCGTGATGCACGATTTTCTGGATGTGTATTTGATTCTCTCTCTCTCTTCTCTGTCTCTGTCTGTCTCTGTCTCTGTCTCTGTCTCTGTCTCTGTCTCTCTCTCTCTCTCTCTCTCTCTCTCTCTCTCTCTCTCTCATATGTATTTTCTTCGGTATCGTCGGTCATTATAAGTCTCACGGTTACACATTTTTTATACCCTTCTCCCCCTTCCTTTATATTCCACGTCTGTGTCCATTCAGTGAACACTCGATTCATTTGTGTGTGTGTGTGTGTGTGTGTGTGTGTGTGTGTGTGTGTGTGTGTGTGTGTGTGTGTGTGTGTGTGTGTGTGGTGCGTGGTGGTGTGTGTGTGTGTGTGTGTGTGAGAGTGAGTGTGTGTGTGTGTGTGTGTGTGTGTGTGTGTGAGAGAGAGAGAGAGAGAGAGAGAGAGAGAGAGAGAGAGAGAGAGAGAGAGGAGAGAGAGAAGAGAATGCATGAATGATAACAACAACATTTACATAAAATTTACAAGCATGAACACCTGTAGACCCGTAATCACGATCTTATCTCATATTGCATGTGTTGACAGTGGCCTGATGCCAAGTCAGTTTTACAATCACGCTATGCTAGCGTGCTGTCCATATCAGCTGACAGATAGCATGGTAGGCCTGATCACATCTTGTTTTCAGTTGTTGATATAAGTTACAATCAGTCCTAGCACCCTATTTTGCTCTCATGTTCCCACTAAGATAGTTCCAGTTTTATTTAACTGAAAGTTCTGTTCTGGGTTCTGGTACTTCTCGGGCATTCATTCGTTCGTTCACTTGTTCTTTTATTTCAGTCTTTCTTTCATACCTCTATGCGGTCTATGTTAAAAAAAAGTTTTCTGTTGGGGGTATTTGGACATTTGCCTTTAATTTCATTATAGTACAATTCCAGTGTTGAGTTTCAGGAGGGAACTACACTCGTCCTGCCTTACTGGCGAGCACTTTCCTTACCTTCTGACACAGTGCACAGGACACATAGCATAGACAGACAGACAGACAGACAGACAGACAGACAGATAGACAGACCCACACACACACCGCGCGCGCGCGCACACACACACACACACACACACACACACACACACACACACACACACACACACACACACACACACACACACACACACACACCATCATTATCATCATCATGGCGCTAACACCGGTCAAATTCGCACGCGCACTTTAGACTTTTTGTTCAAACCCCACTAGGCGAATTTAAAAAAAAAAAAATTAAGGATCGATCGTCGCACTCAGGGAGGTTACCTTTGTGCTCACTTTTTTTTGGTGTCCCATTTTCTACGCCACCGTAGTGGCACAGAAGCTGGAACAGTTTTTACAATGCAATGACGATGATGGTGTCAATGAGGATGATAATCGCGACGCTGTGGAGTTCCATATAGGATTGAGACTGCGTGACAGTGCTGTACTCTACGCTTGCTATCATAACATATCCTGGCATCAATCAGGCCTAAGAGATACAGACACCTGCGGTGCTGATCAGAAGTTTTGAGCACACCCTCAATGACGCATCCGTGAAGTGGATGAGACTCGACTGTGTGGTCCCAGTCTTTCCAAAGAACCCATAGATCGCCTAACTCTGGGCAGGAGCCGGTTAGAGCCCAAAAATCCCACGATGATTTTTGAAGGGACTGATGGGGGATTCGAACCCACAACGTTCCAGTCGGTAGTCCGTTGCCTAGGCGAAAAATTTGAGTAACCGCCCGTTTGTGATAAAGTCAGCGAACTTGCCAGCCAGCCAAGAAATAAGACATTGTTGTGAGAAGGAGCTCTCCCCGAGACGTTTCAGGCCAGTATATCAAAAGAAGCAGGGTGTGCATTCTATAGAATTTCGCGTCGCTGTGCGACTGACACAAAAACTTGAAAGGTGGGAACTGCTGCTTGCACAGTTAAGTGAATGTGAAGTGGTGTATGCGTGTGTGGGTGTTTGGGTGGAGTGGAGGGTAGAAGGGGCAGCTGAGGGGCATAGACGTGTGTGTGTGTGTGTGTGTGTGTGTGTGTGTGTGTGTGTGTGTGTGTGTGTGTGTGTGTGTGTGTGTGTGTGTGTGTGTGTGTGTGTTCATTCTTTGATTTAACGTCTTTTCACTAAAAGTGATATTAGACGGTGGTGTGTGTGTGTGTGTGTGTGTGTGTGTGTGTGTGTGTGTGTGTGTGTGTGTGTGTGTGTGTGTGTGTTGTGTGTGGTGTGTGTGTTGTGTGTGTGTTACAAGAAGTAAACGCGGGAGGGGGGGAGTGAGAGAGAGGAGAGTGAATGAGGTGTGTGTGTGTGTGTGTGTGTGTGTGTGTGTGTGTGTGTGTGTGTGTGTGTGTGTGTGTGTGTGTGTGTGTGTGTGTGTGTGTTGTGAGTGAGTGAGTTTATAAGAATAGTTGATTGTCTAATAACTCAGTGACATAGAACAAGAACCCGTGGTGAAGGGGTTTTTACATGTAGCATGGTATTAAGAGTGACAGACAAAGAGGGAGGAAAGGAGGGAGAGAGAGGGAGAGGGAGGGAGGGGAAGGATCAGTGAATGAGTGAAAGAAACCGAAGGTATTGCCATATAATCGCACATCTCCACGTCACATAAAGGCTTCAAAGTGAGGGCGGTAGGAGGGGTGGGGGTGGGGGTGGGGCTGCAGCTTGCCAAAATGAATGAAAGAGACGTGTACACGCGCATATCGTGTGTGTGTGTGTGTGTGTGTGTGTGTGTGTGTGTGTGTATGTGAGGAGGAGATGTGTGTGTTTGTGGTGTGAGATGTGTGTGTTGTGTGTGTGTGTGTGTGTGTGTGTGTGTGTGTGTGTGTGTGTGTGATTTTTTTTTCATATGTGTCGCCAGCGTTTGTGCGGTTTGTGTGGGCTTGTGACCTGAATATCTTCTGTGCGGGTGTGTCTCTCTGTCTATGTCTCTCTGTCTCTGTCTCTCTCTCTGTATAGACCCCCTCCCCCGTACCCACCCCTACGTGCAGAAACTGGATGACGTGGTATCAAAGCTATGGAAATTATGCTCTACTTTATAACAAACAAGATTTTATGATGCGTGTTTTTTTTTTTTCTGATGTAAAGTAAATTTGAACTGACTACTTATATAAAAAGTATGCAAAACGATACCATACTACAGCGACTTATTCGTTGGGCTTTTTAGAGAAGTTTCACAAGAAAAGAAATTCTGATGATATCAACACGAAGGATCCCAGGCAGTCGCCAAGTCATTTCACAAGTACTTTGAATAATAGATATAGGAATGCAAAAAGGTCCCATTCTCGGCTTTATAGAAATCTACCGTTGTCTCATAACTCAATTCAAAATACGGTTTAGCAGTCTTCACCGAGCCAGTTAACCAGTACTTTGAATAATGATAATTTTAAGATAAACAAAACAACTATAAACAAAGAAATAAACACAGGAAGGCACCGTATCATAGCAGCTTAACGTGCAGTACTTTTCTTCAGGAGCAAACGTTGAGGCGCCTGTCGATCAGTTTCTTTTTGTTTATTTATTTTTTTTGTCAGTTGAAACCGAATTCCTGTCTATATTGCCATTTTATGAGTGTGCATAGACCCACGGACAGGTGAACGTGCAGATTATGAATATGCATTTATGTATGTCAATATTGTATGTTCGTGCCTGTAAGGGAGACAGGAAGAACGGGATTTAGAGTACTCGCAATGTTTGAGACTTTCACTCAGGAGCATTCGGGAGAACATAATTATATGTTTGTATGTGGCCTGTATACAAGTATATGTATGTATGTTTGTGTGGGGTGGATGGGACGGATGAATAGATAAATAAAAAGATTTTGGGCTGTGTACAAAAAAGTATGTAACCTGGGTGGACAGATGTTTCGACATTTCTGTAAGCCTGTGTGGGAGTAGTTTTGCATACATACATGCGGGCGTTTAAACGTTCCTACGCACGTTCGTCTGTGTGTGTGTGTTGTGTGTGTGTGGGGGGACTGGGGACAGTCAGACAATTTGTGACGTGGATGCAGAACATTTTGTTGTCTGTATGCTCGCGTTTGTGTGTGCGTGAGCGTGTGCGCACGTGCATGTGTTAGTGTGTATGATATGTGACACTGACGTGGCTGCAGGACATATTTTAGTGTTGTTTTGAAAAGTACGAATAAAATTTTTGAGGTTTACTCCCCCAAACCCTCTATTTAATCGCTTAACAACTCGATATTAGAAATTACATACAGAGTTTAAATTTCGGAATTTGTTCAAGAAAGATTCACTTCAATCTGACAATTAAGCCGCTTATGCACTGCACCTCAAATCTGCTAGTTATTATCTGGCAGTTCCTTGAACTAGCACAAAACATGTTCTGCTGGCTGAGCCTTGAAATAGGGAGAGGGGTTAGAATTGAACTTATGTAACACTAGGATGATATCACCAGAAGGATTGGACTATTAAGATGGGCAGTGGAAAGGCCAGGTTTGCTGGGATTGAACTCGAAACATCAGTTTTGAATTCACGACTCTCACAAGAGGGTCAGCTAACTTGATACTTAATTTATTAACAATTCCGCGTCGCTTAATAAGCGCCTCAGTTGTGGACAAGGCATGTTAGAACACGAAACTTCTAGTGCCATCAAATTGCTGAGGATAATCATGGGAACTGGGAACACGAAACTCGAGTGCCTTCTTTCAAATCAATTGAAGATAATCCTGTAATGTATTGCTGTACAGACAGTCGAGACAAGCAGCCCCGCAGAAGTGTTTAATGGCAGGGTGGGGGAAACAGGAAAAAAGGGATTTAGACAGTGGTAAATGGTGGGAGTGGTGTGGGGTGTGTGTGTGTGTGTGTGTGTGTGTGTGTGTGTGTGTGTGTGTGTGTGTGTGTGTGTGTGTGTGTTTGGTGTGTATGTGTGTGTTGGTGGTGGTGGTAGCGGCGATGTGTGTGTGTGTGTGTGTTGATGGTGGTGGTGGTAGCGGTTGGGCGTTTGTGTGTGTGTGTGTGTGTGTGTGTGTGTGTGTGTGTGTGTGTGTGTGTGTGTGTGTGTGTTGTCTATGCATGTGCATGCATGTGGTGTCATAGGAGTGTCATAATGGCAAGGTGGGTGGAACAGGAAAAACGGGATTTAGGTGGTGTTTGTGAGTGCAGGGTGTGGTTCAGTTGTTTTCAGTTACCTGACTGGGAAGCGAGAAGCCCTGGGTTTGATTCTTAGTCGGACCTTATGTCACCCTTGACATGCGAACAAGTAGAACTTAAATAAGAACTTTGTCGGACGGGGATTTTCTCTCCTCCTTCCACTTCCCACTTGCTCCCCCCCCCCCCCCCCGTAACTAGACTTAGAGTTGTAAACTGGATGTTAGTCTTTTGGAAGACATAATGAATCGAGATCCCATGTGCACGTAAAAGATCCCATGGCAGCAAAGGAGCTGTCCCTAGCAAAGATTCTACAGAAAAGAATACTTTCCTAGTTGAACAAAAATTTACGCATGTAGGGGGAAAAAGGTGGGGGTGTGAGGAATGGCGTCGTATTATGGAAACAGGAAACCAACCCACATTACAAGAGGAAAAAATGCCTTTTAAATATAAAATATTAGAATCCAATCCAGTTCAATCCAATCTAATCCCGTTCAGTCCAATGGTATCGATGTACAGACAATCCAAACAAATGGCCTCATTTTCATTTTCAGGTTCTCAAGATAGCGTGTAGACGCTCGGAA
>JAPXFY010000017.1:60266342-60288842 GCA_030674185.1 Monoplex corrugatus
CACACACACGCGCGCATACACACACACACACACACACACACACACACACACACACACACACACACACACACACACACACACACACACACACACACACACACACACACACACATGCTCGCGCACACAACGTGACTCTCACTCCAGATAATGTGTAATAATACCAACATCCCTTTTGTTAAAGAGATCAACCATGAGCAGGCAGACATGGGACAGTTCATCTATTCTTGATGTTATTCCGTAAAATCAACATACTTGTAATACGTAGTTAGACAATGATCAATAAAAATCTAAAAGATAAGTATCAGCATTACAATCTGATAGTCCGTCCTCTCATAACAATAGAGACCAGAATCGGCAATATATTTATTTAGTGTTTATTATACTGTATAAACATCACAACAGCTGGGTCAGACATAAATCGTAGGTATATTACCACGGCGCTCGGATTGTGGCGTCTGGGTCAACACGCCATAAAACAAACTGGCGGTTTGTGGGCCAAAAGCACATGGTGGCCTGCTGACTCTTTTGTCGCCATCGTATGGGTCATCAGCCGCCAACAGCCAGACTGATGTAAGCAGGCATTGTGCCGGTCATGTGGCAATTACGTTTAGCTTGACCGAGCACCTGGGTCAAAGGTTTGTTTCATTATGGGGAGCAGCTGGATCTACTCTACTTCTAGGATTAGTCCCACTGACCGATCAACTTCCCTCGTGCAAGTCTCGGTATTTTTGAAGCCTCAAATCTGAACTGAAATGAAAAGACAAAATGAAATAAAAGGAAATGAAATCAAATGAAAAGGATACTGAGGGTTCCTACCAGCCTGTGAGGAAATGTATTAAACCCAACTTCGAACACTTTTGGGGGTTGCTTAGTTCCCCCCAATCCCACAGTATATATTATTTTTAATTATAGAAATTTGGGTCAGATCTGCAATGGACACTGGACGTTTGAATGAACTCAGTGAACGTGTTTTAACCAAGTTCATTTAGACTAAAGTTCGGGCACAGTCTTGAATCGTGTTTTCAATAGGAATTGATGAGTTAGGGTACTTAGGGAGTTAGGGAAACACAGTAATCAGGGACTTTCCAGCTGTTCATGGAGAGTCTTTGGCGTGCAATTTTGATTCAGCGGAATAAGGACTGCCAACAGAACAAATAATACACTACAATGGTTAGAAGGGGCTGGGGCTTTTCAGCAAGTTTTATGGAATGTATGCAGAAAGAATCTTCTGTAGTGAAAAATGGTTGTCGTCAGTCAGGCAGTGTGGTGGTCTGGATGAAAGATAAAATCTTTGAAATGTCTTCTTTGTTGCAAAAAATAAACTAAAACTATGTGAATGAATGAATAAATAATAAATGAATATAAATCGTGCCAAGCTTAAAAGAAATTAATGCATAATCAATATGACTTGATGCTTTCCGGGAAGAAATTACATTTAGTTTGTTAATTATTGACATAGATCCACCTGGCATGTAAACTCGAGTAACCAATCAAATAGGCGTTTCCTGAAATCCATCCATTTTCTGCGAAACTGTGCGTGGATGGGCTGGCGTGGTTGGCAGACGAAAAAGTAGGCGAACAGAAACTGGTTTGCCAGCTGGTTTGTGTATATACATGTTTCCATAGTCTGAAGACGTAACAGGCGTTGTCAGATTATTACAGCAATACATCTTTGTCACGTTTGATAAAGGAGTCTGTCTTTGTTCAAGTTGTTCTTCATCTTTGTCACGTTTGATAAAGGAGTCTGTCTTTGTTCAAGTTGTTCTTAATAATACAGCTGTCCATTTCATGACATACTCTCAACTGCATGATAAATGGCACGTTAAATCGACTTAAGACTTAAATGGTTACAGCTTCTTAACTGGACATAAATGTCTACTTTAGAAAGTGATACGCCTGTCCCGCTCAGTGTTTATTTAACTGATTTTGTTTTGTTCATTCGGCATAATTGTTTGAGTTTTGTTTAAATTTTAATCATTCCTCAAACAAGATTAAACACGACATTACCGAGGAAGAGTAAACAAAGAAAGCTTGACAGTCTGGGTGTGTGTCATACGCAGTTAACTTCTACAAATTTGAACAAGAAAACATGAGGTACAAGTATACAGTTTTCAGCAAAGCAACATGAATAAGTAGAAATTTTAGGCACGAAGTGCTATACCGTTGTAAAATCCACATTTCGTAAACCAGCTGACGGCAATGTGATTTTAATATACATCATATTGCATTTGTAAACTGCTGTTCAGATTACAACTGCTGTTATTTTTTTTATTTGTGTTTTCATTTGTTTATTTGTAGCCCGATGTCTGTATCGGTAATCGTTCATTATTTCTGCTCTAGTTTCCTGTTCTTCATTGAACCGTTTAAAGCTTTGATTTTGGTTTCCTTCATTTTATTTTATATATATATATATTAATATATAAGTCATAATCATTCTCTATCTTACAAATCTTCTGTAGGTCAACGCTTACGTCTCCCTGCCCGAGACCAGAATTATTTTCTCACGAATGCGACAAACTGTTGTACTGATCAGTCTCCACCACCAACACCCCACCCTCTCCCTTCCATCCTCACATGTTCAGAAATAACCTAGGCGTAAACCTCACTGAGCTAAATTTAGCCGTATTTAGCTCATTGGTAAAACTGTTAATATCGTAACGATTACTGCCACGTGTCACCGTTTGCCCTGCGGTCAGCAGATGTTTATCACCTCCCGCAGGAGTACTCAATACACTATGACAGAGTGACCGTTACGTCAAGTCGTTACAGTAACGTCAGACGGTGGTCTGTGAGACACTCCGTCACCGGAAGTGGCGTCACCACGGCTACTGTTGGTAATGTTAAGTTTGTGGGGGCGGTATCGCATAATCAAATGTAGGCCATATGGTAAGGTTAAGTCCCCTGAATTGGTCATCGCTACGGCTACTGTTGGTCGGTAAAGTTTGGCGCGGGCGGCATTTCATTATCAAATCAAAGGCCATAAGGTAAGTGTACGTCCTCTTTGTTAGGTACAGGCACGTGACTGTGTCTGTGGCTGTCCAAGTGTTTTCTCTGTTGCGCAAAACGAATTTGCAGTGTATGTGTGTGTGTGTGTGTGTGTGTGTGTGTGTGTGTGTGTGTGTGTGTGTGTGTGTGTGTGTGCTTGCTTGCGCGTGCGTGTGTGTGCTAGTAATACAACCTATTTGAAAACGAATGTATTTTGTTACACACACACACACACACACACACACACACACACACACACACACACACACACACACACACACACACAACGACACACAAAGACACACACTCACACAAACGCAAACACGCCGCTACCATCATCATCGTCAATATCACTTCCACCACCACTGTGACCACGACGAACACAAGACACCCTTTTACAGTAATTTCCAGAACACACACTGCAGCTGACAGCTCAAGAATTTGTCTACCCTGATTATATGTATCACCATTTCTGAAGCTTTCAAAAAATCAATAGTCGACACTCGGTTTCTCTCTTGTTTATGTATCCAAGTGTAAGTTCTGAACACATGTACATATGTTCTGGTTGTGTCAGTAATGGCAATTAAAAAAAAAAAGGAAGGTTGTTTTATAGCTGAGGTCATAGAGATTTTAGTTTTTCTCATGCGGGCGATGCACACCTCTCCTTCATTGCTTTGTCTGTCCAAGGCTGAATAGGATGAGGAAACCATTCACAGCTGGGTGGGCTGGAGGCCGTGTGTACAAAGTTTTTCTCGAGCCAGCCTCGAACTCAAGCAGGCAGATAGGAGGGCAGGAGCTCTGCCAAAAGAGAATAGGCTCTTTGGCTCTATCTCTGTGCCAGCCAAGCTTATGCTTTGGCTCTATCTTAATGCCAGCCAAGCTTATGCTTTGGCTCTATCTTAATGCCAGCCAAGCGAAATGCTTTGGCTCTATCTCTGTGCCAGCCAAGCTTATGCTTTGGCTCTATCTCTGTTGCAGCCTAAGCTTTGCTTTTGGCTGCTGGCTATTCTGTTGCAGTCAAGCTAAGCTTTGGCTCTATCTGTATGCCAGTCAAGCCTAAGCTTTGGCTCTATCTGTATGCCAGTCAAGCCTAAGCTTTGGCTCTATCTGTTGCCAGCCAAGCCTAAGCTTTGGCTCTATTTGTTGTCAGTCAAGCCTAAGCTTTGGCTCTATTTGTTGCAGCAAGCCTAAGTTTGGCTCTATTTGTTGCAGTCAAGCCTAAGTTTTGGCTCTATTTGTATGTCAGTCAAGCCTAAGCTTTGGCTCTATCTCTATTGCAGCCAAGTCTATGCTTTGGCTCTATTTTGCAGCATCTAAGTTGGCTCTATCTATTCAAGCCTAAGCTTTGGCTCTATCTTATTGCAGCAAGCTAGCTTTGGCTCTATTTGTATGGTCAGTCAAGCCTAAGCTTTGGCTCTATTTGTAAAGCAGCAACCCTAAGCTTTGGCTCTATCTATGAGCAATCTAGCTTGGCCTACTCTATGCAGCCACTATGCTTTGGCTCTATTGATGGCCAGCCAACCCTAAGCTTTGGCTCTATCTGTATTGCAGCCAAGCCAAAGCTTTGGCTATATTTTTATGCCAGCCAA
Organism: Monoplex corrugatus; assembly: GCA_030674185.1. Classification (NCBI taxonomy): domain Eukaryota; kingdom Metazoa; phylum Mollusca; class Gastropoda; order Littorinimorpha; family Ranellidae; genus Monoplex; species Monoplex corrugatus. The sequence continues at coordinate 60,270,917 of JAPXFY010000017.1, forward strand.
GCCTAAACTTTGGCTTTATCTCTGTGCCAGCCAAGCCTGAGCTCTACATACTTTCTGTTCATGACGGTAAGTCCTAACAGTTGTGGTTCGTATACACTCAAGACGAAGTATGAGACATTCGCTAACACGCACTCAAACATACATAATTATATCATGTACATGCTAAAAGACTCCGACCCTAGTCATTTAAGGCTGCAGGTTATATATAATTGGACTCTTCGGTCCGTGTTTTAACAACATATCCTACATTTGAAATAACAAAACAAAACAAAAAAAACCAAACAAACAAAAAAAGCAACATCACAAAACAAAACGGGCGGGAGAGAGAATGAGGCGCGAAAGAGGAAAAAAATGAATGAGTCATGATTTAATATGGTACAAGCTGTGGTTGTCTTTCACAAATGAAAGTGGGGAGAGGGGTAAGGAGGAGGGGGTGGAAGATTTTACATGAGTTTTTCGACGATACAAACGCGTCACCTGAAACTATCAGGTTTTGAAGATTGATTGGATTGCATAAACGCAAAGTGGAGAGAGTTTGGAGTTTGTTCGAGAGGGATTCATCGCACTCAGGCACATCCATTTGTGCTCCACCAAAATCTGCCAGCAGTTATCAGGCAGACTCCCTGAGCTTGCGCAAAATCCTACACGCTGGTAAGGTTCTGAAATGGGGTTGGGGAAAAGGGACTTGTGAAACCTTAAGCTGACACCACCAGAACGATGGAAACTTTCAGGTAGGTAGCGAACAGGCCAGTTTTTAATGTTGCGGGCTGGGATTGAACTGAAGATATCAGATCACGAGTCCACGGCTCTATCAAAAGAACCGACGTCTGTGGAGACAGGGAGAGAGAGAGAGAGAGAGAGAGAGAGAGAGAGAGAGAGAGAGAGAGAGAGAGAGAGAGAGAGAGGAGAGAGAGAGAGAGAGAGAGAGATGCGGTCTGTTTCACTGTAGTATAATACATTACATAGTACTGACATTAAGTATATGTATGACCAGCGAATAAGCGAATACCGACTAAATGTTCAGAATGCAGAAATAATGTCAGTGAGAGTACAGGCTGCTATTCTCTTGTTGGATCTCCCGCGAAGAAGCTTAACTCGAGTGTTGGGGAAAATGTGATTCAGCTCAGACATTTCACAAAGTAATCTGTTGTAACGTGTGTGGCGACACGTCTGATAGTAGGATCAGATGGAGGATTTAAGATCCTGTGTCGGGAGTCAGTCTGTCTGGCTTGTATAGTCTGTTGACCTTTTTGCCTTGATTAATCCCGCACGCGGCTATTGTACTCTTCTTGAGGATACACATAATATGTGATGCGTAATCTTTTCGGTATTTCGGTTCAGAATTATATTGGCGAAACGCGATGTTACCTGCTTTTTGTAGTGTTTTTCTTACACGAATAGAGAGATCACTGTCAAGCTAAGTGCATACACTGTCTCATCATCATCATCATCATCATCATGTGTCCTGCCTCCATACGAATCTATCCCTTGTACATCTCCCACCCTCTGTGTCCTCAGCCACCTTGCAAGTCCGTCCAATGATTATTTTCTCCCTGGTGTTCTCTTTCCCTCCAGCTTTCCTGTTATGCCAGGTGCTCTAATTATCATTTCCTCATAAAATGTCCTAAAAAATAAATATAGCTTGTGTTTTCCTAATCTTCTTTATCAGTGACCTTCTTGTGTCTGCCTCCTTCAAGATTGTCTCGTTTGTTTTCTTTGCTGTCCATGGAACTCTTTAAGTTTCCTCAATTTTGTTCGGACTTTGCGTGTTGACTGCCCAAGCCTCACAACCGTATAACAGTATCGGTTCTATATAACATTCTAGAACCGCTGTAACCCTGCTTCTCCATATGAGTCATGTCCATTCAAATTTTCTTCTTCTTCTCCCTGATAATTTTCAGCAAACATGAAACTTCAGGCAAATTTCTCAACACACGTGCAGTTGTATGTTCTCAACAGACACACGCCTGCATTTATCTCAAGCAGATTGGCTGCTCAGTTGATATAGCCGTCTACTCAAGATACGATATCGCGCGTTCAATTTCAGCCTGTAACCTAAAAATTGGCTCGTTAGCTGTCCGTCTTAATGGTCTAAATCATTGTAGTCGGATCAGATTGGTTTCATAGGTCCCTTGTCCTATTTCTAAACATCGCCAGCGCAAAGGCATTTCAAGGAGTCAAGTGCTCAAAGATCTGCTAGATCATCACTGGCAGATTTGCGTGGCGCTCATATGGAATAGTCCGAGCGCTATGAATCCGTCGTGAACAACTTCAAAGTCTTATTCTCAACAAGCAACAGCTGCGTGTTCTAAACAAGCTAGAGCTTCAGACACGAGGCTTTGCGACAAAAATCTCTCCGCCATCCACGGGACGGGAGCTCTTTGTTCCCTGTCCAACAACAGGACGATTATGTCTGCAGTGCGGTCCCACATACCACAGACATTAATAGAAAGATCGGCACTCATCCACTTCTGCTGGCAGTCACAGGTTTGCTTGTTCGACAAGCATGGTCAGTCTGCTCGAGCACAGTTCATCCAAGAGAACTGTAGAAATACGTGATATACACGCAGCCTCGATACATCTGAGTGTTGTTACTGGGCTGGCTAGCGTCTTGTAACGTACGGGTGGAGTCAAGACTTGATGTCTCGAATTCATTCTCTGCCGCAACATTTAACCCTTTGACTCCCGTACCCTGTCCACCAGCATCCTGCATTGTCAACCATGCTAGCAAAGCAAACACAACCGTTTGTCTCCCTCACCCTATCCACCAGCTTCCTGCAGGAAGCTAGTGGATAGACTGACCCTTTGACCCACTCACCTGCAGGAAGCTGGTGGATAGGGGTGAGGGAGTCAAAGGGTTAAGGTTTTGCAGTCGGTGGATAGGGTGCAGGAGTGGAAGGGTTAAAAGTGGTCTGTTCGCTATCCATCAATGCTCCAACCGTTCTGGTGGTGTCCGATGCCTCTTTCGCGGGTCCTGTGTTCCCCTCTCCATCCCTCCATTTCAAAGCACAACAAGCGCAGAAGGTTTTGAGCAGGTTGAAGGAACGTGCCAGATGATAGATATTAGCCTGGGTGGACCGTGTATGGATGGAATTGTTTTAGTGTGATGAATTTCTTTTAAATAAACTCAGTTCGTGAAAACTCCGAAATGTTCAATCTCCATCCTTCCATAGTTCTAAGTGTGTGTGTGTGGTGTGTGGTGTGTGTGTGTGTGTGTGTGTGGTGTGTGTGTGTTGTGTTGTGTGTGTGTGTGTGTGTGTGTGTGTGTGTGTGTTTTGTGTGTGTGTGTGTGTGTGTGTGTGTGTGTGTTGTGTTTGTGTGTGTGTGTGTGTGTGTTGGTGTGTTTGTGTGTGTGAGTGAGTGAGTGAATGAGTGGTGTGTTGTGTGTGTGTGTGTGTGTGTGTGTGTGTGTGTGTGTGGTGTTATATCTATGAGCGTTATGACTGTGGGCAACAGTTGTGTTGTTGTTGTTATTGTGTGTATGTGTGGAAATAGGCGACATCATTGCTATTGTCGAGATCCAAGGAGCGTTCTCCTTGCCAGATCCACCGCTTCACGGGATACTTGGTGAGGCACTCCATCCTCCCGCTGTCCTCCCCGAATAATTGCCACCGCATGTACTCGGTTGCAGGGCATCTTTGGATCCAATGTGCCAGATCTTGTTCCTCCTCGTTGCACAGGGGACACATTGGATCCGTTGTTGAGTCGAACCTATGTTTATAGGCCCGCAGCAAAGGGTTGGTGACCCGACCTCAGATTTGCTGGTAAGGTCTGATCTCTGTGGGACTTTATTTCCACCTCTCTCTGCATGGAGAATGCCCCGTACACCTCACTCGTTCTCGCATGTTGTTGTTGTTGTTTTTAATGTAATTACAGACCGTACGTTGTTACATCCCAAGAGAGGAAAGCAGGGTTGTCTCCCTTGCAATGATATGCAAGGAAAAATATGAAACAAAATAGACAAGATGTCCTAGTTGTTTAGGTGATATCTTTACGTGTTGTTGTGTTCTCTATCTGAAGTTCTACATTTCGCCATACTTTGTTAGGATTGTGACAGGATGATCCCAGGCATTCGTTTTCGTATAACAGTATGTTCTCTGGTATTTTTAATTCGAATTCGAATTTGCCTTGTGGGACGTGCTTAGGGCTTCCTCAATAAGGCTCAGACCGCGTATCGCCGAGTAAGTTACCTATCTCTCAGTTATGTCTCTGGTCAGACTGAGCGTCTGCCATATGTTGCACCTGCGTGCGCATGTGTCGCGCCTCGTAAAAGCGAACAGTTTGAGAAAGAAACCGGTTATTGATTTGTGTGCAGTTTGCAGATTGATTGCATGGACATGTGTGGGACATGTTGGTTTGGGTGTGTCTGATGGTTGAAAGAGTGCATGTGTTTGTTTGTTTGTTTTTCATCAACCGTTAATATCTTGATGTGTGTGTGTGTGTGTGTGTGTGTGTGTGTGTGTGTGTGTGTGTGTGTGTGTGTGTGTGTGTGTGTGTGCGCGCGCGCGTTAGTTAGCGTGTCTTTAGAATGGACGGAAAAGGCAACCAATGGAATGGTAAACGAATATAAAATTTTATCCTTATAAGGATGATAATTAAACTAGTTAAAGTCGTGATTTCATTGATAGTTTATTATTATTATTATCATTACCATAATTCTTCTTCTTATTATTATCGTTAGTATTATTTGTAGTCGTTGTAGTGGTGGTGGTGGTGGTACAGTAGTAGTAGTAGTAGTAGTAGTAGTAGCAGCAGCAGTGATGAGGGAAAGTCCGATTTTTTTTTACATTGGCCGTTGCCCCTTATACATATAAACAAGGACTGGTAATATGGGAGGATGATAATCATGTTACGTTGCATTAAGTTATTATAAACACAAACACACCCACACCCACACTACCCACACCCACACACATACACACACACAGAGACAGAGAGAGAGGGGGGGGACTATTGTTTAGTTTACAGCTCAGAGAGAGAGAGAGAGAAGAGATTGTATTGGTTTACAGCCGACAGGTTCACTGATTTGACAGGGTTGTGGGCTCAACACCTCGAGTGAATACATAATGAAATTCAGTCCCAAGCCGCAGAATAAAACTGGCCTGTTTGCTGTCTGTCCTAATGTGATAACCATTGTTATGGTGTCAGCGTAATGTTTGATATAGAAGGAACACGAAGTCCTTTCCTCTTCTATGGGCCTACCTCCTTGACGGGAAAGATTTTGAGAAGTTAAATAAGTCTTCCAAATAATCATTGTTTGATGTTGGCATATTTGGATGGGACGCATAACCTGCCTTTCTGTGATAATGTATGTGTATGGCGTATGTATGGAACAAGTATATATATATATACACACATACACACAAAATAATACATACATGATTAATGTCATCTGTTAATGTCTCCGGTGTATCGGTCCGCATTCTGGGCAGAATCATCCTACTGTTGATCAGGGAACAAAGAGCTCATGTCTCGTCGATGATGGAAACATTTGGTGCAAAGATTCGGTCTGAAACTCTGGCTTCTTAATAACACGCAGCTGTATGTCTGTATGTACTTAGACGGAATCATATGAATATGCATATAGTGTATATCTATATCTATAATCTATATATCTATATCTATATCTATACTATATATTGCGTACGAACTGCGGATATGGGAAACAGGTTATTTTCAGACGCGGATGACAAAGCGGTTTAACAGCTTGCTCCATCAAATTGTCAGATGACAGGGACATCACCAAAGAGGCTTGCTAACCACTCCAGCGCTGTAAACTGGGTGCGCTTTGCTTGTCATAAACGGCTTAAAAAAAAAAAAAAGCTTTTCATGCAAACTGAATGCAGTGAATCGGGTACGTTCGTCACGGTTTACTGGCCACTGTGTTCGTCCACTGATGAGTGTTTGTTATTCACTGAGGGAGTTCTTTACCGTTTGGTTCCCACGTTTTTGATGAACATAATACTATGAACATTTTATTCATCGACGTAAAACTTTCCCTGTAAAGATACCTGGACCCAGGTGTACCTTTCCATTTCCTAGAAGCTTTCTACATATTATTTCAATTTCACAAATATTCTCTTAAAAACGCTGAAATGATTTACGCATTTGACTTAGCATGCTTATAGTAGATAGAAACGAGTTTTTTTATATCTGGGCCCAGAAACACACGAAAACGGAATGAGAACGCGTTTGTAGTTGAAGAAACACGCGGATATTTTCGACTTCCTGATCTTTGTGAAGTATACACAAAACACAACACAGAAACAAATTCACTAGACTTAGGACAAAAACAACTGCTCAGAGAACTTCCTTGATCGGCAGACCGTTCGTTCAGCTAAAGATCAAAGTCGATTGTTTTTTCTCGTCTTTTTTTAAATTTTTGAGTATCCATTAGTTCCTGATTCACTGGACCGTATACGAACCATTCGGGCCTGACGAAAACCTGTGAAGGGCTTGGAAACTCACCAGAAGTGACTCAGATGGAAACAGATCCTGAATTACTATCTTATTCTCTCTCTCTCTCCCTCCCTCCCTCGCTTTATTGTTTTTTTTTCATTTGACCTATGGCAGATCGTGGTAAAGACTGACAGATCGAAGAAGCAGAAAAGGTCTGCAGTCTCTGTCTTTGCAGGGCTTACAATTCGTTTCAGCTGTGCACACTTTGTTTACATGTGCATCAATATTTTTCCTCAGCCGCGAAACACGACTCGTACTTTCTGACACAAAAAGAGTCATCTCTTCTGACAAGAAGGACAGCACCTTGGCTTTACATACCAAATGCTAAGAAAACATACTTCAAATTTCCGACCTCGAACATAAAACCGGCGAGTGTGTTGAAATGGTGCTGTCGTAAGCAGTTCTGGCATGCTGAGGTATGTCTGTTCCCTGACATTTGCTTCCCAGAGCTGATCTCTCTGTCACTGAAATCATTGGATGCTCGGTATGTCACTTTGGTGACAGTCCTGCAGCTGAGTTTGGAATTCGGATTTTTTTCCTAAGAAGGATTCATCGCGGTCGGAGAGCTTCCATACGCACTCCGTCCAAACTGGCAGTTATTATCGAGCCTGCGCAAAACCTGATGCGATGATAAACCCTTGAAGCGGTGGACGGATGGGGAGGAATGAACGTATGAAATGTGACACCACCAAAGTGAATGGAGCATTAAGATGGGCAGTAAACAGGCTTGTTTTGACATTCCACATTGTCCTCTGAGAATTGATGTGAGGCGTATTTCACATCTGAAAAATATCCTGAGTCTGGTATGCACAGCGGAACAGACAACAAATTGTCTTCTGTCTACCCCAGCGTCCGCCTCCGTCAAGGTGCCTTGAAGGTTTTGAAGTGGTTGTCTCATGGAGAGTGAAGTGGCCAAACCACATTGCCAACTTCAGCCGTTTACTGTCTCAAGCCTGTGTTAGTAAAACTGGCTTAATAAATGCTTCGGTAGAGGTTTCTGTGGGCTCACCAGTATGTTGATTTTGCTTCGAACATACCTTTTGGTTTGGTGTTGACGGTCGGAAATTTGAAGTAATTTCCTCAGGCAGTTGGTGTCAAAAGCCAAGGTCCTGTACTTCATATCAACAGAGATGATCCTTTTGGTGTCAGGAAGCAACGTTCTGTTCCGCAGCTATAGAAAAGTATTGATCACACATGACTCATTTCTGCTTTTTTGTTTTTTATGTGCTTTTATTTAGTGATGTTTGATCAGTCCTGCAACTGTTATTTGTGGAAAACATTAGTATTTACCGAAGTCTTTTGATGCATCAAATGGGACACATTGGAAGATAGGGTGAAATTGTGTGTATGTTTGTGTATGTTATTATGTATGTATATATATGTGTGTGGGTATGTGTATGGATGTGTGTATGTGTGTGTGAGAGAGATAGATAGATAGAGAGAGAGAGAGAGAGAGGGAGAAGAGAGAGACAGAGACAGAGAGAGAGGCAGAGACAGGCAGAGAGAGAGAGAGAGAAGAGAGAGAAAAGAGAGGCAGAGAGAGAGAGAGAGAGAGAGAGAGAGAGAGAGAGAGAGAGAGAGAGAGAGAGAGAGAGAGAGAGATGATGAATTTGTCAGTGAATTATTCAAAGATTGAAATGACGGCTCTGACATGTGATCAATAGTGCACGTACATCACGTATTGCACTGGCCTGGCATCGTGATAGAAATCATGTCAAGGTCCGCTAAAGGTTGGGCACGAATCGAACTCCCGTCAATAAAAACATGCACAGGACCCACCCATCCGAAACAGAGTGCCATCGACCTTAGCTGGCTACCAGTATGGATCTGATAATGTGAGTGCTTCGAGCCCAGCTGCCTGTCAGTATGGCTAAAAATATATTTGGACAAGCTGGCCGAAAATTTGCGTCTTTCTTTGTGGTTTATTCAATTTTCATGTGCTTCTGTTTCACAGTTTACAGTTCTCAGGGTAAATCAAATGGTGAAGATTATCTGAGATCACACAGAAGTGAGATGGTAGAGATAAACAGATTTCTTAGGACCCGCATTATCTGGTTATCTCGTCTCGTATCTAGTTATCTCGTCTCTCTCGCTGTCAGGCTTACCTTCCCCAACTCTGTGCAGGGTTAGATGTCCTTTACAGCTGGGTAGAATGGGCGCCTACGCATAAACTTTTGCCCAAGTCAGACTCGAACTCGTCCAGTCATATCGGAAGATCAACCAGGGTTTAAGTGGTTTGGAATAAGTATTTTCTCCTGATTTTTGTTTTGAAGCGCAGTACTAATAGACGCCTGAAGTTTCCAATGTGTGTGTAGAGGAGATGAGGAGAAAGAGATAGAAGAGAGAGAGAGGGAGAGAGAGAGAGGAGAGAGAGAGAGAGAGGTACTGAGAGGTAGAGAGAGAGAAGAGAGAGAGAGAGAGAGAGAGAGAGGATAGGTTACCTGAGGTAGAGAGAGAAAGAGAGAGAGAGAGAGAGGGTTACCTCTGAGAGAGAGAGAGAGAGAGAGAGAGAGAGAGAGAGAGAGAGAGAGGAGAGAGAGAGAGAGAGAGAGAGAGAGGTTACCTGAATTGTGAAGGGGAAAAATAGGAAAAGAAAGATCAATGGACACCATAGCAAACTCGACAATGAGTTATGCAGAAAGTGAGATGATGGTCCTGACGTGTGATCATTGGTGCACGTACATCATGTGTTACTCTGGCCTGGCGTCACGATGAGTATCACATCAAGGTCCGCTGAAGCTGAACCACAAATCGAACTCCCGTCATTAGAAATCTGTACAGGGTCCACCCACCCAGAACAGGGTGCATCGACCGTAATGGGCTGCTGGTGTGGGGGTATATCAGAGACATCATGACACACATGAGTACGTGAGCAGAAAGACTGGAAACAGCACAATTTCCTTTGGTGATGACGGTCTCTTTTCATGGATGCCTATGGTTGGTCTCTGTGTGAAAGAGATAGAAAACATTGTATTGTTAGTTCGTTATTTCTTTTAACGTCTGTTCACATACAGACGAACATTGTATTGTCCCAAGCCCTCTGTGTCTCGTTTCATCGATGCCAATGGTCAGTCTCTGCATGTAAGAAATAAAAAACATTGTATTGTCCAAAGCCCTCCGTAGGGATGTTGTGCAATGCCTTGAGCTGTGGGCCATTGCAGCAGCACAGACCACGTGCTTCACTGTGGAGTTTTTTTCAAGAGCGAGTCATCGCATTCGGACAGTTCCTTATGCGCTCTACCCAAATCTGACAGCAGTTATCTGGCAGCTCGCTGAGCCTGCGCAAAACCCTACGCGCTAGCAAGGTCATGAAATGGGGAAGAGGGAATGAATCTATGAAACACTGAGCCGATACCACAGCAATGGTGGAAACATTACAATGGGCAGCGATAAGGCCAGCTTTTAATGCTGTGGGCTGGGACTGAGCTCATGGTATCAGGTCTTGAGCCCACGGCTCTGTCAAAAGAACCAGCCACCCTACGTGCTTCAGAATAAGTTAACTATAATCTCTCCATCACCGTGGTTATACTTGTGTCTCTGGTGTAATGAGAAAATGTCACGTCAGGTTTTAGGTTGGACTTGTTGGGACAATGTGGAGTGAGAAATGAATCTGTTCCCCGTGTGTGTGTGTGTGTGTGTGTGTGGTGGTGCGTGCGTGCGTGCGTGCGTGCGTGCGTGCGTGTGTGTGTGTGTGTGTGTGTGTGAGGGAAGCGGAATCACAAATTTATTCACGACTTTAAACCCCATTTGAAGAGGTGTTAATATATTACAAACATTTTGGAAACTTACTGTAAACCATAGTATTTCTTAAATAATGCATAACTTTTTCAAACATAATGGATCGATTGAGTGAATGAGAGAGAGAGAGAGAGAGAGAGAGAGAGAGAGAGAGAGAGAGAGAGAGAGAGAGACAGACGAGAGAGAGAGAGAGAGAGAGAGAGGAGAGAGAGAGAGAGAGAGAGAGAGAGAGAGAGAGAGATTTAATTATTTTGCAGTTTCTTATTCGATCCTCGTGTTTTAACAAATTTTAACATGTTTCATGATGTCTTGTCTCAACAATTACAAGCTGAGTTACAATGCATTTGTTCCATGCCAGTGCAGTCTTGAAGTTAAACTGACAAATGGTTTATGATGCTGATTATAGGATGGAGAAAGAGCACCCGACGCAGGTAACCACCTAACACTCACCTGCCCACTCAAGAATCGATCTCACAGACATGTCCTTGCATGTCATATAAGGTAACCGTCCAGAGCGTACAGACAAGAACGACCAGTACACCATGGTAATTCCATCCACTGAGCTGTCAGGGGGTTGCGGAATAATTGATGACGTGCCTGGGTTGTCACGTGCCACACAAGGAGCCATTGCACGTGCAGGTCGCGCCTCTTATCCAATGAAAGGTGATGTAGGACAGGGATATGACCTGTTATCACAGGTAATTTATCTAATTGAACACCTGTGAGGACACAGCGGATGGTAAACAAACACGCTCGGACTTGGGAGTATGGAATTTGCTCAAAAGGGATTCGTCACACTCAGACAATTCCATACGCCCTCCGCCCAAGTCTGCCAGCGATTTTCTGATAGACTCCTGAGCGTACGCATAACTATGCGCTTGTAAGATCTTGAAATGGGGAGGGGGATGGGGGAGACAGGATCTGCAAGACGGTGACACCACCAGAATGATTAGAACATTAAGAAGGGCACTGAACAGGTAAGTTTTATGTTGCTGGCACTGACATCACCAGAATGATTAGAACATCAAGATGGGCAGCAAACAGGTAAGTTTTTATGTTGCTGGATGGGTTTGAACTCAAACTATCAGATCTTGAGTCACAGCTCTATCAGATGAACCAGTCTCCCGGGTTAAAAAGAAGTAGTCTTGATAGCTCAGTGAATAAAAGCGCTGTGCCTGGACATGGACAATTCTGTAATGGGATTCTGTGATTCAGATAAGTCCGTGGCGGTGGTGTTTGGCTGTGGGAGAGAGAGAGAGAGAGAGAGAGAGAGAGAGAGAGAGAGAGAGAGAGAGAGAGAGAGAGAGAGAGAGAGAGAGAGAGAGAGAGGAGTTATTAAAAAAGGGAGCCTTTGAAATAGCAATCGTACAAATACAATATTCACGCGCACGCACACAGACACAGACAGACACACAGACACACAGACACACACACACACACACACCACACACACACACACACACACACACACACACACACACACACATACACACACACACACACAAACACAACGCAATGCAACGCAACACAAAACACACACACACACGCACACACACACACACACACCACACCACATCACACCACACCACACCACACCACACCACACCACACCACACCACACCATACTACAACACAACACAACACAACCACACACACACACGCACACGCATACACACACATACACACACATGCGCTCGCGTGTGTTGTTTGCTTGCGTGACGGGACAGAAAGGGCGGTGGGAAGAGAAAAACAAAGAGATAGAGATCAATCACTGTATCAGATCTTGGGTTAGTACCGAAAACCGTCATTTACATCCAAAGTTAGTGTCCTCATTGCCAGTCAAGGGACGTCATCCTTTTTATGTGAATGTAGTCACGACCCATGGAGGAAAAGTTGAAGCAGAAGAAAGGATCGCACTCTGGATCTTGTGCTGTGGTGAATAGTTTTTGCTTGATGAGGTCCGTCCGTTCTTTAGTAATTGTTCAGTTTGCTGCCATATTGTTATTGTTATTTTTGGTTTAAAGCCCAGCCGACTGCGTAGAGCCATATCAGGGGTATAACCATTTCAAAGCATACACAATACTTCAACAGGGGGAAAAAAAAAAAGGAAAATAAAATTAAGTACACATATCAACGCATTCGCGCACATAATCAAAGGAGATGCTCCTGGCGTTGACCACTCCGTCCAATTTATAGTTCACCATCTAGCTTTTCCTCTGTCAAAGCTTGTAGATTGTTCAAGAGGGATTCACGGTACCGGGACACTTTATACGTTCCACCCAGTCTGCCAACAGTCACAGCAGACGCCTTGTTCTGGTGTGGTCTTGAAATAGCAAGGGAAAGGGAGAACAGGTGTATAAAACACTAAGTGATACCACCAGGATTGCGCTACATTAAAACTGGCCATTTCACTGTCACATCTTAACATCATTGCTCTGGTCGTATCAGGATAGGATTAGGTAAGTCCCCCTCCCCCCCCCCCCCCCCATTATAAACTGGCCTTCTCACAGTCCCATCTTAACATCACTGTTGTTCTGGTGGTGTCGGTATAGGATAAGATAAGTCCCCATTTCCCCAACTTCCCTGAGATGGTTATCCCCGTCGGTCATATCACCTGAGGTGGGTGCCGGCGTAGAAACTGAACCAAACCAATCAGTCAGTCACCGGAGTTGATTGCAGCGTTAAGATAGGCTGAAAACAGGCCTTTGTTTTGTTTATTTATTTACTTTATTTACTTTATTTATTCAGTTTTTGGCGATCTGGGATTGAACTTAAACATCAGATCCATAGTCCAAAGTTATATCAACGGAGGCAGTCAGCCTGCACACAGCCCCAGTGTTGGGTCTCCTGACCTCACAGTCAGCCTGCACACAGCCCCAGTGTTGGGTCTCCTGACCTCACAGTCAGCCTGCACACAGCCCCAGTGTTGGGTCTCCTGACCTCACAGTCAGCCTGCACACAGCCCCAGTGTTGGGTCTCCTGACCTCACAGTCAGTCTGCACACAGCCCCAGTGTTGGGTCTCCTGACTCACAGTCAGTCTGCACACAGCCCCAGTGTTGGGTCTCCTGACCTCACAGTCAGCCTGCACACAGCCCCAGTGTTGGGTCTCCTGACTCACAGTCAGTCTGCACACAGCCCCAGTGTTGGGTCTCCTGACCTCACAGTCAGTCTGCACACAGCCCCAGTGTTGGGTCTCCTGACCTCACAGTCAGCCTGCACACAGCCCCAGTGTTGGGTCTCCTGACCTCACAGTCAGTCTGCACACAGCCCCAGTGTTGGGTCTCCTGACCTCACAGTCAGCCTGCACACAGCCCCAGTGTTGGGTCTCCTGACTCACAGTCAGTCTGCACACAGCCCCAGTGTTGGGTCTCCTGACCTCACAGTCAGTCTCACAGTCAGTCTGCACACAGCCCCAGTGTTGGGTCTCCTGACCTCACAGTCAGCCTGCACACAGCCCCAGTGTTGGGTCTCCTGACCTCACAGTCAGTCTGCACACAGCCCCAGTGTTGGGTCTCCTGACCTCACAGTCAGTCTGCACACAGCCCCAGTGTTGGGTCTCCTGACCTCACAGTCAGTCTGCACACAGCCCCAGTGTTGGGTCTCCTGACCTCACAGTCAGCCTGCACACAGCCCCAGTGTTGGGTCTCCTGACCTCACAGTCAGTCTGCACACAGCCCCAGTGTTGGGTCTCCTGACCTCACAGTCAGTCTGCACACAGCCCCAGTGTTGGGTCTCCTGACTCACAGTCAGTCTGCACACAGCCCCAGTGTTGGGTCTCCTGACCTCACAGTCAGTCTGCACACAGCCCCAGTGTTGGGTCTCCTGACCTCACAGTCAGTCTGCACACAGCCCCAGTGTTGGGTCTCCTGACCTCACAGTCAGTCTGCACACAGCCCCAGTGTTGGGTCTCCTGACCTCACAGTCAGTCTGCACACAGCCCCAGTGTTGGGTCTCCTGACCTCACAGTCAGTCTGCACACAGCCCCAGTGTTGGGTCTCCTGACCTCACAGTCAGTCTGCACACAGCCCCAGTGTTGGGTCTCCTGACCTCACAGTCAGTCTGCACACAGCCCCAGTGTTGGGTCTCCTGACCTCACAGTCAGTCTGCACACAGCCCCAGTGTTGGGTCTCCTGACCTCACAGTCAGTCTGCACACAGCCCCAGTGTTGGGTCTCCTGACCTCACAGTCAGTCTGCACACAGCCCCAGTGTTGGGTCTCCTGACCTCACAGTCAGTCTGCACACAGCCCCAGTGTTGGGTCTCCTGACCTCACAGTCAGCCTGCACACAGCCCCAGTGTTGGGTCTCCTGACCTCACAGTCAGTCTGCACACAGCCCCAGTGTTGGGTCTCCTGACCTCACAGTCAGCCTGCACACAGCCCCAGTGTTGGGTCTCCTGACCTTACAGTCAGTCTGCACACAGCCCCAGTGTTGGGTCTCCTGACCTTACAGTCAGTCTGCACACAGCCCCAGTGTTGGGTCTCCTGACCTCACAGTCAGTCTGCACACAGCCCCAGTGTTGGGTCTCCTGACCTCACAGTCAGCCTGCACACAGCCCCAGTGTTGGGTCTCCTGACCTCACAGTCAGCCTGCACACAGCCCCAGTGTTGGGTCTCCTGACTCACAGTCAGTCTGCACACAGCCCCAGTGTTGGGTCTCCTGACCTCACAGTCAGCCTGCACACAGCCCCAGTGTTGGGTCTCCTGACTCACAGTCAGTCTGCACACAGCCCCAGTGTTGGGTCTCCTGACTCACAGTCAGTCTGCACACAGCCCCAGTGTTGGGTCTCCTGACTCACAGTCAGTCTGCACACAGCCCCAGTGTTGGGTCTCCTGACTCACAGTCAGCTGCACACAGCCCCAGTGTTGGGTCTCCTGACCTCACAGTCAGTCTGCACACAGCCCCAGTGTTGGGTCTCCTGATCTCACAGTCAGCCTGCACACAGCCCCAGTGTTGGGTCTCCTGACCTCACAGTCAGCCTGCACACAGCCCCAGTGTTGGGTCTCCTGACTCACAGTCAGTCTGCACACAGCCCCAGTGTTGGGTCTCCTGACCTCACAGTCAGTCTGCACACAGCCCCAGTGTTGGGTCTCCTGACCTCACAGTCAGTCTGCACACAGCCCCAGTGTTGGGTCTCCTGACCTCACAGTCAGTCTGCACACAGCCCCAGTGTTGGGTCTCCTGACCTCACAGTCAGTCTGCACACAGCCCCAGTGTTGGGTCTCCTGACTCACAGTCAGTCTGCACACAGCCCCAGTGTTGGGTCTCCTGACCTCACAGTCAGTCTGCACACAGCCCCAGTGTTGGGTCTCCTGACCTCACAGTCAGTCTGCACACAGCCCCAGTGTTGGGTCTCCTGACCTCACAGTCAGTCTGCACACAGCCCCAGTGTTGGGTCTCCTGACCTCACAGTCAGTCTGCACACAGCCCCAGTGTTGGGTCTCCTGACCTCACAGTCAGTCTGCACACAGCCCCAGTGTTGGGTCTCCTGACCTCACAGTCAGTCTGCACACAGCCCCAGTGTTGGGTCTCCTGACCTCACAGTCAGTCCTGCACACAGCCCCAGTGTTGGGTCTCCTGACCTCACAGTCAGTCTGCACACAGCCCCAGTGTTGGGTCTCCTGACTCACAGTCAGCCCTGCACACAGCCCCAGTGTTGGGTCTCCTGACCTCACAGTCAGTCTGCACACAGCCCCAGTGTTGGGTCTCCTGACCTCACAGTCAGTCTGCACACAGCCCCAGTGTTGGGTCTCCTGACCTCACAGTCAGTCTGCACACAGCCCCAGTGTTGGGTCTCCTGACCTCACAGTCAGTCTGCACACAGCCCCAGTGTTGGGTCTCCTGACCTCACAGTCAGTCTGCACACAGCCCCAGTGTTGGGTCTCCTGACCTCACAGTCAGCCTGCACACAGCCCCAGTGTTGGGTCTCCTGACCTCACAGTCAGTCTGCACACAGCCCCAGTGTTGGGTCTCCTGACCTCACAGTCAGTCTGCACACAGCCCCAGTGTTGGGTCTCCTGACCTCACAGTCAGTCTGCACACAGCCCCAGTGTTGGGTCTCCTGACCTCACAGTCAGTCTGCACACAGCCCCAGTGTTGGGTCTCCTGACCTCACAGTCAGTCTGCACACAGCCCCAGTGTTGGGTCTCCTGACCTCACAGTCAGCCTGCACACAGCCCCAGTGTTGGGTCTCCTGACCTCACAGTCAGCCTGCACACAGCCCCAGTGTTGGGTCTCCTGACCTCACAGTCAGTCCTGCACACAGCCCCAGTGTTGGGTCTCCTGACCTCACAGTCAGTCTGCACACAGCCCCAGTGTTGGGTCTCCTGACCTCACAGTCAGTCTGCACACAGCCCCAGTGTTGGGTCTCCTGACCTCACAGTCAGCCTGCACACAGCCCCAGTGTTGGGTCTCCTGACCTCACAGTCAGTCTGCACACAGCCCCAGTGTTGGGTCTCCTGACCTCACAGTCAGTCTGCACACAGCCCCAGTGTTGGGTCTCCTGACCTCACAGTCAGTCTCACCAAAAGGGTGGACAAAATAACAACGCCAGGTTCGTTGAACAATGACTTGTCTGTATCGTTCACATTGTGTTGGCTTGGGATACTTCGTGTTTGGTATTTGTGTTTAGTTCTTTCTTTGTTAGACTGAATTTACCATGTTAACCCGGGCTGCTGTACCAGGGGAGAGCACACGTCGCCGCTCTGCAGCGCTTCCTTTTCTTTGAAAAAAGTCTTTTTTTCTGTATGCTTGTATTTCTGTTTACTTATGAAAGTGCAATTTTCTGCACAGTTTTAACAGAGACAACCCCTTTTGGGCGTGGGATCTTTAACGTTCGCTGGACGCGTGCTGCATACGGGACATCGGTTTATTGTTTCATTCGACAAAACTGGCACCTAGACCACCGCTTAGAATCTAGTAGGAGGGGTGAGACAAAAATCCCTGTCTGATTCATGATTCGAACTAGGGTTTCTCACATCCTAGGCAGATGCTTTAACGGCTAGGCTACACACAGTCTGTTAAACAAGACATCATGAATGCCACTGTTGTTAAGGAATTCTGCTTTCCGAGGGAATTAGCTGCACCTGCTTCCACACTGTCAGGAAACTTAGGAATGCTTTATTAAAGTGACGAAGTAGCCAGCTCCCGGGCAAGCAACCTTCGTTCACGAAACGATGTTTCCGATCCAATTTTTTAATGTTTCCTATCAAATTTTTGATCAAGTGTAATCATGATGGGATGTTAGTAGCTTTTTGTGTTATGACTAATATTGGTACCAGTTGAACACCTGCGTATGACAGTTCGTGAAAAGAATGGCGATAAACGTATGAAGCTATAATGACGAGAATACATTAAAACCAACGACTTAGCATAATTCGTGATAGGTGAAAAATCAAACTCATAACTGTTGTGTATATTTCCAGTTATAAGAACGTGCACTTGATGAAGTTCGTTACATGTAGGACATAAGTTATTGAATTGTTGGAGACACCAGGTGAAAATCAATAACTAAAAAAACAAGTATCACTGTTATTGTTAGAATTACAACTATGCTGAGCTCTTTAAAAAAGAGAAACACGCTTATTGTGTTCCAGGAGGAAGTTCAAAGGTAATTATGTAGTATACCCGAATGCTTGACACTGTTCTTTTTACGTCAAAATACCTGTACTTTGCTTCTGCCCGTCACGAGGGCGTTACTTAGTCTTGCTTTAAAAATAAGACCGTACATT
>JAPXFY010000017.1:60293842-60298842 GCA_030674185.1 Monoplex corrugatus
ATCAGTTCCCCATACTGTCATACACAAAAATTATTACAGTGTCATATGTTCACACACGCACACACAAACAAACAAACAAACAAAAAACCACCACACACACACACACACACACACACACACACACACACACACACACACACACACACACACACACACACACACACACAAGAGAGAGAATAAGAGAAAGAAAGAGACGTTTTGACGCTGACAGTTAGAGAGAGAGAGATAGAGAGAGAGAGAGAGAGAGACAGAGAGAGAGAGATAGAGAGAGAGAGAGAGAGAGAGAGAGAGAGAGAGAGAGAGAGAGAGAGTATATCCATGCATTTTAGAGCAGTAACACCCACGTTACCACATAGCTGTTAAAAGCTAGCGATGTGCTATACATGAAATATTGACTGCGGCCCGAAAACATGTCGGAACACTGGTTGGCTGTTAAAAAAAAACCACACACACGCACGAACACGAACACGAACACGAATACAACACACACACACACACACACACACACACACACACACACACACACACACACACACACACACACACACACGCACGCACGCACACACACACACACACACACACACACACACACACACACACACGCACACAAAACCAATGTGCAGTCAGTGGAACATTTATGGCACTCTCCCTATAACTTCACTTCCGTCGTTGTTGTCGTAAAGTCTTGGTCGTAATGTTATGGTTTATGGGAGACACTTGAAATGGAGCACGTACTTTCAACTTAACAGCAGTCTCTGAGTATTATGAGCGGGGCGGGGAGGGCTAGGATTGGGGTCAGCAGGGGTCACAGTGGGGATAGATGGGTTGAAAGAATGGAGAGTGACAATAATGAGCGGAAACGTAATAGAGCGAAACAGCCACATTCAAATAAACTAGAAAAACAAACGCCTATAAACATACACAGACAACACAATGCAATACAACACAACACACACTCACGTTCACGATGACTAAGGATATCATCGGGACCCCCTGTGAGAACCACATATCAACAATTACATACACTACAACAAACACATCTCTGTTTGACCATATAGAAGCCTACTGTAGATCAAGTGGACATTGACACAGTAATGTTTATTTTAATTTTTTTTACTGTGATTTGGTGACCATAACGAGAAATAAATGTGTGCGTGTGTGTCAGGGGAGGGGGGGGGGGTGGAGAGAAAGAGAAGGAAAAAAGATTTTTTCATTAAGGCCATTACTCACCCCCCCCCCCCCCCCATGAAGGAATGTATTGACAAAAGTTTGTAGATATTACTCATCAGAACGTTCAGATATTGATACAAAAACAACATACAAATAAACTACAAATAAAGAAATGCACAAACATATGGATATCTATAAAATATTATTTACGTTTTAAGAGATTTGTATAAAAGTAATGATTAATCTATTATCACTAATTCATTTGTTTTTTGTCAAGAGAAGTTGAATAAATGTTGTTCCTTTGGGGAATTCATAGCATTTTTTGTGTAGAATCAGTTGTTTTCTTAGATTATAAAGAGCATGACACCTTTCAGGAAAATGAACTTCATTTTCAGTGTCATTGTTGCGTAGATTACGTGTCTTCTTATTAAAAAACAACAACTGCCGTATATATTCTGGAATGCATAACAATTTCTGACATGCTACACCTAAATGTTGCCACTGCTTGCTTGATAAACATATTTGTACACATTAAAATGTTGGGTTCAGTGTAGTTTCAAAATTTTTAACATTATGCATGATAAAAATCTGTCGCATATGACCAATACGGCAATAGAGAGAGGGTGGGGGTGAGGAGGGTATGCCCACAGCTATGCTCAGTTGATGAATGCAGTGACTATAGTCGTATTACATGTTATGTAAAACGATGTTGATTGTTTTTTGTTACAGCAACATTCGCTACTTATGACGTGTGTGAGTGAGTGTATAGTGTGTGTGTATGTGTGTGTGTGTGTGTTGTGTGTGTGTGTGTGTGTGTGTGTGTGTGTGTGTGTTGTGTGTGTGTGTGTGTGTGTTGTGCGCGTGCGCGTGAGTGTGTGAGTGTGAGTTTATGGTGCGTCTGTGTGTGTGTGTGTGCGCGCACGCGTGTGTGTGTGAGTGTGAGTTTAGGTGTGTGTGTGTGTGTGTGTGTGTGTGCGCGCGGTGTGTATGTGTATATATGTATACAGCGCTATAAGGGAGTTCTAGTTTATACACAGAACACACACACGCCAGCACACTGAATGTCTCCAGACATTCACGAACACACTCAAACAGAAACACACACACACACACACACACACACACACACACACACACACACACACACACACACACACACACACACACACACCCACATAACACACAACACATTCACACACACACACCACATAACAACACCTTTATAACGTCATATACTGTTTGAATGGTGGTATCTTCGCCCTTCTTCCCTTCTTCACAGTGTACAAACTTTGTGTATGCATCAAAATAAACTATATCAGTGTGTATTTATCGTTTGATCACCTGTCGATTCTGGTTCAGTTTCTTTCTCTGTTTTTTTACATTCTGTTTTATTTCAAAGTAGAAACAAAGATTAAAAAAAAAAAAAAAAGGAAAAAAGGCGGAAAAAGAAGGAGGACCCCCGAAAAAACAAACAAACAAACAAACAAAAAAAACAACCAACAACAGACGAAAGGTAAATGAAACGTGCACAGCCGTCAAATCAATCCGGCATTCCGCTTCATCTCCCTTGTTGCCAGGCAACAGGACGCGTGTTTATTTTGCCTTCCCCACTGGCTTGAAGCTGGCTGGACATGTGAAAGGATGGATGGGATTGCTAGTTGCCTTTTATCTCTCCCTCAGACACACACGCCCGCAAACAGACTGGATAGAGCGCACTCAAACGGAGCACGCGCGTTCACACACATATACACACACGTACGCACGCACGCACGCATGTGCGCGCACGCGTACATACATGCAAGAGAGAAAGAGAGAGAGAAGAGAGAGAGAGAGAGAGAGAGAGAGAGAATGTGTGTGTGTGTCTGAGAGAGAGAGAGAGAGAGAGAAAGAATGTGTGTGTGAGAGAGAAGGGAGAGAGAGCGGGAGAGAGAGAGACAGAGAATGTTGTGTGTGTGTGTGTGTGTGTGTGGTGTGTGTGTGTGTGTGGAGAGAGAGAGAGAGAGAGAGAGAGAGAGAGAGATGAAATGAAATCAACGTTTATTATCCAGTGGTATTGGTAAAAGCACACAGGCCGCAAAGAGAACAAGAACATGAGCATTTTTTTTAAACAAGGGTTTAAGATAAGCAGTGTAGGTGTGCATATGTACTTTTTTTTTTTTACATCCAACTCTTGCCCGAAGAGGGTCTACACTACACATGAATTATACATGAATGAACATGAATATTTCAGCTGTGCGAGCATTGGAATATCGGTGAAATTAAACTTCAAAGAAATAACTTTTGAATATCCGTACTGAAATAGTAAATATACATTAGCTATTGATCTTATTGTCAGACAGTAAAAAAGTTAATTACTTCATGAGGTGTCACAGTCATACCTCTTCTTAAGAGACATAGAGAGAGAGGAGGGGGAAAGAGACAGGGAAGGAGGGACGAAGGGAATGAGAGAGAAAGAGAAAGAAAGAAAGAAGAGAGAGAGAGAGAGAGAGAGAGAGAGAGAGAGAGAGAGAGAGAGAGAGAGAGACCCAAGTATGTAGTTGACAGTCAGATTTTAGGGGTGTGTGTTTTGTGTGTGTGGTGGGTGTGTGGTGTATGTTTGTTTGTGTGTGTGGTTATGTGTGTGTGTATGTGTGTGTGTTGTGTGTGTGTGTGTGTGTGGTTTATGTGTGTGTTTATGTGTGTGTGTGTGTGGTGTCATATGTGTGTGTTGTGTGTGTGTGTGTGTGTATGTGTGGTGTTGTGTGTGTGTGTGTGTGTGTATGTGTGTGTGTATGTGTGGTTATGTGTGCGTGTGTATGTGTGTGTGTCAGTGTGTGTGCGGTATATGTGTGTGTAGTTATGTGTGTGTGTGGTTATGTGTGTGTGTGTGTGTGTGTGTGTGTGTGTGGTGTGTGTGTGTACAATTTGTGCTGTTGACATCTGTCGGATCATTATATAACATTACAACTGGAAGACAGGAGGGAGTATATCATGGCTTTTCGTGCTTCAAATAGTGTCTGCACAATGTGGACAACGTATCACACAGACAGAACATTGTTGTCGCGTTGAAATAATAGTAGACACATAGGCACGTTTGCATTACACACACACACACACACACACACACACACACACACACACACACACACACACACACACACACACACACACACACACACACACACACACACACACACACACACACACACACACACACACACTCATACGTATACACACACATAGACACACACACAAACACAGGCACGCACGCACACACACAAACACAGGCATGCACACACACAGAGGCACACACACACACACACACACACACACACACACACACACACACACACACACACACACACACACACACACACACACACACGCCACACACACACACACACAATCACAAAGCCTTTATTGAAGAGCAAAACCTGTCGTCTCCCATTTGTGTGCTGAGCAAACTTGCCTGTTTCCGTCTTTAACCTTTCAAAGACACAGTACAATAAGGTGTGTGTGTGTGTGTGTGGTGTGTGTGTGTGTGTGTGTGTGTGTGTGTGTGTGGTGTGTGCGTGTGAATTTGTGCGTGTGTGTATTGCGTGTATGTGTGTGCATGTGTGCGTGTGTTTGTGTGTGCGCACCCGTGTGTGTGTGTGTGTGTGTGTGTGCGCGCCCGCGTATGTGTGTGTGTGTGCGTGTGTGTGTGTGTGTGCGCGTGTGTGTGCGCGTGTGTGTGCGCGTGTGTGTATGTGTGAGTTCCTGTGTGTGTATGCGTGTGCATGCGTGTGTGTGTGCGTGCGTGAGTGTGTGTGTGCGTGCATGTGTGTGTGCGCGTGTGCGTGCAATGCAAA
>JAPXFY010000017.1:60301342-60311342 GCA_030674185.1 Monoplex corrugatus
GATTTACAACACATTCATGGCTGTAAGAAACAGTGTATGTAGAAGTTGCCAAATAACACATACTCTGCGAAATCAAAGAGAGAGAGAGAGAGAGAGAGAGAGGAGAGAGAGAGAGAGAGAGAGAGAGAGAGAGGAGAGAGAGAGAGAGAGAGAGAGAGACTGCGAGCCCAGTACACACAAACCAAAACACCATTGGCGAGGGCGGGATGAAGCAAACACCGGAGATAATCCACATGTACATAATTATGATGCCACACTTTTATGCGACATCAGCGAGAATAGAACACAGCCGTTTCTTGCTGTTTCATTGACGTAATACCTCATTTCCCTTCTAGAAAAGGTTACCATCCAACCTCTCACCGGAAACCGGAAACGGGGGTCAATATTGGTCATGGTGACTGCAGGAGGGGCCAAAAGGGGGACAGACAGACAGACGCTGACTGACTTCGGCCACCGTTGACGGTGTGAAATCGGATTTGCTGAGTAAACCCGTCAAACGGCTGGCCCTTTTCACTGTTAAGTGTTGACACATCTAACCGACCGTTTGTATACTTGACTAACAACTTTGACTTGACAAACGCAGGACTAATATTCTATCCTGACACCTCCGCCCCTCCCCCACCTTACTAAGGTAAGACTTACACTCGCCCCTCTCTCAAATCCGTAGGATTAACCCCCCCCCCCTCTCGTGGTTCGCGTGAATTGTTAGCCTTTAGAGGCAGCTATCTTTTCTGTTGAGATGGTGGGTGGAGAAGGCTGGTGGATGTAAAGAAATGTGAACTCTTGAGTCAACTGAGGGCAAATGGTTTCTGAAGGGCAGTGTCGTTTCCTTCAACTAGACAAACAATTAAATCTAGATTATACACAACTCTTTTGGGACTGCTGACCGAGTTACTGAGGCTTTCAAGGTAATGTTTTTTTTCCCCCCAATCAGGTGGACGAGAAGCAAGTAGATGAATAAGGCCTTCTGAGAAAATTGTTTACACATTACGCGCATTAACCCTTTGACTCCTGCACCCTATCCACTAACTGCAAAAACTTAACCCTTTGACTTCCTCACTCTGTCCACCAGCTTCCTGCAGGAAGCTGGTGGATGGGGTGAGATAGTCAAGGGTTAAGTTCTTGCTTTGCTATCACTTATGATGATGCGGGATACTGATGGACAGGTTGCGGGAGTCAAAGGGTTAAAAAGATTAACAAAGAAATCTGACCATAATCTTGTTATTGATTTTCTAATGATACAGACTTTGGATATTATTCCCAGTTTGTCCAGAGGGATTCATCGCCTGTCAGACAATTCTATACGCGTTCAACCCGTGCTATCTGACAGACTCCTTGAGCCTGTGCAAAATCTATGCTATAACATGGTCTTGAAATGGACAGGGGAGGGGAGTGGGGAAACAGACCATGTCAAACACAAGTTGATACCATATAATGGGCAGCGAACAGGCCAGTTTTCAGACTGCAGGCTGGGACTGAACTCCTGATGTTAGATCTTGTGTTCACGGCTCTGTTTACCCTTTGACTCCTGCACCTTGTCCATCAGCATCCAGCATTGCCAACCATGCTAGTAAAGCAAAAACTTAACCCTTTGATTCCCTCACCCTATCCACATGCTTCCTGCAGGAAGCTGGTAGATAGGGTGAGAGTCAAAGGGTTAAGTTTTTGCAGTTGGTGGATAAGGGGCAGGAGTCAAAGGGTTAAAGTTGACGGTTTTTGTGCCCATCATTTTGCTTTATAATTAGATATCTGAACACTGTTAAAGTATATGAAATAAAATATGGTGTGCATACGTACCTGCGATTTGATTGAGAATCTATGACACGTTGTGCATAATTTCATCTACCTAGTCATTACTAAAATTGTGTCATTGCTTACTTTCTGACGTAGCCTCCACTTTCCCTGCCTACGTAGTGATCTGTCCCTGTCTGAACAGTCCGTGCAACGTGTGTTATTTACACTGCTGACGACTGACGTCTTCATTCACAGGCGTGTGTCTTGTCAAATGCTGTTTCTGATCAACAAGTACTTAGGCAAAGACAGGCATACAAGTTAAATGATGACACAGTCCCGGTCTTCTGCTTCCTCAACTTCCTAAGGATGAAATAAGACACGTTTACAATACAAAGACACGTTTACAATACAAAGACACGTTAAATAGTTACAGAGTAAGATTTAAAAAAAGAAAGAAAAAAAGAAAAAAAAAGATAGTCTTCACGACAAAGAAAATATGAAAAATATGAAATTACAGACACATACAAACAGCACGCCAGCGCGCGCCAGATACAGGCTGATCTTTTAATTAAACAGGATTGTGTATTTTTCCTGGCATTTCGTGTTTTGAAGCATATCGTGATGTGGATGGATACGTAACGTTAACTTTACCATGTGTGCTTGTAATTGAAGATCAGTTGTCAGCAGTACAAACTGTCCATGCTGCACGCACAATCCAGGTAAGGATTGGCAGTTAGTGGGTAGGAAAAGGGTGTCGCAGCCCCTGTCGAATTCAAACAGTAAGGCGATTTTAGAAAAAAAAAAAAAAAGGGCAAAAATTCTTACTCAAATCTCAGACATGCATATCAAAAACATTGTTCTCACTTACGCTTATAACAAAAAGTGTACAGGTAGCTAATCCATAATACAATAACGATGGGCAAAAAAAACAGTTAACATGTAATACCAACTGAACCAGCCTGGCCTAAAACTGTGTCCCGCGTTAAGGTCAAACCCAGACCAACTGAGCTAACGGGATACTAAAAAAGACCGAACTCAGTAATACAGAACTTAAACACATAGATGCGGTCTTTGACATATCAAATTTAAATATTTTGTGAATCGTATTCGTCTTAGCAATTGCGTTTGTAAACATGGAAGATGGATGAGTTTACAGCAAATACAGGGCCAACAACCTGACAAGCTTCAGGCAACTAAATATTGTTTCCGTGTAAGGGTATTGACTGACAAGGTATTTCGAATATGATTAAGTTAAGATAAAGTAAGGTAAGACAAGTTAGGTAAAGCTTTTCCTGTAACCTGAAGTCATAGGAGGTGAGGTAATAGGGACAAACTTTTCTCGGGGCAAATGATATGAAGGTACCCTTTACCTTATCCAACCATGAACAATTCAGGTACCCATTCGCAGCTGGGCGGATTGCATAGGTGTTTTCTTTTCGAGGAAATCTTGAACTTAGTCAGGAATTCGGTCAGACAGGAAGGCTGGAGATCTACCTCTATGCCATGCATGCTACACCAAGTAAGAACATTGTTGCATTCATTGGTACCAAACCAACCAACCACCCAATCAACCACCCAACCACCCACCCTACCAGCAACCAACCAACCAGCAACCAACCAACACCAGCCAGCCAACCAACCAACCAACCAACCAACCAACCAACCAACCAACCAATCAACCAACCAACCAACCAGTTGTCAGGAGAATTAGGATACCGAAAAATCTTTATTAACGTCATTCGCCTACGAGAGAGAGAGAGACAGACAGACAGACAGAAGAGAGAGAGAGAGAGAGAGAGAGAGAGAGAGAGGAGAAGAGAGAGAGAGAGAGAGAGGAAGAGACAGACAGACAGACAGACAGACACAGAGAGAGAGAGACAGACAGACAGAGAGAGACAGAGAGAGAGGGAGAGAGAGAGACAGAGAGAGAGAGAGAGAGGGAGAGAGAGAGACAGAGAGAGAGAGAGACAGAGAGAGAGAGAGAGAGAGAGAGAGAGAGAGAGAGAAGAGAGAGAGAGAGAGGAGAGAGAGAGAGAGAAAGAGAGAGAGCACAATGATCCATCTCCAACACTGAAATCATTCGCATACAAAGACAAGCGGGCGCGCGCATACATACATATACACATCACGTGCGCGCGAACACACACACACACACACACACACACACACACACACACACACACACACACACACACACACACACACACACACAAAACACACACACACACACACACCCTCTCTCTCCCTCTCTTCTCTCTCTCTCTGTCTCTCTCTCTCTCTCTCTTACTCTATCCTTCACTTCATTCCGCATCTCCCTCACACATACTATTAACAATACAAATGCCATACGACGGACACATCTTCAGTTTAGAACTGTCAGGTAAGTTTTCACTGAGCTCACACCTGCAGTCGGAACTAATTTGCCTCGGGGGAAGAAAACCGTGGAACAATGAGAGAGGTAATATACCTTGACTTACCTTTCAACACACCTGCTCCTCTCTGCAAGTAATGCAGGTCATAAGGTCTCACCACGCCGCCGCCTGTCCGTGTGTGTGTATGTGTGTGTGTATGTGCGTGTGCGTGTGTGTGGTGTGGTGGTGTGTGGTGTGTGTGTGTGTGTTGTGTGTGTGTGTGTGTGTGTGTGTGTGTGTGTGTGTGTGTGTGTAAAACTATTGTTGACATTAAACGAGAAATAAATTCCTGCATAACCACCTCATTTCTTTGACTGTTGTGTTCGCTTCTTTTCTAGCTGTAAAGGATTTTGTCGTCGTTCGTATGGAAGACAACCGCCTCCCAAAGATGCCCCTGTACGTACAACTGAAGCAGAGAAAACCATGATCAGGGAAGACAACTAAAATGATACAAGGCTACTCTGAAGGCCAGCCTCATCAGCTGTGGCATCAACACCACCACAACAACATACCACGTTGGCTACAGCACTGCACGCAGGACACAATCACATTTGAACAGCTCAGAACAGCATGTATTTAACCCTTTGATTCCCGCACCACCCTATCCACCAACTGCAAAAACTTAACCCTTTGATTCCCTCACCCTATCCACCAGCTTCCTTGCAGGAAGCTGGTGGATAGGGTGAAGGAATCAAAGGGTTAAGTTTTGGCTTTGCCAGCAGGATGTTGGTGGACAGGATGCGGGAGTCATAGGGTTAACGGAAGAGGAACCGGCTAAGGCAGAACCCAGGGTCGCAAGACTCCTTCCCATGGGTTGTCTGCGTGAAGAATATGTAGGTACCCCCAGGGCTGATTTTCCATCACACACGAAGACCCACATCAGGCATTAGGGACAACTATGCCTCCTTATTTGTCGGATCTACGGACACGCAGAGACGTGTGTGTGTGTGTGTGTGTGTGTGTGTGTGTGTGTGTGTGTGTGTGTGTGTGTGTGTGTGTGTGTGTGTGTGTGTGTGTGTGTGTGAGTGTGTGTGTGTGTGTTGTGTGTGTGTGTATGTGTGTGTGTGTGTATGTGTGTGTTGTGTGTGAGTGTGTGTGTCCGCGCGTGCGTGCGTACGTGCGTGCGTGCATGTGTGTGTGTCTATCTTTGCGTGTGTTTGTGTGTGTCTTTGAGACGGAGAGAGAGAGAAGGAAAGAGGGGGAGAGAGAGAGGAAGAGAGAGAGAGAGAGAGAGAGAGAGGAAGGGAGTTAGAGAGTGTGTGCGTGTGGTGTGTGTGTGTGTATGAGTGTATGTGTGTGTGCGTGTGCGAGCGTGCGCGCGCGTGTGTGCGCGTGCATATGCGAAGGTGACGAAGAGACCGACATGATTTGAAGACAGTCGATCCTCACAATGGATTTTCGTGTGGAATTAGGGCAGCACTCCTTGGGAAGTGTGCGTTGCTACAACACCACTGGTTGTGTTTTTGTTCGTGAAATTGGATTTTTGCTTTCTTTTTATGTTGTTGTTGTTGTCAGGGACAGCTTCCATACCACCATTGGTCCACGAGTCCTTGGTTTATCGTCTCATCAGAAAGACTGGCACCCATACCACAATCAAGCTCCAGTGAACGGATGGAATGTCTGTGCAGTCGGTAATGAAGCCGAGACTTTGTGGACTCCACGCTTCCTAAGCAGCTTTTGACCCTATGATTCCCGTACCCGATCCATCAACTGCAAAAACTTCAGCCTTTGACTACCTCACCCTATCCGCCAGCTTCCTGCAGGAAGCTGGTGGATAGGGTGAGGGAATCAAAGGCTGAAGTTTTTGTTTTGTTAGTATGGTTGACAGTGCAGGATGCTGGTAGACAGGATGCGGGAGTCAAAGGGTTAACCTGTAGACCACCTCTCCCCCATTGTGGTCTGTTGGTGGTAACGGTGTGTTGCAATTGTCTGATTGATTTGGCCTCAATACCTGTTCAAGAGCTGTAGTTGTTGAGCTATTTCTGGCTGTCTTCACGTCATGTTGGTCTCTTCGTCACCTTAGTAAAACGCACACGCACACGCGTACATACGCACCTACACACACACACTTTCTCTGTCTGTCTTCTCTCTCACCGTCTCACAGACACACACAATCACACGCAGAGACAGACAGACAGACAGACAGAGCAGACAGAGACAGGCAGGCAGGCAGGCAGGCAGGCAGACGACACACACACACAGACACACACACACACACACACACACACACACACACACACACACACACACACAAAACACACACACACACACACCACACACTACACACACACACACACACACACACACACACACACACACACACACACACACACACACACACGACTCTGCGTCACCCTCTTCGCCTTGTTGCCTAACAACATCATCACACTGTTCTGCTGTCTTCAAGCTACTGTACCTCTCCCTGCCTACACGTATAATCTAAGGGTTTCGGAATGTGGACAGAGGAAAGAACATCGGAACATGTGCAATCTATGATCCAAGTAATGACAAACAATCTTCGATTCAAGTAATGATAAACAATCTTCGTTATGCAAATAACACCGTCTAATTGCGGAAAATAAAAAGAAAACATACAGAATCTTGTGAATATAATAGTAGGCTAATAGAAAACAGAAGCAAAGGGTTATAGAACTAATTAGTTAAAAGACTGAAGTCATATTAATCGGTAATAAACAGAAAATCCCCATACTTAAAATAATACCAAATGGCAAATCTCACCACACGGCAGATGCACGTTAGAAACATCCAGCAGAATTGGTCAAGCTAAAACAGCATTCAAGAAAATGAAACGCGTTCTTATCAACAAATGCCTATCAACTGACACCAGGAAGAGAGTTTTCCAGTGTTGTATAGAACCAATAGAGTTTACGGATGTTAAGCGTAAACAATCAACAAGCGAAGTCAGAACAAGATTGGGCAGCTGGAATGTGGTTTCTAGAAGAATGTGAAGAGTTCCGTGGACAGCAAAGAAAAAAAATGAGACAGTGTTGAAAGAAGCAAACATAAAAAGGAACATTAATGAGGAAGATTAGGAAAAGACAACATTTATAGGATATGTTATGAGGCAAGAGAAATTTCAGCAGTTAGCCACATTAGGAAAGCTGGAGGAAAAGGAGCACCAGGTAGACCTAGGAGAAATACTAGTTTTGCAGAATGGGTGGGAACAAAAAGGGTAGAGATAATACTTGCAGTGACACAAGGTAAGATTCGTATGAAGGGCCGTGATCACCATCGCCATGCGGCAAGGCACATGATGATACGATGACGATCCAAGTGCTTTAGAATATGGATGAAGAAAAGAACACTGGAACATGTACAGTCTGTGATCTGAAGGCTTTAGACAATCTCTGATCTGAGGACTTTTGAGTATGAATGGTTTAAAGAACATTGGGCCATTTCCAGTGTATGATCTGCGAACTTTACATGTAGAGTATAGACACAAGAAAGACCACTGGAGCGTGTTCAGTCTACAGGCTTTAGATAGTCTGTATTTTGAGGGGTGTATGAATAGAGAAAAGAACATCGGGACATGCACAGTCTGATCCGGGGACTTTAGAGTATGAAGGTATAAAAAGCATTTGAATGTATACAATCTGTGCTCCGAGGGCTTTGTAGAACATGAATGGCGTAAAGAACATCGGATATATAAACTGTGTTCTGAGGGCTTTTTAGTGTATGAATGATGTAAAGAACATTGGAATATGTACAGTCTGTGGTCTGAGGGCTTTACAGTATGAATGAAAGAAAGAACATTGAAACACACACCCTCGGTCAGTCTGCTGCATGTCGTTCTTTTTTTTTTCTGACGAGGATTGTATGCATATGAGAGAGAGAGAGAGAGAGAGAGAGGAGAGAGAGAGAGAGAGAGAGAGAGAGAGAGAGCTAATGCCTGATTTGGAGGTTATTGACACGAACACGTAAATATTGAGAGAGAGAGGAGAGAGAGAGAGAGAGAGAGAGAGAGAGAGAGAGAGAGAGAGAGAGAGAGAGAGCTAATGCCTGATTTCGAGGTTATTGACACGAACACATAAATATTTCACTTTAAGCCCTCGCCCATGTAAGGGCTACACTAATACAAATACACCATAATGCTCAAAGGGAATTCTTATTAACATTAAAAGTTAACTATAATAATGCTCATATAGAATTCTTATTAACATTAAAAATGAACTATAATGGCGTACAGGAATAAAAGATAATACAGGTTGCATTGACAGATAGAGAGAGAAACCCTTCTCACCTTCATCATGCCAAACCTTTTATTTTCACGTTAACAGAAATTGTACTGACGAGAGCGCGCGCGCACGCACGCGCGCGCGCGCCACACACACACACACACACCACACACACACACACACACACACACACACACACACACTTACTCAAACACACACACACACACACACACTTACTCAAACACACACATACACACACACACACATACACACACACACATACACACACACCACACACACACACACACACACACACACTCTCTCTTCTTTATACAGACGCACGCACACAGACACTGACAGGCAGACACACAGACACACACACATACATAGACACACACACACACACACACACACACACACACACACACACACACACACACACACACGCCGTGTACATATTACGGGCCAGTCTGACTGAACCTTCCCATTTTGTTTACAGGGGGAAAAAAAAACGGAACAGAACAAACCATCAAACAACTTAATGCACATCAGATGTGGAACGAGATTGTTCTTATTGATATTTGAACATCAAACCGGGAACTTTTATCCAGCAACAAACGACAGCTGCGTGGATCAAACAAATGACAAGGAAATTTGAGAAATCTGCGTCTCGTTCTTTTTTCTTTCTTCTTTTTTCCTCCCTCCATCATTCTTTCTTTACGAAACAGGGAAATTGATTGTAATGAATACAAGGCTAGATTGACTGACAGTCTGTTGCAGCCTCTGTTTGTATATGTACGTTGTCTCTGGGTACTTGTCAGTCTCAAAAGAACATAATTTAATAATAATAATAATAATAATATATTTTATTTATATAGCGCAAAATCTTGATAAAATCAAATCTAAGCGCTGATTACCGATTGTAATGAGCACGGGGCAAGCTGATTCTCTCTCTTTAATTTTTAAAGCGAGGAAATTGGTTTAACCCTTTGAATCCCGCACCCTGTCTACCAGCATCATGCATTGTCAACCATGCTAACAAAGCAAAAACTTAACCCTTTGAAACTCCCTCACCCTATCCACCAGCTTCTTGCAGGAAGCTGGTGGACAGGGTGAGGGAGTCAAAGGATTAAGTTTTTGCATTTGGTGGATAGGGTGCAGGAGTCAAAAGATTAATGTTTAAGATGGTTTAATGTTTTAGACTGACTGTCTCTCAACGTCCCTGCCTGTTTGTACTATAATTTGTGTAGATATCTACGTTAATCTCAAACGAGCACACTGATTTATATGTAAACGAGACCTGCTTGCTGTGTGTATGAAGCCAGCTTGGTGTCTGACTTGTCTTAAAAACGAGGAGACTGGTTTAATATACTGTCTCTCACAGTCTCTGCCTGTTTGTAGGCCAATATGTATGTCTGTAAGATGTCAGTCTCAATCGAACAAATTGACTTTTTGTGATGTGTACGAGGCAAACTGTCTATCTTTAACATTTGACTCCCGCAGCCTGTCTACCAGCATCCTGCACTGTCAACCATGCTAGGAAAGGTGAGGAAGTCAAAGGGTTAAGCTTTTTCAGTTGGTGGATAGGGTGCAGGAGTCAAATGGTTAAAACGAGGAGTTGCTTCAGTGTGATGATAATGGGCTCTCCTGTCGATCCAA
>JAPXFY010000017.1:60321342-60333842 GCA_030674185.1 Monoplex corrugatus
ATATGAGAGAGAGGGAGAGAGGGGAGAGAGGAGAGAGAGAGAGAGAGAGAGAGAGAGAGAGAGAGCCTGTGTGTGTGTGTGCGTGTTTTGTGGTGTGTGTGTGTGTGTGTGTGTGTGTGTGTGTGTGTGTGTGTGTGTGTGTGTGTGTGTGTGTGTGTGTGTGTGTGTGTGTGTGTGTGTTGTGTTGTGTGTGTGTGTGTGTGTGTGTTGCTACTACCGCATTGCTCACATGCCGTTCATTCTTGCTCCTGAACGCTCCGCTGGTCCAAGTTAATTTTGTCGTTTTTCCAGTGCCCCCTCGTGTGCGTGCGTGTTTGTATGTATGTAAGCCTATGTGGTCAATACAATAACGTATCATTATTATACAATACAAACAAGCGAGCTAGGAAATAAATGAAGAGGATGCGCACTTGATTGTGTTCGTATATATGCGCATGTCTCTGCAAGCGCGCATGTGTGTGTGTGTTTGTATACGCATTTGCCCTACGTTCGCGAATTCATAGCCCAACTCCAACCATATTTGTCATGCCTGCGTCTCTTTCTTTCTCCATACTTAGAAACTTTTTTTGGTCTTCTTTTCACCATATATACAGATCTATGTCTATCGATTAGTCATCCACTTAATCAGCCCGTAAGCTTTCCTCTATCCATCACCTGGCGTCCTCTCCTGCCTAGAGTGTCCACACGTTGCTAAGCAACAAGCCTGATGGCGGCAACTGGCTGTCAGTGACTGACAATGAAGTAGGTGGAAACAACGATCTGCCGAGCGGGTTTTTGTGTCTGGCACTGGCTGTTACACGTGCGTCTGTTTACAGCTGTCAGCCAGGATTTACTGTATCATTTCCAGTTTCAGTTTTTCTTAAGACAACCTTTCTGCGCTCGAAATATATTCCCTATGCGCTCTTGCCGCAGATGCTGTGCAATAGAAGAGGTCTAGAATGTTAAGGGCGCAGGTCATAGCCTTGCGCATAGACCAAACGCACTGTTAAGGTTTTGGAGTTGTACACAACTGACGGGTTCTTCTAGTAGCCTATATTGTATAACTATTGTCTGTGCTGGTATCACTCTGTTACCGAAACAAACTCAGGCCATCTGTAATGTCTTTTGAACCCTCCCCCCCCCCCCCCCCGACAAGGTCCTGAGTCTCTTCGTATCATAGACATTCAGGTCATCCGTCACCACAAAGTATTAACAACCTCCGCCCCACCCCCACCCCCGCCCATCGTCAGAAATACAAACAGTCGAAACTATTTCCAAACTGGTAACACAGAATCTATACTTTTGCCAGTCTTCAAGAGCATGACTAAAAAGAAGAAAAAAAAGAAAAAAAAGAAAAAAAAAACACCCTGAGGATCGACCCCTCGACCCTTGAGTTACCAGCATGGCGTTTATCCAACTGAACTGAAAGAGCCACTTCTACATCGTTATAAATCAGAACGCTGCTGTTTAGGCTTTACAGACTTAAGCCTAACTCTTTGCATTCTCCTCTGATGTGCTTTATCAAGTAATGTACTAACTCTTAAAATTCTGTTCATTTTTGAGACGACGACAAAGTGTGGATTCACCAAAACCAGAAATACCAGCACGACTAGTCACGTGTAATCTGACCAACATAATGGAGTAAAAATAATAACCAGAAACATTAATTTTTTAACGAACTTGAGCGCGAGTCAATCTGGCTTACGTGCTGTGTGCAGACGCATTTGGATATTGCTGTGGCTGTAGCCATATACAGACATCTGATCACAGTTATTTCTTGCATGACCTGGCTGTAATGGATATATCTCACTCAGTGTGGCTATGAAGCTGTAGAGCTGATTAACCCTCTGACTCTATCATCCTCTTCCTCAAACATATACCCAGCAACAAGGACAATGTGAACCAGTGAAAGGGTTATTGGCAGGTAGCAAGGAAATAAGATGTGGTCTTGGTGACGGAGAGAGACCGATAAGTCGTTTGCTGCTTCCTAGACAATTTTTTCTACAGATGGAATCATCTGGCTGCAGGAAGTGGATGACGGAAAGGAGAGAACAGATAAAATGGCATTGGTTAAGAAAAAGAATTAACAAAAATGAATACCGGTAAGTAGATAAATGATAAAAATTTGTTACGGATTTAAAATATGACGAAATGAGTGAATGAATGAATGAATGAATGAATGAATGAATGAATGAATGAATGTTTTTTTTATGAATTTAAAAATGATGAAAGAGAGGGAAAAGACTCAGCCAAATATCAGTGAAAAGAATGACCAGTCTTTGAGAGAACTGAACAGGGCTTAAAATTGACGTCTTCTGTGGACTTTTTGGCACCTAGACTTTGTGTGAATAAACTGATGATGTGTGTCAGAGCGTTAAGATGAGTGGCGTGAAGATAATTCCATTGAAACTTCAGCATGGAAATAGGGGCAGAAGAAAATTTGTATTTGTACCTCTTTCTTTTTTGTTTGTTTGTTCTTGTTTTGTTTTCTTTTCTTTCTTGGTCCTCTTCTTCTCTTTTTTTCCTTCGTTTAATTCTTTTTTTTAATATTTTGTTTGTCACAATGGATTTACCATGTCAAATTCAGGATGTTCTTCCTGAGGAAAGTCCATCGCTGCTGTGTAGCGCCATCCATTATTTTTTTTTCTGAATGCCTGCATTTCTACAGACTGATGCCATGGACAGCTCTGCTGTTAACGTAGGAATACAGTGGGATCTTTAGCGTACACCTAGCGTGTGCTGCACACTTGGACGTCCATTTATCGTCTCAACAGAAATACTAGCACCCAGACCATCTCCAGCCTTAAGATCTGGTGGAGATGGGGAGAAAAATCCTTGTCCAATCCGTGGTTTGGGCAGGTTCTTTAACCGTCAGGCCACAGACTCCACACATATAACCTTATATTATCACACCACGTTGTGACATTCGCCCCAGAAAAAGTGTGGATACTCAAACTATAAGAGGACTATAGTCACACTATTTTAAACCTCAGCCGAAACCATACCACTTACAGAGCTTTTTCCCACCATATCAGCTTTAAAGCAACATTGGACAGTGTCTGCGGACACAGCAACTGCAAGACTACTTTAAATAGCGAACAAAGGCACACTAATTATAAGAACCACGAATGCCACACTAATCCTGTCGTAGCATCGGACACAGTGATTAGAAGACAAGCAACACCACACTGTTTTATACAGAAACCAAGGACACGGCCCCAACAGGACACCAACACCACACACCATGGCGAGAGCTGTCTCTGTTTCCGTCACCGATAGGCCCAGGCATTATGATGTCACTCGGAACGTCACGAAGGACGGAACGTCATGTATGTTTGTCACGCGAAGTTGTCTGTTTTCTGTTTGTTTTTAACTAGAGTTTTCGTTGTTAAAACGTTGACTAATTCTTAAGGGAAGTGTTAAGTGCACAAACTTCATTGCTTATGTAACAATCGGTATGAACCGTTTGATTGAAGATTGATTGACAGATTATTGATTGATATGACTGGTTATTTTTAATAGAGAAATTAGACGTAGCCTAATTCCATGGGTCAGCCAGTAGTGGTCTGTGATAGGCCTTGTTGCTGGTGTTGGGAGACTTTGAATTTGTGACGCTCTATACACCTTATATGTTTTATACATACTTCCCCTTTCCGTTCCAAAAATACAGCGCTATATCCATCGATTTGTCACCCACTTAATTCAGCCCTTAAGCTCTCTCTGTCCGTCACCCGTCGTCCTCACCTGCCGAGAGTGTCCACACGTTGCTGGGCAACGAGCATCATGGCGGCAGTTGGCGGTCAGTGACTGACAATGACGTAGATAGACACAACGATCAGGTGCTGTGGTCTCTATCTGTCCGACACTAACTGGTGTCTGTCTGTCTGTCTGTCTCTGTAGCCATACAGAAACGAACGAGCATCTCAGCGTGACTATAGAGCTATTGACTCTTCCATTGTCTCGTCTTCTCCACCAACTTCCTGCTAGCAAGTAGCACGAAATGAGACTGTACAAGGCGACTGGCGTCATAGTGAGAGTTGATTAGTTGTTTGTCGTTTCCTGTATCACTCTTTCAGCAGCTGGATCTGTCTTTCTGTTTAACGGTCATGGCAGAAATGGAAAATGCACCTAATGAAAAGTCGTTTGTTATTGGGGGAAACGACACAGAACGAAGAACAAGGTAATCAAGCCAAGCTAACAATTTCCCTTTCCATTCATGAAGTTATTGCTTTCCACCGGAAATTCAAGATTTTTTTTAACTTCTCATAATCACTGTGACCTTGAAAATGCATACGATGAAATTCAAGACTTGACATGCACCTGTGGAGTGTCACAAAAGTGAGAACACAATGTAAACAGTTTCAGACGTTTTTGGGAAAGTGTTATTCATACACTTTTCTTAAAAAGTGCTGATTTTAGCACTATTTTGTGTTGCCTCAGTGACCTTGACCTTAACACCATAACTTCCAAACTTATGCATTTGTGAGTCCTCAACAGTCAACATCATTTCCCCGGAGATCACATGGAAACAGCTGAGAAAATCTTCTTAACACATTTTTATCACAAACACATTCTCTCTCTCTATCTATCTATCTATCTCTCTCACACACACACACACACACACCGCGCCGCGCGCGCGCGCACACACACACACACACACACACACACACACATACACACACACACACACACACACATACACACACACACACACACACACACACACACACACACACACACACACACACACACACACACACACTTACACTTTCTCTTTTTCTCACACACGCACACACCCCTCCAGTCGATATGAAATGATCACTCCTCCAGTCTTTTTTTGTTTGTTAAAGGAAGATCTTTTTATTCTTAAAATTCAAACTTCCTTATACGTACATGAACAATTTGAAATGGTAGCTTATTTTCAGACGTGACCATGTAGCAGCATTGGACACAACATCCAATAGCCAACCAACACCGCACAGTTTATACAAAAACCGTGGCCACACTATTCATAGGACAACCAGCATCACAAAAACCATGGCCACACCAATCATAGGACAACCAACATCACAAAAACCATGGCAACACAAAAAGACAATTAACATCACAAAAACCATGGCAACACAAAAAGACAACCAACATCACAAAAAACCATGACCACACCAATCATAGGACAACCAACATCACAAAAACCATGGCCACACCAATCATAGGACAAACAACATCACAAAAACCTTGGCCACACTAATCATAGGACACCAACATCACAAAAACCATGGCCACACCAATCAAAGGACAACCAACATCACAAAAACCATGGCCACACCAATCACAGGACAACCAACATCACAAAAACCATGGCCACACCAATCATAGGACAACCAACATTACAAAAACCATGGCCACACCAATCATAAGACAACCAACATTACAAAAACCATGGCCACACCAATCATAAGACAACCAACATTACAAAAACCATGGCCACACCAATCATAGGACAACCAACATTACAAAAACCATGGCCACACCAATCATAGGACAACCAACATCACAAAAACCATGGCCACACCAATCATAAGACAACCAACATTACAAAAACCATGGCCACACAAATCATAGGACAACCAACATTACAAAAACCATGGCCACACAAATCATAGGACAACCAACATCACAAAAACCATGGCCACACCAATCATAGGACAATCAACATCACAAAAACCATGGCCACACAAATCATGACAACCAACATCACAAAACCATGGCCACACCAATCACAGGACAACCAACATCACAAAAACCATGGCCACACCAATCACAGGACAACCAACATCACAAAAACCATGGCCACACAAATCATAGGACAACCAACATCACAAAAACCATGGCCACACCAATCATAGGACAATCAACATCACAAAAACCATGGCCACACAAATCATGACAACCAACATCACAAAACCATGGCCACACCAATCACAGGACAACCAACATCACAAAAACCATGGCCACACCAATCAAGGACAACCAACATCACAAAAACCATGGCCACACAAATCATAGGACAACCAACATCACAAAAACCATGGCCACACCAAATCATAGACAAACAACATCACAAAAACCATGGCCACACAAATCATAGGACAACCAACATCACAAAAACCATGGCCACACAAATCATAAGGACAACCAACATCACAAAAACCATGGCCACACCAATCATAAGACAACCAATATTACAAAAACCATGGCCACACCAATCATAAGACAACCAACATTACAAAAACCATGGCCACACCAATCATAAGACAACCAACATCACAAAAACCATGGCCACACAAATCATAAGACAACCAACATTACAAAAACCATGGCCACACCAATCATAAGACATTCAATACCGTACAGTTTCATACAGAAACTCTGGCCACAACAATCACAGGAGAACCCACAACACAAAAACCATGGTCACTTAAATTGTAGGACAATCAACGCCATGCAGCTTTATACAGAATCCATGGCCACACTATTCATAAGACAACCAACACCATACACTTTTATACAGAAACCATGGCCATACCATTTATAAGACAACCAACGCCACGCAACTTTATACAGAAACCATGGCCACACCATTTATAAGACAACCAACACCATAAAAACAACAGCCACACCAATCATACGACAAGCAACACCACACAATTTTATACAGAATACCATGGCCACACCAATCATAGGACAACCAACACCACACAATTTTATACAGAAAGCAAGGACACTGCAATCGTAGGACAACTGACGCAACACAACCCAAAAGCCGAACACTGCCGCTGCAATTAAGATGTAATTTATGGCGAGGGCAGTCTGTGTTTCCGTCACTGATGGGCCCAGTGCTTTCAACTGCCAGACTGGTGTCAGATTTACGGCTTTATGATGTCATACAATACATCACGAAAGACGGATTGTCGTACATGTCTGACGAAGTTGTCATTTATTTTGTTTGTTCGCTTTCCTTTTTGGGCTCAAGACAAAAAGCTACTGTTTTTGAGTTGTGTTCTTTCTGAGCATGTCTGAAGACACGCCTCTGTGACACGGTGGAATGAATTTTGATTGATGGATGGATTTGAAATGGCTTCATTTGTGTGTAATATTTGCGTAATGTAGAGAACATAAGTCAAATGAGGTTAGGGGAAATCATCAGCCAAGTCATTTAACTATTTCCATTATATTTTTGACCATTGTGACCGTGTTTTTTTGAGCTTTTGCAAATATAAATTTTGTTTGTTTTGTTTCTTCCCTCTTCAAACCCGTAGTTATTTATTAACATAATATTTCTTTTATATGATAACAAAAATAGAAAAAAAGGGTAAACCCAATGACGTATTTACAGTAGCTCCTACCATGTTATACCTTGAACGAGTCCTCCCTCTCTCTCTCCCCCTTCCCACCACTTGACACTCACTCACTCTTATTTAGCATGCTGCCTGAAACGGTAGTTCATCTATGTCCTTTTGAAGTAGGCTCGTGTGTTGATTGACTATCTGGTGGGGCTTGATTGTCCTCTACTTGCATGCGAGTTTCTACCCCTTCGCGTAATAAATAATAGAGATTATTGGGAAAAGGTTGGAGAGAGAGAGGGGTTGGGGGGAAGTGACGGTGCTTGCGCGCACGTGTGTGTGTGTGTGTGTGTGTGTGTGTGTGTGTGTGTGTGTGTGTGTGTGTGTGTGTGTGTGTGTGTGTGATTGTGGTGCACTGTTATGTAATGTGCAAGATGCATGCGCTCATGTGCCTGTGATGTAATAACGATGATGAAGATGATGACGATGATGATGATGATAATGCTGGTGGTGGTGGTGGTGCTGTAGATCTAATAACGATGATGATGATGATGAAAAAGAAGAAGAAGAAGAAGAAGATGATGATGATTATGAAACAACATGTATGTGTACTAGTTTTGTATGAGATACTGGTGGTTGTGGTGTTTGAATGATTATG
Source organism: Monoplex corrugatus (assembly GCA_030674185.1). Taxonomy (NCBI): domain Eukaryota; kingdom Metazoa; phylum Mollusca; class Gastropoda; order Littorinimorpha; family Ranellidae; genus Monoplex; species Monoplex corrugatus. Next base: position 60,329,323 of record JAPXFY010000017.1, read on the forward strand.
TAAAGGTTGTTTATTTCAGTAGGGGGTGAGGAAACGGTGGAGAAACCAAGATCGATTGAATGATAACAGCGACACGATGCCTTTGTACTCGGAGAAAAGGCCAACAGGGAGGCTCAGAGTGAGCGCCACTCCATTAGATCTCACTAGCTGATATTATATTGACGCCGGCTTCAGGTAGGGGATTGGAGTGGTGATGGGATGAGTTGGGGATATGGGAGGTAGGGAGGTATTGAATGGTACCGATGGGAGTCGTTGATCCGTTCAGTCAGATTATGGGTCGTTTGGGAAGGTCGTCTGACTGGAGTATGGAGTGGTTGGTTGTCAACAGCGCTTATAGAAAACAGTGATGTATTTTTAGTTCTCTTATGGATATTACGCAGGGACACGATGTAGTAGCTGGTTTTAGCACGTTAGCTCATGCAGCTTATGCGCTGACTTAAGGCTTCTGCCATGATCATTTTGGATCTTCTCCATCACATGGCACCAGTGTTGTGTCAGTGCATTATGATATGGAATTTATTCCGAGCGCGGAGACTTTATGTTGAGAACCTGAAACCTAAAATCTAACACTAGCCAACCCCAAACCCTAATTCTAGGATCGCTCTTCCTGTGAATGCATTGCCAACCCAAAAACTGAGGGTACGGCTTGGGGTGTGAAGTAATGGAACCTGGGTGTTATTCATGAGCAGGTCTACAGGAGTGACAGAATTGTTGTTGTTATTATTGTTTTTGTTGTTGTTAAAATTGCTAAACATTTAAAAAGAAAAGTAAACGTCTCAACTTACCTTTTAAGTTGATAAAACAATGAGAACAGACAAGTTGATAAAACAATGAGAACAGACAAGTTGATAAAACAATGAGAACAGACAAGTTGATAAAACAATGACAACAGACAAGTTGATAAAACAATGACAACAGACAAGTTGATAAAACAATGAGAACAGACAAGTTGATACAACAACAACAGACAAGTTGATAAAACAATGAGAACAGACAAGCTTATAAAACAATGACAACAGACAAGTTGATACTACAACAACAGACAAGTTGATAAAACAATGACAAGTTGATGGAACAATGACAACGGATAAGTTGATAAAACAATGACAACAGACAAGTTGATACAACAACAACAGACAAGTTGATAAAACAATGACAAGTTGATGGAACAATGACAACGGACAAGTTGATAAAACGATGACAACAGACAAGTTGATAAAACAATGAGAACAGACAAGTTGATAAAACAATGAGAACAGACAAGTTGATAAAACAATGACAACAGACAAGCTGATAAAACAATGACAACAGACAAGTTGATAATGACAGCAGACATGACCTCAGCACCTCAAGATCTTCAACAGGACAAGAACATCGCACAAACACGTTCACAAGACAGATACACCACGCAGTTACTTCGCTTTGTCAAAGTATTGACAGAAGAGGATCTGATCTGAAACAGAAGAGGGAAGGAGTGGAAAGGACGGCAATTATTGTGAAGCAAAGATGCTTTTATTTATTGCAATCTGTGTATTCATGTGTGTTTGTGTGTGTGTGTGAGTGTGTGTGTGTGTGTGTGTGTGTGTGTGTGTGTGTGTGTGTGTGTGTGTGTGTGTGTGTGTGTGTGTGTGAGAGAGAGAGAGAGAGAGAGAGAGAGAGAGAGAGAGGGATAGGTTGATGGAAAATGGAAGTTCTCCACACGCATGATTAAGAGAGTTTGAGATGTTTGTTGTTGTAATGTTTAGGGAGATGGGGTGGGTGTTACATATGTAACTATGAGAATGCGTTTAATAGATATATTCTACCGTCTCATGAAAGTGCTAGGCCTGAACCTGTACCAACTATAATTCCCCTGTACAGAAGCAAAACCGAAAGTATGTTGCCGCATAACGCACTCTGTTAGAGTTACGTGGTATCCCGTCCAACAATCGCTAAAATAGCACCAGATAGCACTCAGTTTCTGTGACATGATTTGTTACTTTTAGGGGATTGGGATGGTGGTGGATGGGGAGGAAACGTTGTCCTAATCAGTGAGATTTTGCATATCTGGAGGGAAGGAACGACACTTGTAGATTCCGATAGGAGGAAATGGTCATTGTGCACAGCACCTAAGGCGAGATAGTCTTTTTTCTTTGAGTTGGGTGGATGGGTGTTTGGGATGGGGGTAGTTGCCCCGTTCACTCAGACTCTGAGTCTCTTGGGTAGGGCAATTCCTCCTGATTGGGATAAGGAGTGGTGGTATGTGAACAACGCTTATACACGGTCTTTACGGTCTTTGTTTGTTGTTGGTTTTTTTGCGTGTTTTGTTGCTTTTGGGAGATAGGTTGGTTGACATAGAGGTAGACTATTGTCCAGCCTGGCTGCGCGAATTCGAGTCTGCCACTGGAAAAAAAATTGTGTGTGTGGCTTCCAGTCCACCTAGCTGTGAATGGGCACGTAAGCCTACTGGAGTCGAGGTAGGTAAATAACGAAAGAGAGCAGATGATCTCCGCCCTTATAATGCTGAACTCCAGAAAAGTTGAGTTCTCTTCCAGTTAGCTCTCTTTTGACCTCAGGGCTGTAGGACAGCTTTTTATCGGGTAGAGAGAGAGAGAGAGAGAGAGAGAGAGAGAGAGAGAGGAGAGAGAGAGAGAGAGAGAGAGAGAAGAGAGGAGAGAGAGAGAGAGAGACTTGATGGGCTTCAAAGGAACATAGGGCCTACCTATGACGGGTCCTGAATATCAGATGGGAGCAACACATCTGAATGAATATGTGGCCGGACGATGTGACATCAGCGGCATTGTCAACGAAGTGAAGAAGAAGAGATGGAGATGGCAGAACCACGAAGTCAAGCTGGACAAAACCGGACACCCTTACACCGCTCTGTTATGTACACCAACTGAGAAAAGAAACAGGGACATAAATCTAGTGATGCGCTGTTTAGCGAGAGACGAAAGAAGCCTGGAAGACGTGGAACGAGTTATCATCATTCCTGGCTCTCTTTGAAAGACTAGCGTGGCTGGAGATTGGTTACGCGTTATGCTCCACTTGGAGCTGAGAGGATTGAGGGAGGGAGGGAAGAAGGGGAAAAGCGTGTCTTTTGACATGAATTCGTTTGTCTTGAGCTCTAAATGCACAGTTCTTTTCGGACTGATAGCTCTTGAAATCTTAAAGCCATGGCGAGAGGCGGTTGGCAGAACATAATACACACAACGCACACCTGCTGATTCTCTTTCACTCCCTCTCCCTCCCTCCCGCCCTCTCTGTCTCCATGGCTCTGTCGCTGTCTGTCTGTCTCTGTCTGTCTGTCTCTCTGTCTCTCTCTGTGTCTGTGTCTGTCTCTCTCTCTCTCTCTGCCTGCCCCCCCTCTCTCTCTTTCTTTCTCAACGTAACGTAACGCAGCCGTTTAATGAACAAAACCCATTTCATTGACACGATATGTGCATACCCAATATTGACCCTTTTACTCTCTCACTCACCCTTTCCTCTGCGGAAAGTTGGTGGATAGGACGAGGGATTGAAAGGTTGTCTTATTCATCGTGAATGTCCGTTCGTTCGTTGTTTGCTGCATACATTCACTGCCGACGTGTGTTTCACTGAATGGAACATCTGATTCCCCAGCGAGCATGTAATGGACAGGGTGAACATAATGCTGTTCACTGGGTTTGCGTTCCCTGTGCCTTGTGGATTCGTCCCACAAGACTAGCGCAGATGTTGACTGTGCAGCTGGCGCAGGGCTTTGTTTTCCTTCTGGTCCTACCATTCGTTTTAGGGGAAGAAACAAGAAAAGGAAAGAAACAGAAAACGACAGCAGCGCTTGTAGTGAATGTCACTGAGCGAGTGTTTTGAAGGACCAGCTTTTGTTTGTTTGTTTTGTTGACCGATCGCATGGCTGATGAAGAGTCGTAAATGAATAAAGATATTGATATTTTTATTTTTTGTGTGCGAATGTGTGTGTGTATAAGAGAGATGGGGGATGGGGGATAGGGTCAACACCACAACGTTAAAAAAAAGAAACACACATACAGCTGCATGGCACCACACGTATGACTTAATTTTACTCGCCATCGCATTTTTACTGTGATCTAATCTGACCATTTCCAGTCAGTGTGACCATACTTGTAGACATATAGAGACCGGTAGCCCAATCAGCGGCACGTAGTCTATCGATCTGTCTCCAGCGTCCGGTAGTCTGTCGCATATCGCGCTACAGAGAGTTTGGAATTGGAGTTTGTTCAATAGGGGCTTATCGCACATGGACAATTTCATATGCGCTCCTCTCAAACGGACCAGCAATTATCTGGCAAACTCAAAGATCCTGTGCAAAACCCTGTGCGCTGGCGGGATGTCGAAATCGGGAGGAAGGAAGGCGGAGAGGACATATCACACACTGACATCACTAGAATGATTGGAACATTATGAAAACGGTGTTTTCTAGATGTTCATGAAAAGTCTCCCCCCCCCCCCCTTGTTTTGTTTTGTTTTGTTTTAGATATCTAAAAAGGTGATACGCGAAATAATATTATCATTCCTGGCTCGCT
>JAPXFY010000017.1:60336342-60346342 GCA_030674185.1 Monoplex corrugatus
TTTGGATGTGTATACAATTCCATGTATTCGCGATCAAATGTGTGTGTGTGTGTGTGTGTGTGGTGTGTGTGTGTGTGTGTGTGTGTGTGTGTGTGTGTTCGTTATTTCGTTTTATTCTTTTAACGTCTGTTCACATATCTATACACACTTACATCTCTCTCTCTCTCTCTCTCTCTCTCTCTCTCTCTCTCTCTCTCTCTCTCTCTCTCTCTCTCTCTCTGTGTTGTTGTTGTTCATAATACTTCAGCAATATTTTCTGTTGTTTTCATAGAAAACTACGGCAGACATGCAAGTTGGCCAATATGCTAATATCTGTTCCGTTGATAAATTTCATTTCATTTCCTTCGTTGCTGTACAGTACATAACTTTGGAGAATGCCAGAAACCCAATCACAGCCTGGTAGACTGGAGGAAACAGGTACGAAGTTTTACTCAGGTGAGATCGGTACCCTTGCAGATTCGTTCAGCAGACTGAAAAGCGATGCTGTACATGTGGTTGATCCTGTGTAAATCCATCTACACTGGCAGGGTCCCGCAATAGGGAGAAGGATACGGGACCTATGTAATACTGACACTACCAGAATGATTGCAGCATTAACCCTTTGGCTCCCGTGCCCTGCCCACCGGCATCCTGCTTTGTCAACCATGCTAGCGAAGCAAAAACTTAACCCTTTGACTCCCTCACCCTATCCACCGGCTTCCTGCTTGAAGCTGGTGGATAGGGTGAGGGAGTCAGAGAGTTCAGTTTACCCACTGGACGAGGCGGCAGGGAAGTTTTTAGTCCCGTTTTTATTATCCATTGTTTGGTGTCTGTGATCTGTTTGTGACCGTGCGTTCGCGCTTGACAAAGTTTAGTTGGCCGAAAATTTGCGCTTGTTTTGTTTTGTCTCGTTGGATACGCGCTTATATTGGTTTTCTTGTTCTTCTGGTTCAAAGAGTTAAGTTTTTTGCAGTTGGTAGGTAGGGTGTGGGAATCAAAGGGTTAAGGTTAGAGCACTCGGGTCTGTTTTATATTGCAGGCTAGGGAAGAGCTGGCTATGTCAGATCTTGAGTCGACACCTGTGTATCAAGCAAATGAGCTATCCAGCAGCAAAGAACGTCTTTAGCCAGCAGTCACTGTCCTCATTGAAACCTTGTTCACCTCTAACGTAGTGGGCTGAAAAAGCAGTAGAAGCCGTCAGTAGTCATTATCGACGGGACTGCTACCTTGCCCACCTGACCTACCCTCAGGTTATTTTGTTCTGGGTGGCTGGTTAATCTTTACGGTTGGGAGGGAAGCACGGGTCATTGGTCGCCACTTTTGAAGCTTGGCCTTTTGAGGCTTGGCAGAGCAATTATGGCCGTGGATAAATTGACTGAAATCAAGTTTGTGAAGAGACGAAAAGATTTAAAACTTTTCTTTGTTCGTTTACGTTTGGTGTCGACGTTTTTTGTGCTTGCGGGTTTATTCATTCATTTTTGTTTTCTGCTGATGGCTTGATACACAAATAGTTTATTGAGAATCTAGGCCCCATCCTCCCCTGCCATTGGAAGGCCCCAGCGCCAGGTTATTCTCTCCAGTCTTAGTGGTCTTCTGCTAGACACCTGTAATATTTAACAGATTTAAACGCAGAACTCACACATCTGTCCGTGTACGACGAATACTCGTACTTCTTGAAAGTTTAACAAATCCGATTGATACTCATCGAATAAATTCGAGTCTTTGAATACACGTAATGGTTTGGCCGATTAAAAACCCCATGGGGATGCGGGGGGCTCTTTCAATATAAATAGTATCCCCACCTCTGGAAATTCTGTGCTAGAAATTTCCTCTTTTCTGTCACTCTTTTTATTTTTTCTTCCTCCTTTGCTTTCTGTCATTTCTTCTATTATTTCTGCCTTGCTGGTCCATTCACCTGTATGTGTTCGATAAAGTCTTCCGTACTTTCTCTTAGGATTGATAATTGGGTACCTGTATTAAGTGCATTTATGGCTCAAGCGAAGTGAGATATGCCGAAGCTGAGAGAGAGAGAGAGAGAGAGAGAGAGAGAGAGAGAGAGAGAGGAGAGAAGAGAGAGAGACAGACAGACAGACAGAGACAGAGACAGAGACAGAGAGAGAGGAAATAAAATTTTTCTTTCCAGTGGTTTAGATATTAACACACACACCCCATTTAGATATCTGCCATGACTAGTCTACTTGTATTGAACATCAGAAAACTGGACAATGCAAAAGAATTAGCGTTTAAACAAAGTAGATAACAATCAAATTAAGGAAGACATTTTATCATGAATGCACACACCACACACACACACCACACACACACACACACACACACAAAACACACACACACACACACACACACACACAAGAGAGAGAGAGAGAGAGAGAGAGAGAGAGAGAGAGAGAGAATTTATTAATGGAAGCATTTACTCATATATGAAACGGACGTATTGCATCGGCCACGTTCTACGAGTATGCAAAGAACATCCTTTGATATATCGCTGGAAACAAAGTAAGTGGATCTTAGACGGAATGTATGTAAACTCCTCCTGGACGAGCCTTTACGAGGGCTGACCGACTGTATTTGATGGCGCCATGTACTCAAGATCTTATGTACTCGTATAGCGCCTAGTCCCAGCCAGAAACAAACACGCTGGCTTCCACGCTGCCCGTCTTAATTACAAATTAAAAGAATTAATGCTTCAGTTATCTCGATGGTGTCAGTGTCCCATTTCTCCATCCCTTCCATCTACGCACCATTTCAGAACCTCGCCAGCGCATACTTTTTTGTGTGCCCAGGATCGAGGAGATTGCCAGATAATTGCTGGCAGATTTAGGTTGAGCGCATATGAAATTGAGTGCGTGCGATGAATGCCTCTTCAGCAAACTTCAAACTCAAAACGCATTCATTTGTCAAAAAAAAACAAAAAAACAAAAAAACAAACAAACCAAAAAAACCCCCAGTAGGGCCATCGTCGTGTGTGTGTGTGTGTGTGTGTGTGTGTGTGTGGTGTGTGTGTGTGTGTGTGTGTGTGTGTGTGTGTGTGTGTGTGTACGTGTGTGTGTACATATGTGTGTGTGTGTGTGTGTGTGTGTGTGTGTGTGAGAGAGAGAGAGAGAGAGAGAGAGAGAGACAGACAGAAAGAGTGTAGGTGACACCACCTTTGCCACCTTGTCACGCCCCGTAAGCCTTGTTTGCTCAGTTGATTAGGTATAATGAGGCAATGGCCGTCTCCTCCTCGCGTGCTGGCTGTTCTGTGTGCGTGTGTCTGTCTGAGCACATCTGTCATTTTCTGTTGCTTCTGACCGTACACGCTTTATTTTTTGTACTCACACTCACGCAAGCGCGTATGGATGAGTGCATGCATAAGGCGGGTTGGTTGTTTATTGATTTTATTTTGTTTTGTGTCTGCGCCCACTGCAGGTAATGTGTTTGAGGGAGATGACAAACCCAGGGATGTGGGGGAAGGGGGGTTCATCTGATCTTGCCCTGTCTTCACCAGAACAACGGTTATGTTAACGTGACAGAAAGAAGGCGATTGTAATATAGCGTGCCCCAGGCTCGAACCCACAACCACTGATGTCATGTCAGTTGGAGACAGGTGTACAGCATGTTCATGAGCATATATACATATGCAGGCTCGCGCCACCCCACTGCACGAACACACATGGCACAAGCACGCGCGCTCAAGCATGCACGCCGGTCACACACACACACACACACACACACACACACACACACACACACACACACACACACACACACACACACACACACGCACACACAAGAAGAGAGAGAGAGAGAGAGAGAGAGAGAGAGAAAGAGAGAGAATTGGCAGTAATCCACAGGTAACTGAACATGATTAATACTCAGTGTGTATATCTTCTGGGTTTTTTTTTATCAGTTTGTTTTAGATTCCCCTTTTTCGACTTGCGTACTCGCATCCTTATTCTTTAGTTCTACGTAGACTAACATAACATTTGTACAGAAGGGGAAACTGGTTGATCAGTTGGTATGAAAAAAAAATTAAAAAGAGAAAGAGAGAGAGAGAGGGTGGAGGAGGGAAAGAAAGAAAAATCCTCCAAGAAAATGACAGAGCCTTCCAAAAACCAGGGTCAAGTCACATCATATTTTTTTGTTTTTGTTCTTGCTTTGTTTTTTTTCCTTGTAGGCTTTTTTTTTTATCCACTTCTCCTCTCTGTCTTCTTCTTGTGTTTCCTTCTTCTTATTCTTCTTTTGTTTTCTTTTTCCGCTGCTTCTTTTTGTCTTTCTTCTTCTTGTATTTCCTTCTCTTTTTTCTTTTGTTGTCTTCTTTTGCTTCCTCTTCTTCTTATTCTCTGTGTTCCATTCACATCAAAAGGGGATCTTGGAATAAATTTCGCTTGGCTTGCAGTTGTGGCTCTGCAACATCACATTAACAGTGTAGCCTCTGGTTCGTCTTGTAAATGACGGGCGGAAATGGCCGCCATTTTGATCGTGGGGTGCAGCACTGTATGACCTCGCAGGGGAGAGAAGTCAGCGGAAGTCTGAGATTTATGGGGAGGTAATATAGCGGTTTGAGGGCAATTCCACAGTCCCCTGCCTTTACGGTAAGCACGTGGAAGGTCTCCTGAGGTGACTGGCTAGAGGTGAGATGTGGCAGTGAGCGTGCTCGCGTGCGTCTGTGTGTCTTTGTGTACAGTGTGCGCGTGTTGCGCACGTGTGAACATGAAGGAAGGGGGGGGGGGAGGAATGAGGGGAGGACAAGAAAGTCGTGTCGGTCTTTTTAGAACGACACAGACAGGAAGAAGCAGAAAAAGACAAGGCAAACTCAAGAGGCTGTATTAACACCACTGTCGCGGGCAAAGCTACCATACACAAGTTTCGAAGATCAGCAATTATTTCACAGTAACAGAACCTCAACATGGGCCATACCTTCTTATAATTTGTTCCCCAAACCGACCTGTGAAAAAGAACTCCACTCATGGATATTAGAGCCTTCATCCAAACGGACAAAGACGGATAACAGCATTATTAGTGCTTTACATCCAAATGGACAAAGACGGATAACAGCATTATTAGTGCTTTACATCCAAAAGGACAAAGACAGATAATATTATTAGAGCCTCCATCAAAACGGACAAAGACGGGATAACAGCATTATTAGTGCCTTCATCCAAACGGACAGAGGCGGATAACAGCATTATTAGAGCCTCCACCCAAACGGACAAAGACGAACAACAATAAGCTAGCTGGTCAAGACATTCTTACAACCTCCATTCTGTACAAAATTTGTTACAGAATATCCAGATGTTGTACTTCCCAAGATCAATGCAACCTTGACGAAACTTCGGTTGAAGTCAAACTTGATGTGCATCGAGGACAAAGGCAGCCTGTCACAACAGTGAAAATATCTCCTGAGAAAATGCTTTCCACACACTACTCCACACCACATGTTATCCACACGCTATCCTCACAATGTGGTGATTTTCAGTGCGTTCTATGGTCCGTGTTACCGTGGTCTGGGGCTTTACCTTCCAAACGTAGGCCCTATGCTTTCGTGACTCATGAACAGTGCACACAGGTTTGACCAAGGTTTGGTAAAGAACCACCTATAAAGACCTGAAATTATCTTGTTCATACGATTTTGTTACACACGTACGTATACACACACACGCGCGCGTTTAGACTGAATCAGCCAGATGTGTATATGGATGTTTTTTCAACTACGTGGTTCATGAATACACACATTCTGTGCCTCCAGGTTTGCTTTCCTTTTTTCTCTCTAACTTTCTGTGGTGTCCAGTATCCCTTTGATCGTGTTTATGACAATGAAATGAGTCCCAGTCTGACTGTCTGTGTCTGTCTGTCTGTCTGTCTGTCTGTCTCTCTTTCAACACACACACACATACACACACCTACTCACGTCACACGTACACACCCGCACGCACGCACGTACGTGCGCATACACACACACACACACACACACACACACACACACACACACACACACACACACTCTCTCTCTCTCTCTCTCTCTCTGTCTCTCTCTCAAACATACACACACCACACCCGCTTTATACGAAACAACCTCCCTTTAGAAGTGAAAAAAGAAAATTGAACGAAACACTTTCCACCCACGTCCTATCAAAATATCAACTTTTCCACCCTACCACTCCACAGTGTCTCCTGCCGTTACTGACCCTTTTATTCCGTCATTTCTACAGGAAGTTGCTAGATAGGGTGAGGAAATGAAAGGAAGTTATTACTGCCCCTGCCCTAGCAAAACTGTGAGGTGTTTGCGTTACAAAACGCCGCCCTAAAATTAAATTAAAATCAGTGCAAGAGGAGTTCAGATCGCCCATTTTTCGTAGATTGAGCTGAGGGGCAAAAAACACCGAGCTGATATTATGATAAAGTTGTTAAAATTGTTATCAACATCAGTTTGATCTGATCTGAGATGAAATAGATATCGGGCGTTGATGTTTTATTTCACAGGTTATAAACTTTTTTTTCTAATTGATAAAGACATTTTGTTAACAGATTATAATCAAATATAAAACAGACTTAAAAACAGACCGACAGATCAGTCAAAGCATCAAGAATTGGGCATGATGAACGAGCACTCGGATTCTTGAAAGAAAAAAGAAAAGGGAAAACTCTTTAAATGAGATTGTTATGCATTTTTGTACCTGTGCACACCAAAGTGTTCCGAATTGTCAGGCATTTTTGTACATGTGCACACCAAAGTGTTCCGAATTGTCAGGCATTTTTGTACATGTGCACACCAAAGTGTTCCGAATTGTCAGGCATTTTTGTACATGTGCACACCAAAGTGTTCCGAATTGTCAGGCATTTTTGTACATGTGCACACCAAAGTGTTCCGAATTGTCAGGCATTTTTGTACCTGTGCACACCAAAGTGTTCCGAATTGTCAGGCATTTTTGTACATGTGCACACCAGAGTGTTGCGAATTGTCAGGCATTTTTGTACATGTGCACACCAAAGTGTTCCGAATTGTTAGGCATTGTTGTACCTGTGCACACCAAAGTGTTCCGAATTGTTAGGCATTGTTGTACCTGTGCACACCAAAGTGTTCCGAATTGTTAGGCATTGTTGTACCTGTGCACACCAAAGTGTTCCGAATTGTTAGGCATTGTTGTACCTGTGCACACCAAAGTGTTCCGAATTGTTAGGCATTGTTGTACCTGTTCACACCAAAGTGTTCCGAATTGTTAGGCATTGTTGTACCTGTTCACACCAAAGTGTTCCGAATTGTTAGGCATTGTTGTACCTGTTCACACCAAAGTGTTCCGAATTGTTAGGCATTGTTGTACCTGTGCACACCAAAGTGTTCCGAATTGTTAGGCATTGTTGTACCTGTGCACACCAAAGTGTTCCGAATTGTTAGGCATTGTTGTACCTGTGCACACCAAAGTGTTCCGAATTGTTAGGCATTGTTGTACCTGTGCACACCAAAGTGTTCCGAATTGTTAGGCATTAGCATTTTTGTACATGTATGTGCACACCAAAGGCCAAGACAAAGGATGGATGGACAACCCCTTCAGATCACCAACTCCATCAGACATGGCGACTGGGCGACTTCCATAAATTATAGGACGTCTGCTTTCAAATCTCCGTAAAGAGTCAAGCGGTGACAGCCTTTCCTTATGGCATAATGACAAATTACTGACACAAATACACGCAACGAGCGCACACACTCACGAACACACACACACACACACACCACACACACACACCACACACACACACACACACACACACACACACACACACACCACACACACACACACACACACACACACACACACACACACACACACACACACACACACACACACACACACACACACACACACACACACACACACACACACACACATGCACACACACACACACACATACAACACACACACACACACACACACACACACACAACACACACACACACACACACCACAACACACGCACACACATAGATGCACGCGCTCGTTTCTCCCATCCATTCATCCTTCTTCTAACTCTCAACGCTTCATTGCACTGTTATTCATTTTCAGAGACAAGTCGAGCTTTATTGAGCGACATGCGAGCTTTAGGATAACCTATTTTCCATTGAAGACCTCTCTAAGGAAACTGTGGGTCCCATTGTTGTTTGGGGGGAAAAACGTAAATCCCAAGGCGCATATAGAAATAATACCGAAACTCTCCTTCCCCTCTCTAAGGAAACTGTGGGTCCCATTGTTGTTTGGGGGGAAAAGTAGTTCAGCAATAGGCTACCGAAACTCTCCTTCCCCTAGTCACCGTACAGTTCAGTGGTCCTGATTAATGCAGTGGTTTCCTACTGGAAGATTGTGAGTTCGAATCCCATCACCTGTCAGTATCATAGCGCTGGATGTTTGCAAACATGACCTTAGTTTAACACCCCAGAGCAGATGGCTGCAAACTGCTGTGCTTGGCAATAAGCTGTACCTACAATGTCACCACTGTAGCAGAGAAACTAACTCAATTCGGCATTTTTCGGCCCCGACCTGCTGTTACCCAGAGTTGAACATGCTATGGGCTTATTAGGATGACTGGCCCTACACAGTCGAGTCTCATCTGCTTTACCAATACATCATTGAGGATGTTGCTCGAATCTCCTGATCAACACTGCAGGTGTCTGTATCTGGATGGCCTGGATGATGCCAGGATATACTATGATAGTAAGCGTAGGGTAGGGTACAGCCCTGTCACGCAGTCTCAATCATATATGGAATCACACAGCTTCATGATCGTGATCACTTCATAACATCAAAAATTTGTCCCAGCCTCTGTAGCCATTACAGAGGATAGAAAATGAGAGGAAGGGTGGGGGGGGGGGGGGACAGCATAAACGACTGCCTCAGTGCGATGATCCTCTAAAGAAAAAAAACTCTTCTTCCCTCTTTGTTAAACCCTGTTCCTCTCGCACTCTTATCTACCACTGCAACAACTTAACCTTCTGACTCCCTCACCCTGTCCACCAGTTTCCTGTAGGAAGCTAGGGTTAATTTTTTGGTTTGTTATCATGGCTGACAGTGTGCGGGAGTCAAAGGATTAATAGAACAGGTACAACATGTGTACAAAGTATCTGGTCTCTTTCATCGGTGGAGGAAGTGGTGAGACGACGGAGAAAAAATGTGTAGTCAGCTTAAGATTTTGTCCTAGGGTGATTCATCACGCTTGGACAATTCAGTATGAGTTCCGCCCTCTCTGCCATTTGTTAGTTGGCAGACTCCTTGCGCCTGCGCGAAACCCTGTGAGTTGACAAGGTCGTGAATTGGAGGTGGGGGTGATAGAGGGGAGAAGCCAAGGACCTTATTGAAGATACAACATTTATGGACCACCATTACGTGAGTAAATGACACCTATTAACCCTGTGAAGTACAAATATGACACCACCATTAACCCTGTGAAGTAAAATGACACACATTACTGTGAAGTACAATATGACACCACCATTAACCCTGCAATGAAGTAAAATATGACACACATTACTGTGAAGTACAAATAACACCACCATTAACCCTGTGAAGTAAATATGACCACCATTAACCTGTGAGTATAAATATGACACCACCATTAACCCTGTGAAGTACAAATATGACACCTAACCCTGTGAAGTATAAATATGACACCACCATTAACCCTGTGAAGTACAAATATGACACCACCGAATGATTGGAGCATTAAAATAGGCAATGAACAGGACAATTTTTATGATGCGGGCTGGGATTGAACTCAAGATATCAAATCTTGAGTCCATCGCTCTATTACAAGAGTCAGCCAGCCCACCAAATAACAACAACAACAACAACGACAAACAAACAAAAAGAAAGAAAGAAAAAAAAACCCCACCCCAAACCAGTAGTTTGTTTAGTAAACGGTAAGTTAAAACAAACATTATCCAATCCTCTTCCTCTCTGTCTGTCTGTCTGTGTCTCCCTCTATGTCTCTCTGAGCTGTCTGGTGTCTCTGTCTCTCTCTGTCTCTCTCTGGC
>JAPXFY010000017.1:60351342-60358842 GCA_030674185.1 Monoplex corrugatus
CTGTTCAATGAATGAGAACTAATTGACCGTACTTACTATTTGGTCAATGGATCATCGCTGCTTAATGAGAAATGGAGTAACTGACCAAACTGTTTTCTTAGCGGATAGTGTTTCGTCACACACGCACCGGTGACCTCTTTGTCTCCGGACGGTGTTAAGTAAAAACAGTTGAGCAAACAATTTTGTTTTGAATTTGTTAAGCAGGGGTGAAGGGAGTTCTGGACATGTTGGAACTAAGGTGAGTGTTTCTCGTTGAGTTTTTCTGCGTTGTGAAAATAGGTGCAGATTGGTTTGAAAATACAATTACAGGGAGGAGTAAGCACGAGGACCTAAATACTGACAGAACGCTCTCGGAAGGTCTCCTGGACTGTTCCGCAACCCTAGCAGTCTTTATTTTCCCTTTCCCGGCTGTATTTTATTTTATCATTGATTATAATCGTGGTATCTTTTTAGGATCATTGCACTCAGGGAGGTTACCTTTATGTTCACCGGTTTTTGTCCCATTTTCTACGTCATCTTAATGGCCACAGAAGCTTGCATATTTTTTTTCACTGCGATGATGATGATGTCGTTGAGGATGATAATCATGATGCTATGGAGTTCCATCTAGGATTGAGATTGGGTGACAGGGCTGTACTCTACGCTTACTATCATAATGTATCCTGGCGTCAACCAGGCCTGGAGATACAGACACCTGCCGTGCCGGTAGTGATTATTTTTTAACTGCCTTTCTCAAAGGTTTCTGTTTTGCATTTTAAACCAGACAGTTTATTCTTTGGGTAAAAGATTTTTTTGTTTTTGTCGTTCTCTCTGTTCGTACCATTGTAAAGAAGACAAACCCTGCTTCCCACCTCTTGGGGCTGTAACAGTACACTCACATGGTTTGCTTCACTTTCTTTAGACAAATCCCTACTCCCGCAGTTTCCTTCCCTCCCTCTCTCTCTCTCTCTCTCTGCTTCTCTGTCTGTTTCTTTCTACGTCTCTGTCTCTCTCTGTCTGGCTGGCTCTGTGTATGTATGTGTGTGTGTGTGTGTGTGTGTGTGTGTGTGTGTGTGTGTGTGTGTGTGTGTATGTGTGGTGTGTGTTGTGTGTGTGTGTGTGTGTGTGTGTGTGTGTGTGTGTATGTGTGTGTGTGTGTCTCTCTCTCTCTCTCTCCCCTCCTCTCTCTCTCTTTTCTGTGAGTACGTCTTTCTCTCCCGTCTACCTGCTTACTGATGATTATGCCATTGTAAGTTCTTGTAACTGTACTAAAAGTGACAGAAACCCATTTTCACTAGTGACTATAACTCATTTTGTATTAACTGATGAAGAAATAGCACACACAAAATCCCTCTTTCATACATGATGAAGCCGCAGAGTAAGGAAGTAGATACTGGCATTGTGGAGTTGCTTAGACCCCGTAGTAAAGCCTGTTACCATCATACCTTATACTTCTTAACAGTTCTGTTCCGTGTTGAGGAAGATAAAGTAGTGATGGAGGGAACGGGCATCGTTCTTGTTCCTTTCAGAGGTGGGGAAAATGATGCAGTGGAATGGATGGCTGATACGCAGTGAACACTGCCTTCTTATGATTGTTGTGAGTTCTCTTACCATCTCACAGCACCCCTGACTTTGTTCACAGTTGGGGGAAGGTAAACCAGTGAGTGTGTGGGATTTTTCTTCATGAAGCTGTCCCGAGAGCAAGGAGGTCTCTAATCACGTCACTGTTCATAAACGTATTCAATGTTAACGAAAGTAAGGTAGCGAGACTGAGAGAGGAATGGCCACAGTCTCCGTAAGACTTCTTCAAGAATAATGGCTCAAGCCAGCGTGGCAGGTGGTCCAAGATGTTAGTTTAAAGCACCAGCCTCTTTGTAGACGTGGGTTCGAACCCTACCGCTACCATTTTTTCCAAGTCCTTGCCAGTGCATAGGGTTTTGCACAGATTCGAGGAATCTGCCACATAATTACTGGCAGATTTGGATGGAGCACTTATGGAATTGTCTGAATGTGACGAATCTACATGAATGAAACTCCCATCTCCCAGGTGAACTTATGACTCAGAACTGGGGAACGTGGAGATGAAGTTGAGGGAGTGAAGCTGTTGGTCCTCAGGGACCATCTTAATAGTAATAGATCTTTAGAGTAATGGGTTCTCTTCTTACCACCTCAGACCTTAACGATCTTAACTGTTACGGAACCTTTATCCCTCGGGTGGGAGTGCGAGGTGTTGGCCTACACTGCACCACGTTGTATGTGATGAATGCCTTCGTTCACCGTCTCTGTACAAAGAGGAGTTTGGAGTTTGTTTACGTGGGATTCATTGCGCTTGGACAACGACATAGGCACTCCATCCAGATCTGCCGGCATTTAGTTGGCAGACTCCTTGAGCCTGTGCAAAACCCTATGCGCTGGCAAGGTGTTCAAAAGGTGGGGGTAGGTGTGAGAAGGACCTATGAAACACCAAGCTGATACTAACCAGAACGAAGGAAACATTTAATTAAGAAGGGCAGCAAAAAGGCCAGTTTTTAATGCCACGGGTTGGGGTTGAACTCGAGATATCAGATCTTGAGTCAACAGCTCTATCAAAAGAACTGTAGCTGGCCCGAGGGTTGACTCCACAAGCTCTTCGTCATTAACATGGCCTTCGACGAATGAGCTAATGGGCCGCTGTGCAAAGGGGAAGGAGAGAGTGTTAACCTTTTGATTCCCGCATCCTATCCACCTGTCTTCTGCAGGGGGAGGTAACCGCCATGCCGCCAACTGGGCTGTCTGACTTCAATGCGATTACACAGTCAACAAGTCGTCAATGTCTCTCTCTCTCTCACACACACACACACACACACACACACACACACACACACACACACACCACACACACACACACACACACACACACACACACACACACACACAACACACACACACGAGCGCACGCAACTACTTTGTTTTGAAGAATGTCTTGGTGCTCAAGTGATTTGATTTCATTCATCAGAAAAAAATTCTTTGAAATGTTATCTTCCAGTTGTATTTTGCAGACAGTTGGTTTCATTCGTTTATCGTGTTTCACAGATGATAATAATTATGGTTATCTTTAGGTATTCAGAGATGATTAAATGTAATTATTTCAATGATAGATATGATTATCTTAAAACTTCCTATGTAATTACATTTACTCTCTAACCAAATCGTTGTATAATGTGAAATAAGTGAATGCCGAGTTGACGACGGAGCAGTGCATCCCCCTCCCCCAAGCAAAAATCTGGTGGATAGGATAATAGAGGCTTTTTTTTTTGTTCTTTAAACTTCTTCTTCTTCTTCTTCTTATTTTGCACACTATTATTACAGTGTAACTGGAATACGTTCAATCCAAGGAAAGAATTAAAATTGCCAAAGGATTAAAGAAACGCAGAATAAAACAAATGAAGGGGTGGGCTCAAAGGTTAGCAAGGATATAAAGTTTACAGGAATATAAGACAATGTATAGGTTTACAGGATAATGGTAAAGGAGATATGAAAGTTTACAGGAATATAGAAGGATATAAGGTTTACAGGGATATGAGAAGGATATAAGGTTTACAGAATATGAGAAGGATATAAGGTTTACAGGAATATGAAAGGATATAAGGTTTACAGGATATAGAAGGATATAAGGTTTACAGGAATATGAGAAGGATATAAGGTTTACAGGAATATAGAGGATATAAGGTTTACAGAATATGAGAAGGATATAAGGTTTACAGAAAGTATGAGAAGGATATAAGGTTTACAGGAATATGAGAAGGATATAAGGTTTACAGGAATATAAGAAGGATATAAGGTTTACAGGATATAGAAGGATATAAGGTTTACATGGATATAACAGGATATAAGGTTTACATGGATATAACAAGGATATAAGGTTTACATGGATATAACAAGGATATAAGGTTTACAGGGATATAAAAGATATAAGGTTACAGGGATCAAAGGATAATAAGGTTTACAGGGATATAACAAGATATAAGGTTTACAGGGATATAAGAAGGATATATAAGGTTTACAGGGATATAAGAAGGATATAGGTTTACAGGGATATAACAAGGATATATAAGTTTACAGGATAAAGGATATAAGGTTTACAGGGATATAAAAGAATATATAAGATTTACAGGGTACCAAGGATTTAGTTTACAGAGATATAACAAGAAAATATAAGTTTACAGGGATATAAAAAGGGATATAAGTTTACAGGATATAACAAGGGTATAAGCCTATGGATAAGGTGAGGGAGTGAAAAGGGTTAATTTGCAGGAAGCTGGGTCATAGGATGAGGGAGTGAAAGGGTTAATAAGGAGCTGCAGGAAAGAGGCGAGTCACAAAGCGATGATGGGCACGGCAGATAATGAGGCCACCTGATACCTTTGACAGTCCATTATGTGTCCTTTTCCTGTTGCTGTTGGCCGTTTGTGTGTCTCACACACTGTGTACGTGCGTGCGTGCGTGCGTGTGTGTGTGTGTGTGTGTGTGTGTGTGTGTGTGTGTGTGTGTGTGTGCATGCCACTTAATGGAAGTGAAGTGAATTGTGTGTTGTTTTTAAAATTTTCTGCCATCATATGTGTTGAAGTGAATGTGTGCGTGTATTCGCATGTGCGTGCGTACGTGCGTGTGCTGTGTGATGTTGTGTGTGTGTGTGTGTGGAGGGAGAGGACTGAGAGAGAGAGAGAGAGAGAAGAAGAAGAAGAAGAAGAAGAAGAAGAAAAATGGTCAGGCCGTTATAACTGTCTTTCTTTTTATACAAAAATTGACGCAAAAAGTCGAGATTTTGTACTTTTTGGGATCAAAGAACCTTGAAATCAAATACAACTTGACGTGAAGTGAAGACACAGTAGACTGTCACAACACCGAAGACAGATTTGAAATATTTTTAGAAGGTCCGGAGAAAGTGCTGTGCACACATCTTCCTCCGAACTTGCTGATTTTATGCGCTTTTTTGGTCCATGTTACTTTTACTCTGAAACCTTCGCAATATATGTAAATGGTCCATACCTTTGACGCAGGTTTAGTGAAGAACTATCCGGACGCAACTGAGCAATATGTTGCTAACGCTTTTTTGTTGTTATAGACACTCAGATAGGCAGACACACACCTCTGTCTGCGGTCGATATGAAACAGTTTTCCTTCCCGTTTTGTTTTTGTTTCGTTTTGGTAAAAAAAAAAAAAAAAAAAGCGAGAGAGAGAGAGAGGAGAACAAAGAGTTCCGGAGAAGAAGAAGGGGGAAGGGGGGAAGGGACGGTAGAATGATTCAGGGTTAGATGTCGTAAATATTTGATTGCCTCAGTAGATTGACCTATCTGTCCAGTGCGATGCTATTTTAGGGTATGATGACATACTGATGTTATGAGTAAAACATTTCCTGGCCACCAGAGTTTGTGCCCCTTGTAATCCTTTTAAATCCAATCGTTACGTTGGTCTTACACGGATACACGCAGAGAGATACACGAATACACACACACACACACACACACACACACACACACACACACACACACACACACACACACACACACACACACACACACACACACACACACACAACACACACACACACTCGCACGCACAGAACTTTCCCTGTTATTCCTGCCGTGTGTGGTGTGTGTGTGTGGTGTGTGTGTGTGTGTGTGTGTGTGTGTGTGTGTGTGTGTGTGTGTGTGAGTGGTGTGGTGGTGAGTGAGTGAGAGTGAGTGTGTGTGTGTGTGTGTGTGGTGTGTGTGTGTGAGTGAGTGAGGGTGAGTAGGGGAGAGAGAGAGAGGAGTGTGTGGTGTGTGCGTGAGTGAGTGAGAGAGAGGAGAGAGAGGAGAGAGAGAGAGAGAGAGAGAGAGAGAGAGAGAGTGTGTGTGTGTGTGTGTGCGTGCGCGCCCGCCCGCCTGCATGTATAGCCTATGCGAACACGTACGCGAGTATGCATGTTCCCGCGCGCTTGTGCTGTGAATGTTTGTTTTTTATGTTCTCTATAAGGGAAACATGTTTTGACCAGTCCACCGCCTGAAGTTTTAATCTGTCAGTATGTCGGCTTGGCATGTAGTGTGACTCGCGGCTAGTCTTCAGATCTTTGCTAACGGGTGTCTGCATTGTGCCAGTTGTGGTCAAGTTCATACTGGTCGCCTCTGAGGTGTGAAAAGTCATACACATAAATAAGATTTTGACCCTCTGTACCATTTCCAAACTCATTGTTCTTCTTTCGCTCTTTGTCCTCCGCCACTATTCTTGCGTCCCAACCATGTTCGTATGCGCGTGCGTACATGCATGCTGTGTATGCCTCTTTCAAGTTCTCTTCAAAGGCAGCAAATTTGACTAGTCCACCGCCTTCAAGTTTTACTTTGTCAGCGTGCCCACGTTTGCAGATAATCTGTTACTGGTGTCCAACCTTCAGACCTTTGATCAAGCCTGTTAGCATTGTGCTGGTTGTTCAAACGTGGAAATTTGTTCAAGAAGGTAATGTCCAACCTTTAGATCTTTGATCAGGCTTGTTGTACTGGTTGTTCCGATTTTGGAAGTTTGTTCAGGATGGCGTCATCCCACTCGGACAATTCCACATGCTCTCTCTCAGATCTGCCAGAAGTCATGTGAGAGACTCCTTGAACCTTCCCACAATTCTGTGCGTTGGCAAGGTCTTGAAACGGGGAGATCGAAAGAGAACGGGATTCGTGAGATATTAAACTGACACAACCAGAATGATTGGAGCATTAAGATGATCAGCAATCCGGCCAGGTTTTGTGTTGTGGGCTGTGATTGAACGTTAGACATCACGGCTTTGTCTACTGTGCCGGCTGCAACGGTTAAAATTTCTCAGTGGTCGCCAGAGGTGAGATTTATGTTATACACTGATGCCAAATTCTAACACTCTGTAACTCCAGCAGATAAACTTCTCTGTCTGTCTGTCATGGCTTTTCTACTTCAATGCTTTTTGTGAGTGCCTGTGTGCTTGTGCAGCCCCCCTCCCCTCCCCCGTGGGATGTCGGGGGCTCATTCAATATAAATAGTATCCCCACCTTCTGGAAATTCTGTGCTAGAAATTTCCTCTTTTTTGTCATTTTCTTTGTTTCTGCCTTGCTCCTTTGCTTTCTGTAATTTCTTCCTGTATTTTTTCTGCCTTGCTGGTGCATTCACCTGTATGTGTTCGAAAAAGTCTACGTACTTTTTCTTAGGATTGATAATCAGGTACGTGTATCAAGTGCATTTTTGGCTCCAGGAGGGTGAGATATGCGGAAGCAATTTTAGGTAACTTATGCCCGTTTTATGTATGTTTTGGTGTCTTTAGGTATGCTTAAATTTGCATTCAGGTGTGTTTTTTAAACCCCCTGTGCGATAAATTGGACGGAGTTGTCAACGCCAGGGGTATCTCCTTAGATTTTGTGCGCGAATGCATTGATATGTGTACTTAATTTTCTTTTCATTTTCCTGTTGAAGTAATGTGTCTGTTTTGAAACGGTCACAGCCCTGATATGGCTCTATGCTGTCAGCTGGGCTTTGAAAAAAAAA
>JAPXFY010000017.1:60371342-60468842 GCA_030674185.1 Monoplex corrugatus
GCAGGTGAAATGAATTCCCCCAGCGCAGAATGACAAGAATTTTAAAGGAGGCTAGAAAATCAAACGCTTTGCGCCCACCCCTTAGTTCAAAGGGTACGTGTATTTACTGGGAGAGGCGGAGTTGGGGTGGGGGTGGAGTTGGGGAGAATCATTCTAGCGTCACGTGGGGTTTGTTGTCTCGGTTAATTTGGCCGCCATTGCCGGAGGGAGTTGACGGGAACAGCGGAGGAAAGTATTGAATGGCGTGGCGTGTTTTGGTTTGCACAGTACAGGACTTCCTGAAGAAGGTCAGGCTCTAAAAATAATTATGGGTCTTGGGAACAGCGGAAGGTAGCTGAGTTAGTAGTAGTAGAGAGGCTTTGATAGTACTATAGCATATATGTAGTTTAAATGTATTTTTTCTTTTAGGATCCTCGTACTTAAGGATATCCTTTGTGCTCACCTTTTCCCTTTTATATATATATATATATATATATATATATATATATATTATATATATATATATATATATATATGTAATATATATATATATATATATATATTTTTTTTTTTTTCTCCCATTTTCTACGCCACCTTAATAGACACAGAAGTTGGCACGGTTTTTACAGTGTGATGGTGATGATGATGAGGATGATAATCATGATGCTGTGGAGTTTTTTGTTTTTTTTTTATCTTGGATTGAGACCGCTTGACAGGACTGTACTCTACTCTTACTATCATAACGCATCCTGACATCAGTCAAGCCCAAGAGATACAGACACCTGCAGTGTTGCTCAAAAGATTTGAGCAACACTGTCAATGACGCAACCGTGAAGAAGATGAGACTCGATTATGTGGTCCCAGTCTTCCCAATTCTGGGTAGAAGCCAGTTGGAGACGAAAACTCTCACAGTGATTTTTGAAGGGACTGATGGGGATTCGAACCCACAACTTCCCGCTCGGTAGTCCGTTCCGCTAACCGTTGTACCAGGGAGACTGATAAAGTTTAATGTACTCAGTATAACGTGATTATTATAATTCCATGGGTTTGTTCGTGTCTACCTAGATGTACACGTGCACTGACTAAGAACAATATGCTGTACTTTGTGTATTGTTATCTGATGGATCAAAACTCCATTAGCTGTTGGACGTCAGTAGACCGTTAGCTCTATTAAGAAAAATGAACAAAACAAACAAAGCAAAGCAAAGCAAAACAAAGTATCGGTGAATTGCGCAGGTGTGTGTGTGAAAATCTTGTTCTATCTGTCCCTCAATTTCTCCATCTCAGGCATAACTCCATGCGCAAATTATCAATTAAATCCACAGAGTATCAAATCTTTGCCAAATAGGTGACCGAACTTTGGGGACAAAAATTCCGCTCAGTCACGAACCGCAGAGAAGTCGCAGCTTAAGTGTACCTACAGTGTTGTTGTTGGATACACTCTGGGCACATAAACTGGATAGGGCGGGGAAAATTATTAATTAACATGGTACTGCTCGATTGGCCTAAGCTATGACTTTGGAAGAGGTAAACATTTGTCTAATCTTTCATTTACATATGGAATCGGATTTGCTTGTTTAGAAATGGGTGATCGGGGGGGGGGGGGGGGGGGGGATTCACGATGGATTGTTCGCATTCATGTAGTTCCATATGTGTTCCATCCAAATCTGTCAGCAGTTATCTGGTAGACTTCTTGAGCTTGTGCAGAACCATAGGCACTGGCAAGGTCTTGAAATAGGAAGGAAGAACAGAACCTGTCAATCGTGGATCTGAAACCACCTGAATCCTTGGTGCTTTAATGGTGTTAGTTTTTATGCTATGTTAGTTTTTATGCTGGGGCTTGGGTTGAATGGCGATATTACATCTTGGTCCAGGGTTTTATCAACTGAATATCTAGCCTGCTGACGACACCTATAAAAATACATGCCAAACACCGCTAGAAGACTCGATTCGTTCTAACATTAAATAAAACATATAACCACAACCACCGTTCATCTGAATAAATGTAGTCATTAACAAAATGATCAGGCCACATTAGTATTAGCTGTTTTCTTACAGCTGTGGGTACTTTGCGTTATTGTTGTAACAAAACATTATGGTAGACTGGTATCGGACTTTAACATTCCCATTGCTATTGTTGGAGACCAAACCGAAATTTGACTAAAATCAATTTCCTCATTGACCGAAGCCAGTAGGCTCTGTATGGACTTTATCGTATTTCCGGTTAGTGTGTCGTCAATTCGGGGATCTGACTTCGCTTTCCTGACTTGTGTACTTCTGGGACAAACTTGCAGACAGGATTGTTTCTTTGGAGTGTGAAAGGAGAATGGGGTCTATGAAATGACAAGAGGACACTATTAAGATAGGCAGCGAACAGAACAATTCTTATTTTATTTTCATATATGTGTGTGTGTGTGTGTGTGTGTGTGGTGTGTGTGTGTGTGTGTGTGTGTGTGTGTGTGTGTGTGTGTGTGTGTGTTGTGTGTGTGTGTGTGTGTGTGTGTGTGTGGACAAGCGGAAAGATGAGTTAGCAGTTCATTCATAGACTGCCGGTGACTTTTAAATTACCCTTTTTTTAACAATAGCGTGCGCACAGACACGGAGAGAGAGAGAGAGAGAGAGAGAGAGAGAGAGAGAGAGAGAGAGAGAGAGAGAGAGAGAGAGAGAGAGAGAGAGAGAGAGAGAGAGAGAGAGAGAGAGAGAGAGAGGAGAGAGAGAGAGAGAGAGAGAGAGAGATCGCAAAATAAGATGGATCCAATACTAATACTAATATTTCTACTGTTGTGTTGCAGCGGTGGGAGATCTAAAGCAGTTCACCACAGTACAAGACCATCATGTCTCCAAACATGGCTTCGAGTGTTCCTTCTTCACGCCCGACTCGCGCCCCCACTGTCTCAAGGCCCGTTACTCTCTGTGCCAAGTCACGCCCGTGGGGGCCCTGCGGGGGGCCGACATGTACAGGAAAGATGGGATGAGGAGTTCGAATCTTTTCAAGTTTTGGCCCGTCGTTTTACGAGAGCATCATGTAAAAACGCCCGATTTGAACTTGCCTAGAAAGAAGGTGAGTACTATTTCAGTGGTGAGGGTGAGGTGGGGAGATGAGGGGTCGGGTGGGTGGGAAGATACGAGAGGGAGGGGAGAGAGAGAAAGAGGGAGAGAGGGAGGAGAGAGAGAGAGAGAGAGAGAGAGAGAGAGAGGAGAGAGAGAGAGAGAGAGAGGAATCATTAAGAGAAAGGGAAGGAGTGAGAGAGAGATATGAACATGTTATTGTATTGAATAGAAAATAGTATATGAATATAATCAGAAGCAGACTATCAAAACAAACTGTCAAAAGCTATAAGATTACGCCGATATTTGCCAGCAGAGTCAAAAAGTACAGCTGTCATGTTGTGTGTATCCAGTTGAAAAGCCACGTTATTTTTTTCATTTGTTAGAAAACGGGGAAGGAACCCAGCTGTTGTATATAATAGTAGTTCAGTTAAAGTGTTCTGATGAGTATGATTGTATACAAATCTGTGATTTATTCAAAACTGGAATTTTTGATTCCTTTCTTTCAGAACAATGTAAGTACGCACAAATAACAACCAGTGAATTTAAAATCACGTGTTGGAGATAGGGGGGAGAAATTCATTTCCTGTTATAACATTGCTGTGAACTTTGGATAATATTAACAGTGTTATTATATTCTCTGCCTCTCTGTTTAACTCCGTTTCGACAGTGGATGATATTTAACAATGTTATTATATTTTCTGCCTGTCTATTTAACTCAGTTTCGACAGTGGATGATATTTAACAATGTTATTATATTTTCTGCTGTCTAACTCAGTTTCGACAGTTTCTGTCCTTGGGTTATTAAATGGCCATGGATGTGGTTTGACATACCACAGTGCATACACTCTTCAATAGAATAGCTTTCACCGCCCGTTATTTCGGGGCTTTAAGCAACATGAATTATGATTTAACTTTCATCATTATCAGATATAGTTTTGAATGATTCTAACTTTTACCAGATGTCACTTAGTGCAATACAATCTGTCATCAGGGTAAAGCCATGTCTTTCAACAAGACGTACAAACGGCTGACACCACGCCCCAAAACTGTGCACGGCACTGACCACCTGGACATTATAGGGCAAGTCGGACAGGAAGATCTCAGTGACGGCCTGTCCAAGTCCCAGCCGTCCATCATGGTTGCCGTGGACACTACAGGCACCGGCTTTTACCGCATGTCCTCCTTCCGTCAGTCCTTGAAGGGCACGACGTCATTAGATCGGAAAAAACGTCGGCGGACTGTGTCAGGTGTACCCGAGCAGATCATGCGCGAAATCCAGATGTTTGAGCGAGGGAAGCGGGACGTAAGGAACACACCCAGGAACTACAGCTTTGACGACCTCGACACGCGGCAAGACAGGCCGAAGGACGAGTCCATGGTACAGTACTTTGACGAAATGGACGCCAAGATGGAAGAGAAGGCGGAAATGCAGCGTGCCAGTCGTGAGCCCAGAATCCTCAAATTCCTGCCGTGTCGGAGGTCACGCTCACTGCCCCGGTGTGTCAAAGTGGGGCCGGACCATTGCCAGGGCGTGATGGATTTCGAGGAGACCTCCACAGGCAAGAGCAAGTCCATCGTCACGGCGGCCAGCGGTAACAACAGCAGCTCGCTCAGTCTGGGCAGCACGGGCGGGTCGTCCACCTCCTCTCGCGCCACCAAACGCTCCAGCATTATCGGCAACAAGATCAAGTCCTTCGTCACAGGCACACTACGACCTCGACCCAAATCCCTGGACTTGGACGCCGTCGATGTCCTGGGAAACGACGCGGACGTGGAAGATGACAGCAGCAGCAGCACACACAGCAAAATCAACCTGCAGCGGAAATTCTCACCCAGTATGCCCGACGATATCTCCAGTTTGTCCAGCTCGCGCGAGTCTAAGGTGGGTCCCGGGACGTACTACTACTTCACCAGCAGTACTCTGCCCCGTGCTCAGGCTAGAAAGTACGACTTCCCCTGGGAGTCCCTGCCCAAAGACTGGACCACGTCCGTGAAGCTGAGAGAGATCTCCAAGAGACGTAGAGAAGAACGCAACTCTTCGTCTGGTAAGTGACAGTGGGCATGTTCCATTGTTCATAGAGAAGCATTTTGTTGGACGTTTTTTGTTGTGTCTGTCTGCCTTTTCTTTTCTTTCCTTTCTTTTTCTTTCTTTTCTTTTTTCTTTCTTTTCTTTCTTTCTTTCTTTCTTTCCTTTCTTCTCTTTCTTTCTTTTCTTTCTTTTCTTTCTTTCTTTCTTTCTTTTCTTTCTTTCTTTTCTTTCTTTCTTCTTTCTTTTCCTTTCTTTCTTTTCTTTCTTTCTTCTTTCTTTCTTTCTTTTCTTTCTTTTCATCTTTTGTCTTTTTCATATCTTATCTTTTGAGGATATCTTTCGTGGTTATGCTTACAAGGAAAAAAGATACAGAAGAAGAAAATTAGATTTTTTTGTTTATTTCACGTTGCTAATATAACCTTGGTTACAGAGTCTATTTAGCCGAGCCTGCTTACATAGAAAGTTAATTTTTTTCATTTTCACCTACTCGAACATGTACGATTCATGAATTTCGAAGTTTGGCTTGCTGATTGTTGGTTGGTTAGTTTTATACGGAGAATAGTTTGACTTGCTTGCTTGATTACTTGCTGGCTTGATTTATGAATTAAATAGTTGATTGGTTGAGGTTTGGTTGGTTCGTTGGTTGGCTGGCTAGTTGCCTTGTTGGTTGATTGATTGGCTGGCTGGTCTATAAGTAAGACATATTGGTTAAGGTTTGGTTGGTTGGTCGGTTGGCTGGCTAGTCGCTTTGTTGGTTGATTGATTGGCTGGTTGGTTGGTAAGTAGGACGTTGAATTTTCTGTTTCACGGATATGTTTTAACCCTTTGACTCCCGCACCCTGTCCACCGGCATCCTGCATTGTAAGCCATATTAACAAAGCAAAAACTTAACCCTTTGACTCCCTCACCCCATCCACCAGCTTCCTGCATAGGGTTAGGGAGTCAAAGAGTTAAGTGTTTGCAGTTGGTGGATAGCTGCAGGAGTCAAAGGGTTAAGATGTAATTTTGTGACCCCATACTGACGGAGTGATGTTAGTTGTGGCACGGTTGACAGGTAACTGGAGCGGCAGCAGCAACCGACAGTCTTTGGACTCTGCTCGCTCTTCCACCCTCCCTTCCTCCACCTCACAACACTCTCTGGGCCGTGACTCTGGGCGTGGCTCTCCGTCGGTGAGGGAAGACAGGTGAGAGAGACTTGTTGAATTCGAGTGTGTGAAAAGTGAAATCTGTGTTTGTGTATGTGGTGTGTGTGTGTGTGTGTGGGGTGTGTGTGTGCGTGGTGTGTGTGTCGTGTGTTGTGTGTGTGCATGTGTGTGTGTGTGTGGTGTGTGTGTGTGTGTGTGGGGAGGTGAGGAGAGAGAGAATGAGGAAGTATTGTGTGTGTGTGTGTGTGTGTGTGTGTGAGAGAGTTGAGGAAGTATTGTGTGTGTGTGTGTGTGTGTGTGTGTGTGTGTGTGTGTGTGTGTGTGTGTGTGTGTGAGTGAGAGAGAGAGAGAGAGAGAGAGAGAGAGAGGAGAGAGAGAGAGAGAGAGTGTATGTGTATAAGACAAATACATTTGAATGATTGAGAGACAGAGAAATGTGTGGGTGTAGGTGAGTCAGACAAATATGGTGGTTGTAATTGTAGAGTACATGTGGAACTATTATGTTTAAAGTCAGAATTTCTGTCTGACTCTCTCTCCAGTCATTCTCCCATGAACCTCGCCCCTATTTTTTTTCTTTTTGTCATTTTTTTCTTCTTTGCTGTCATTCAAATTAGGACATACCGACCTACGGAATCCTTTGTTTGATATTCAGTTTACACAGAGAATAGTGTGTTCCTTCGCATTTCTTTAATATTCGATTATTCCATTACTGATTCTCCCCTTTTACTTCCCTTTGCTTAATGTTCTCGTTGTTATGCTACTGTTTATCCTTCCTCTCTCTTCACCCCGTATGGCCCTTCTCTTTGTCATTACCCCCAACTTTTGTTGTCTTCTTTCTTCTCTTTGTCACAAATCTTCCAGCTTCATGTGTAGAAAGAGTGGTGGGTGTCTGACTAAGTTCTTTTTGATCTCTCTCCTTCAGCTCACATCTATACCAGGGAAACACGACAATAAGAGAAACTGAAGATCAGATTTATTTTCCAGCAAAACAGCAGTAGACTCAATCGTACGAGCATCAAAATATCCTGAAAACATAAACATATAGTGCCTCTGCAAAGTACATTTGCAAGATAGGATCAGCGCGTTGGTCGTTTCTAATTCTCTGATGCTTTCCTGGTCCCTGTCTGTGTCACACTTGGCCCCAAGCTGTTTCCTTTTTTTTCTAGTTATCCTTGCCGCCATTACAGTCTTTCTCATGTCGTTGTACTGACGTTGGTGTTGTGTGTGTCAGGGAGGCCAGTGAACAAGCCAACAAAGAGGCAGGCATCTCCACCTTCATGCCGCTCAACACCAGAGCCAGTGCTCCCAATGACACAGAGCAGTGGCTTGCCTCCCTTGCCAAACGCGCTGCCGCACGAGAGGACGCTGCAGCAGCAGGGAGTAACGTCACGGACTCCTTGACGAGGCTGTCCAAGTTGACGAAGCAGAACATTCAGGCGTTGGAGAACACGTTTTCCCCTGTACCCAGACATCTGCTGCGACTGGATGACGAAGAGTCGTCTGTACATTCTCTGGACCAGGATGGATTCTACACCTCCTTCCACAACGACAGCGGGCTGAGGCGCAGCACGGGAACCCTGCTGGACAACGATGGTGACTTGAGTCCCAAAGAAAGAGACACACAGCATGTTGAGCATGGGCAGCAACAACACCATCGACAGCGTCATCTTCCGTCCCCTGGGAGCTGCTAGCCCTGAAGCTTCTACTACTACTGCTACTCAAAGCAATAATGGCGGCAAACTCAAGCCACCCCCTCCCTTGAGGTGCGGCAGCAGGCTCAGCAGCAACAGCAGTCTAGTGGACGCCCAGGAGAAGTTGAAGAGTGTGGGAGAAGCTCTGTCGGCGGCTGACGTGTCCATTTCTGCCGCGAGTTCTACCCAGACCATCGACAGCGTCCCTGCTGGAGAATCATCCCAATCGGAGTCAGACCAGGAGACCATCTACGCAAGGCTCAGAGCAAAGACCAAGATTTCCTCCCGCTCCATCCCCTCCTGGTGTTTGATCAGTGACGAGGACAGCACGGACAGTTCTAG
Organism: Monoplex corrugatus; assembly: GCA_030674185.1. Classification (NCBI taxonomy): domain Eukaryota; kingdom Metazoa; phylum Mollusca; class Gastropoda; order Littorinimorpha; family Ranellidae; genus Monoplex; species Monoplex corrugatus. The sequence continues at coordinate 60,379,580 of JAPXFY010000017.1, forward strand.
TGTTTGTCTCAACCGTCCCAGCGATGCTGCTACCATTCCGCTTTTGAGGAGTCTCTCTGGTGAAGGGGCCATCCCGAAATCCTCTTCTGTGACCGATTCGAACTTCTACTCTGGTAGCGTGTGACGGCAAGGAAGAGGAAGGGGCGGACACGGCATGTAACAGCAGCACCTTACCACGCCGTTACCTGGAGTCTAAGGTGTGGGAGGAGGATGTGTCTGATCACTGCAACTCGTGGCCACGGTCACGACGGTCCCAGCAGCCGCCAACATCGGGCATTTTAAAAAGCGACAAGTCCCCGGCTGGCTCTTTGAAGCCCAAGACTCTGAACTTTGCTCCAGTAGTCAACATGTTTGACCACCACACTTCCCAGGGCATCGAGTTACCTCTGCACGCCTCTTCCACCTCCTCCTCCTCCTCCGTTGATTGCAGCAGCGATGCCTCCATTGCGGGCCTGGCTTACAAAAAATCCATGCCTCTATCAGCCAGGAGCCACACTATGTCAAAATCTCAGGTAGACGGGAAATACCAGCCCTCCATCACCATCCAGCCAGGTAAAAACTCTGACGCTGGGAGCAAGCCGTCACAAGTTGTTTATCCGCACACTCTTGGCAAGCCAGCATCCACCCCGTCCCCCCAGCTGTATGCCGTGTCTAAGGTGACAGGTTTCAGAGGGGAGTCGTCTGAATCGTCGGGTCAGTCTGTGTCCAGCAGCGAATCATCCCTTGCCTCTTTGTCCGACTGTGGTCAGGGAGGTTACCTGGACATGAGTAAGGGGTTGGGTCACCGGTCCCTGGACACACTGAGCTCCAGCAGTTCAGCAGCTCTGTCCGATCTGGACATGGACTCTAGCCTGACTTACGTGTCCATGTCCAGCAACAACTCCACCCCCACCAACTCCACCACCGCCCTGAGTGCAGACGACTTGCCCACACCCGTCAACTCCCCCAAGCTGCAGCACGACACCTACAGAATCAGCCCCGTCACTCTGTCAGGGGCTCCCCCCAAGTGTGTCCCTAGCACAGACTCTGTGTTTTTCAATGGTGCTGGCCGGCAAACTACACACGGCCTTTCTCAGCAGAGTTCGTCACATTCACGTGGCAGGATTCAAGGGACAGCAGACAGTAGACAGGGTCTAAGGAGTTTTTCTGCCAACGCCAGCACAGAGGCTGCTCCGGTGTCATGGGGGGAACGGTTGAACAGCAGAACGTTATCGGGAGACAGCGGGTTTAGCTCGCCACCACACCGACCACCTTGGTCGGAGCTGGTCTTCAGCATCTCCACCATCATCAGCACCACCATAATCAGGGAATGTCTCAGGCAACCAAACGGATTGCGCCACACCTCACTCAGGTGCACAGGGCTCAGGTTCATCAGGAGGACGTTACACACAAGGGAGACAGCAATAAGGTTCGAACCTCCACCCCTCCTTCCCAGCTGTCCATAGGTCAGAAACACGAACCTCTCAAAGCATCTCACAGTAGTGACTCTCTCACCAGCACGCCGTCCACGCCTAGATCGATTCCTACCGGGCAGCCACCATAGATCTTTACCCAGGCAACAGAAAAGGCAGTGACGGATCTGTCAGACCCAAAACACGATCACAAGCTTCGGTAGAGACGAGGGGATCCAGTCCATTGCAGTCCCCGCAATACACGCACAAGGGCCTTTCGTTTCCCACAGGCGTGTTATCAGATGCTGATGCCGTGACGAGAGCTGACTCTTATCGATGTGCGGTGCGCAACACACAAGGGGTGGTGGGGGACATGGCCACCAGGAACACGTCCTACCGCATGGCCACGAGAGAGGACGACTCCGTGCCCGATGACCGCATGGACGCCGCCAATTCCTGGAGTGGAAGGAGTTGTGGAAGTCGGGACATGCGCCGGATGGGCATTTACAGATATCGACCAGCTTAAGTGTTACGACAGTGACAGCTCCTCCAGCAGGACATCCTCCTCCTCCCTCAGTGGAAAACCCTCCTCCAAAGGGTTCGCCGGAATCAATTCCTCCCGCAAGAAGATGAAACCCGAGGTGCAGAACTTACTAAGGGGAGATAAAACGCCCTCTCCAGAAGTGAAACGAATGTCTAAAGTGTCAGGCAAGACCAGCAGAGACAAATCGAAAACCAACTCCTCCACTTACATTCGCTTCGATCCCATCTTTGAACAAGGGGACGACATGTACTCGTCCACAGACACGCTGCGAGCAGAGTCGGTGGAACTTATCGCTTCAGAGGAAGGGTATTTGATGGGTGACAGAATTGTAGGGCAGTTACCACCGGGCAAGGTTCGGGCCAGCGGGGGCAAGAAGCATGTGGACGAAAAAGCTGTCATGTCCATTTTGGACAGTATCAAGACCACCATCAAGTCCATGTCGGGAAAGAGCTCCGCGGACAAAGACATGTGGAAATATGAAGGAGGGGTGTAGCTGTCTCTATCGGCATCTTTTGTGCAGAATTATGAACTGTCATTGTTAATTTTTTTATCTGCACAAAGTGCACACTGAGAACTATTACAAACTTTGGTGAATCTTTCTTCATGTGCTTGGATTTTATGATCACGTGGATTTTCACCGTGTACATTCATTTCCATTTCAGAAGGAATTCTATTTAGACTGATTGACTCCACCTTGTCTCTGTTTTTGGCTGATGTCGTGTACTTCGTTTTTAAGTGTTGGCTTTTTAATTAGATTTGGAGTTGTTTTCAGCTTAGTGTTAGTCCTGATATAGCCTTAGTGGTTGGCTGGACTATATAAGCAAGACGAAATGAAACAAAAGGCTGAAGTCTTGGTTAAATAAACACACACACACACACACACACACACACACACACACACACACACACACACACACACACACACACACACACACACACACACACACACACACACACACACACACAGGAGTAAAATCATACTGTACTTTTCCATCAGTTTTATATAGCTTTACATCAGTTTTACATCTGGTACTTACTAAGTTCAGAGCAGGGTTATAATAATATGATTGCTGATACTTGAAAAGCCATTTCTATACGTATGTTTATGTTCCTTGCTAAAATAGAGTCTTTGTGTTGTCATATGTCCGAAGAAAATGATTAAAAATTTAGATCGCTGCTGAGTAAACTATAAAAATAAACAAATAGGTATATTTGAAAAAACACAGACTTTAATGGTAAATGTCTCACGAAGGATAAAGAAACATAAAGATTAAATACCTATTAATGTTACCTCTAGTAAATAATTATCCTGAGCATTGTTAACATCTACTTTATCTTTCTAAGCAAGTGCACACAACTGCGTGTGCATGTTTACCGATACACGCCCCGGGGCAAAGTCATCTTGTCAGTTGAGAATTTCAGAAAAGTTTCAGATATTGACTTGGCGCAGAGGTAGTGCACTCGCTGTCAGTCTTCCAGAACGAATTGGTAGGGGTTAAAATCACGCTCGGGAAACTTCATAATTATGTGCGTGCGGCATCCGATCTGTCCAGTTGAGTGGGTGCCTGACTTTCTACAAAGTTAGGGAAGGTAAAGCATTGAGGGAGGAGAAGGTCACGGCCCTCCTCATGCTGGCCTCTTGATAAAAGAAAATCATCTCTGCTACCTCACTCCTTTACGACCTCTAAGTTGTGGGTGACCTTAACTTTTTTCTCTTGAAACTAAATTTTAAAGTGTGTCACTGCCAACTGATGTCGCCTCATTTAGATGTCCATGGCCAGGTCGGTTCTCGAAGAGAAGTGAATAGCATTGATAGAACCAATGCTGTCTAACAAATCCTGGGTCGTACCAGTACCGGTTTCGTGGACTCTGTGTTCTTTAACCCTCTGGCTTTCGCACCCTGTCCCCCACCATCCTGCATTGTTAACCTGCAGGAAGCTGGTGTTAAGGTGAGGGAGTCAAAGGGTTAAACAAAGCAGATCATTCAGGTTTTTTTTTTTTTTGTTTTTTTCCTTTGCGACTGCTTGCAGACCATTTAGGTTTTCGGTTTTTTTTTTTGCGTCAGCTTCCTTTCAGGATCATCTTTGGTAGGGTGTCACGACGCGCAACACACTTGACAAAACTAGCTGATGTAAGGACTCATAAAAAGTTTGTGCGTAGAAATACAAGCGTAGTTTACTTGTGGGCACAAAGACCTCAATTTTAGTTGATCTCGTTTTAATTTTTTTGGGGTAAAATTTGGACTTTAATGTACGGCTGAATTGTCCGTTCTTTTTAATTCTAAACATCCGGAGTCCTCTTAGAGAACTTCAGTTGTTAGTGATTGTTCAGCTTATGAATGAGGACATGGAATTATAACGGACAATATGACGATAATGTAAGTCATGCAGAATCATCTTTGCTATTTCCCATTCCCCATTCGTCCCAAGGAATATTGTAGACATGGTCTAAAACATAGCCGTTTGATATCTTAATCTATCTACCAACTCCAACAGCTTTGAAACTAGTAGATATGGTGATTCAGATTTTAATGAAAAGGTTAAACGTTGTTTCCCACCTCTTTCTGACATAACTCTTTTACCTTCGTTCAGTATGGTCAGAGACGTGGATTTCTCTCTATGTCTTTGGGTTTGTTTAAGACGAACCTTTTCACTAACTTAACCTGTCCACCAATTTCCAACAGGAAGCTGGTAAACAGGGCCATGGAGTGAAGGGTTAACGCATATAGGGCTGAGGGGTGGATTAATTTGAACGCTAATGTGCATGTGTGCACTTCAAACTCTTCACCTTTCCGTTTTCGGTTTCGCATTGAAAGGAAGACTGATCAGGTGCACAAGTAAGATTCGTTATTTCGAAACCTCGTCAGCACACGGGTTTTACTTGCTGGCGTATGGCGTTTGTGGAACATGGTTTTACGCCCGCATGTCACATTAAAGTGATGTACGAGAACAAAATGGTTTGTTAAAAAAAGAGTTTTTGTTAAATAGAGCGTGTTTACATGTTGCTATGTGAAAGGATATTGCTGCTGTCTTCACCGTGTTTTGAGTGAAAAATGTTACCTTTCTCCATGTTTCAATAAACAGCCTTGATTTATAATTTTGTTCACCCGGTAAAAAAGTTCAGTGTCTTGTTAGAATATGGTTCTGAGAAGAAAAAAAGCCGTCCGTTTACGGTTAGAAATCAACGAACGGGTACATTGGTACATTTCTGGTTGATGTAAGAATACATACATAAAAAAACAGTGTACACACTCACCCTAGATCCTTGCACATATATCATAAAAGCAAACAAAAAAAGAGGGAGGGAGGCAGGTCCTCCCCCCAGGTGCAGCCCACCCCAGATAAAATCGTTACAACACCACCTAAATCAGGAGAAGTTACGGCGTATGGGGACATCTACCTGGGGTGTGGAGCCGCTTGTCCATAGAGAGCTCATGAGTTAGTCTCCCCAGGCATATTTGACAGTTTTTTTTATATTCTTCATTCCATGGTAGTTGTGGTGTTAGTGTAGTGCAAGTGAAAGTGTTCTCATGTTCAGTGATACTTTTGAGTATCACTGTGCATTAAAGTTGAAACTGAAACGCAAGATCGAAACAAAAGATGTGTATGTCCCGTAATTCCTGTTGGAGCATGGAGAGTTTAGATCGGTATAGTCGACAGACTCAACATGTCCACAGGTGTTAAGAAAAAGTACAGGCATCAGCTTAAACAGATAAGACTACACACGTACACGTCCTGTATGTTTTTTCGATGATAACAAATAATACATACCTGTAAACTTAGATTTTTGAGGAAACCCCGAATGGAGAAGTCAAGTTTTGCGTTAGGATGCAGGATGTATTTTGAATAAATTTTGTAATACTCCTTCCTCCTATCCACCACTCTAATAGCCCATCTCATGTGTACACAGCATGAATTCAGGACAAGGGCATTATAATTTGTATGCAATGGTTCAAAAGTGGTTCGAACGTCCATACCTTTGGCCTAGCTATGTAAGAATACAGAATGTTTTAATGTGGACAAGTTACAGTTTATCACAAGGATATATCTGTAATGTGGACACATTTTATAAGGTTTGTTAAGCATACAGTGGTTATTTGGTCATGTCTTAAAAAGTTATTTTTCTCAAGCACAGTTATCCGCTGTATTATCTCCCGTTCTTTTGTTGTTTGGTTCGTTTTATTGAAACCTTTCCTGTTTTAGAGATCATAAGATGTCAGAGTTATCTTTACTGCATCTTGTGGTTGTGTTGGTATTATCGTCCATCGACATCCATGCTTCATTCCTTTATGCAATCTGGCGTGTGTGTGTGTGTGTGTGTGCGTGCGTGTGTGTGTGTGTGTGTGTGTGTGTGTGTGTGTGTGTGTTGTGTGTGTGTGTGTGTGTGTGTGTGTGTGTGTGTGTGTGGTGGGACGAGGAAGTGAAAATTGAGGATTACATAAGTGCAAATGAGAATGTGTAAATAATACCCGAGTGTGTGTGTGCGTGTGTGTTTTTGTGTGTGTGTGTGTGTATGCATGTATGTGTATGTTATGTTTGTGTGTGTGTGTGTGTGTGTGTGTGTGTGTGTGTGTGTGTGTGTGTGTGTGTGTGTGTGTGTGTGTGTGGGAGGGGGTGTTAAGCGCATGCTTGTTCGTATGGAGTGTGTATTTGGAGGATGAAATGGAGGGTGATAGAATGATAGCTGCAAATGAGAAATATCTGTAAATATAAAACTTACTCTTTTAATCCATTTTACACAAGATATTTTGCGTGTACAGTATGGAAATCTATCTTGTTTTAATGTATGCATATATACTTTCAACATTCCATTGTATAATTAAGCCTTTGTTATCGTTGTTTTTAACATTTCAGATATTGCACAAACATACGAGTAATGGTGCATCACGAAATTTGTAAAGCAGAAAGAACAAACTGGACAGAAAGAAGATCAAGAAATACAAAATGTATGCAGCCTTCTATACACATCGTATGCATATTCAAAGATAATAATTATGTACCTACTTATTCTAGCAAGGGTAGTCGTTGTCACTGGGTGGAGATTTGGGTTGAAAATCATTTCTTATCAATCATTTGTCATACTCTTTCACGCGACTGCATCGTTCGCTATTAACGTCGTAATCTCACAAAACATCCATGGTATTTGTTATCTTGTATCGTAATCACACGAAACACCCATGGCATTGGTTATCTTGTACATCTTATGAAACATCCACGATATGTATTATCTTGTACCTTATTCGTAACTTCACGTGAAAGAGAAAAAGAGAAAGATATTTTCACACTTATTAGGTCACAGGGATTCGCGCTGCAGTGCCACAGTGTGTGTACCTATATTGCCATACAACTTATAGCACCAGATTGTTTACAGCATTATCCGCTCTGATATAAGGAATGCTACTCACTGACTGTTTGTGTTGCGGAATTGTTTCATTGAAATGCGTGGGACCTTTCTCCATTCTGTGTTGATTGTACATTGATACTGGTTTTTGTGAGGCGAATGAATTGTATTGTTTTGAGCGAATAAATTCTTTCATGAAAAGTTTTGTGAAATCTGCATGGTTTTTGCGATTGGTTAAATATGTGAGGGGGGTGGAGGGCTGGAGAGAGGAGGGCATATTTATGTCTCTTTGATCTTCTCAACCCTTCCGTTTGGTTCAGTTTGAGGGGAAAAAAGGGAGCCTGATTTAGATTGTCTTGTTGTGTTAGTGTCTGTATGCGATAGACAGTATGGATAGACACTATGAGTAGATAATGTGGCAGTAAAAATCATTCAGTTGTTTTCGTGTTAATGCTAAATTAAATAGCATCCATGCAGATCTTCCAGCACGCAGCTCGGTCCAGACTACTTGCAGCCGTTGTGGAAGGACATACCTGTCCGACATAGGCCCCACTAGCCACCGACGTGCCTGCAATTGGACATGCCCTTCCTCTGCCTTTCTTGCATCTTCCTTGGCGAAGTCGAGCCACGAGATCCCTGAATCGTTTAAGGTGGCCTGGCCGATTGCACGAGTTCGAACCTGGCTCGGGAGCGTGAGTACGATCTTCAGTTGCAACCAGCTGTGAGTGGGTACCAAATCCTGTTGAGGGTTGTGAAAGGTAAAGCAGCGACAGAGAGGAGTGGGATCTTCCCTCCAAACGCTGACTTTGGGGTAGCCAAATTTCTTCTGCCTTGAGACCCAGCTGTTGAGTTTGGAGACTAACTACAGTTTTGCTTTGCGTGTCTGTTGATACTGAATTCGGTCATAGTCTTGGTAAATGTTTCACAAGTGAAAAAAGTGCATGGACATACTTGCCTTTTAGTTTTGTTGAGGTTTTGGTCTCTCCCCCCCCCCCCCACTCCCCCTCGTGTGTGTGTGTGTGTGTGGTGTGTGGCGCGCGCGCGCGCATTATTTCTTTTAACGTCCATTCACATACGTGCTTTTAGAGAGTGTGTGTGTGCGTGTGCGTGTGTGTGATAGTTTTACTTCGATTTCAAATAATTTTGAAAGAAAGACAGACGAAGACAGTGTCGTTATGATTTTGTTTTATTCTACCGAGGAAAAGGAGACTGACCAATTGTCTCTCTTACACCTGCATATTGGACGTCATAACATTTCTTAGTGTTGTCAGGGGACAATTTATCGTTTGTACTTAAACCTTTTTAGTCCTATTGTTTTTCAGTTTTTGTTTTTTTCCATTTGAATTGTTGACGTTGAATTTAATGTGGAACATCTGCTTTTTATCAGAAAGTGCGTGTGTTTATGTGGCATGGAAAAGATGGTGGATGAGAAATTGCACTGATTTTTCTTTCGTTTTACTGTTCTGTGGTATTTCTGTATAGCTAGCGCTGAAACAGGTCATCTATACTGCTCAAAACGTCCTCAGCTGATTACAAGCAGCCCAAAACGCTGTAAACATCCAGGTGTTAATAATTGCGTCTGAAACATTCTGTGCCCATATAACCAAGCCCGGATATCAAGTCATTAATTTATCTATTCATGTAAATTCTTAAGTCATTTGTTTATTTATCTCTTATTTATCATTCTCTGTCTGCCTTTTTCATGCACCTATTAACAGTTATTCGTTTGTTTAGCTCTCCGGAATCCCGTCTGGAGGTTATTGGTTTATTTACATAGTATTTTGATTAAATGGTGGTAGGCATGATAATTTCAGTTTTATATTGTTTGCAGTGTTCTGTGACTTTGGTACAAGGTTTAGCCATAACCACATGAGAGAAGTTGAACTGACATGTGTCAGTTGAATGATACAAAAAACTCATTCTCCCTCATCTTCCCCTCCCCCCCCCCCCCCTACATTTCTTACCCTCTCCTTCTTCCTTTTTCTTCCTGTCCTCTCGTCTGTCTGTCTCTTTCTCCACACACACATACACACACGTTATAATGTTTCTTTGAGTAAAGGTAACATTGCAATGAATGCACGTTTGTTTCATGCATTCGTTGTTTTGTCTTAATGCAGCCACGCGTTAAACAACAAAATTTGACGTTTCTGATGACAAAATGAAATAAATTTGTACGAATTGGCCATTTCATATTGTCGTTTATATACAGTTGTGTGTGTGTGTTGTGTGTTGGGTGTGTGTGTGTGTGTGTGTGTGTGTGTTGTATTATCCAAGTTAAAAAATCATTATGACATGAAATGTATCCAATGTGCATTTTAAGCTGTCATTCAAGAAATAACTACAAAATAAGTTGGATATAAATTTCAATATTCTTAACATGCGCACACACACTCTCTCGCACACACACAGATGCACCCACACGTGCTCGCACCCACTGGCACATACATACTCATTTGGTACTAAATGCAACCTCACAGAAAAGGAAAAAAATTCAGAAGAGACGCTTAAGGTGATCAAGTTTGAAATTGAAGCAATCAACTGATTGAAAAAATTATGTTTGTGCGTGTGCACCTGCCCATATGCAGCTTAGATGCTCATGTGTGTGTGTTTGTGAAGCAAATGAGTCAAACAAACTATTTGTGGATGTGGGTTGATTTCTTTTGCTTTTTTCAATGAAATTTGGATCAATGGGCCCGAAGTGTAAATATGAATGCCTTAATGGACATTTTTGTTATCGTTGACGGCCTTTTTCTTTTATCACTGATACACAGCACACCCATTGTAATTATGCAGTCATCACTGGGTTAACCATACCTGTGATTTAAATCATGCAACTAGCAACAATATTTTCAGTTTGTTTTGTGTATGTATATGCCATTCTACTTCACACAGCATGCACATACACACAGATGCATACACAACTTTCTCTCCGCCACAAAATGTACATGTTCAATGTCATTTTCCCAGCAAGACATTTAATATTCACTTACAACAAACATTGATGCCCTTGTTTTAATCATAACTCTGTACATTTGATTTTTTCCCCCTGAAAGCACAGATAACAATAAAATATTATAAAACGACACGAGCTAAAATAAAAAACAAAACAAAAATAATCTGAAAGAAAAAAAATCTGAAAAGAAACAGCATTTTGTTACACGACCCTGAAAGGCAATTCATGGTTACTATTTCTGATTTCATCATTTTTTCTTTCATCTGTTTGCGTATCCATCGTGGTTGTCATGAGGAGCTGAAGTGGAGAAATGCTGTGTGATGTCAAGGTCTTTTTCATGTCATCAATGCGGGTCTTCTTAGGTTTACTCTGCTTAATCTGATGTGTTGTGTGTGTGTGTGTGTGTGTGTGTGTGTGTGTGTGTGTGTGTGTGTGTGTGTGTGTGTGTGTGTGTGTGTGTATACGCTTTTGAGCCAGCTCCTTGATGTTTCCTAACTAGTTTGTTCACGGTCTTCCCCTCACACCCAATATTCACTTTTGATAATACAATACTTTTTCAAGTTTATTCAACGCTTACATTTTACATACAAGCCACGGTGGTCTGGATTTTTCTTTTTTGCATGTGTAACATCAGTTACATTTGCCAAAGACTAGAAGCAGATAGATACATGTCCCAAAACTGGTATTTACAGGTACATACAATATAGATAGCAATGCAATTATGCACACATTATCAATGTACACCAAAAAAAGCCTAACACTATGTTAACTTAAAAAATAACCTACCCATGTGGGCACCTTGGTATCTTTTTGTATTGTGTAGCTGTTCAATTAGACTTCACGTAAATATATATGTCCTGTTAAAAATACGTACATTTTCTTTAAATGCACTATTATGTAAACTTTTGTTTTTTTTTTTTTTTTGGCAGGTATGTGAAATTTCGAGTTGCTTTCCTTTTGTTTATATGTGCTTGATTGTATGTTTAAATTTATGCATTCAAAAGAAATTTTAAGAAAACCAGCACAATACAAGATGTAAAACAGTAAACTAGCAGAACATTGCATCCCACTATAAATAGTCATTAAATCCCCATGGTAGCAGATGACATCGACAACAACACACGTTCTTATATGTATATTTACAAAAATCAACAGGAAAAAGAGATTTACTTTTTCATGAGAAAAAACAACAACAACAACAAAAGGAATTTCCTTAGAACATCAAGAGGCAACAGTGAGAATTCTCTCTCTGAAACAGCACATTAATAAACAATTGCTTTTATTCATACTTCATCGTTTTGCTTTAGGACAAAAAATTAATTCTTTCTCTGTATCAGTACACAGATAAACAGCACATAAATAAACAATTGTTTTTATTCATACTTCATCGTTTTGCTTTAGGACAAAAAATTAATTCTTTCTCTGTATCAGTACACAGATGAACAACTGTTTTTCCTTCAAACTTCTGTTTGCCTTATGATAATAAATCCCCACAACAACCATGTCATATGAATACTTAGCTTGCTGCTAGGGCAGAGGGCCTTTAGATATGTACCTTAGTTGCAAAATAAGTCACGCTCGTATGGACGAATATACAGTCCTGGAATGACTGACAGTGGTTTCTATCAGGATGAGGTGAGGCGACAATTGGCAAGGACACCCCCAGAAAATACCCCATATATCCTATAACAAAGCCATAAAGTGGATGAGGGCACTTAACCAGTTGACTCACGCACCCTATCCTCAAATTGCAAAAACTTATCCTTTTGACTTCCTCACCCTATCCACCAGCTCCCTTCAGAAGCTGGTGGATAGGGTAAGGGAATCAAAGGATTATTTTCTATTATTAGCATGGTGAACAATGCAGGATGCCAATGGGACATGGTGCGGGAGTGGAAGGGTAAAGGACCTATCCATCTGCACTGACAGGGTTGGTCTTTTGCCCATGAGCTAAGGGCGGGGTAACACACACTGAAAACCTACATGCTGAAGTCGGAGGTACCAGGCTTGCAGGCGCCTTCTCACAAACCATGGTCCCATGCAGTAATAATGCATAGTCTACGTGGTGAGCTACATCAGACAAAAATGGTGCTAGCTCAATAAACTCCATTAAAGTGGAGCATTGCAACATCCTACACCTCAACAGGATCCACCCTTAGCTACTGGAAGGCCCCAGGCTCCCCCCGTCCATCGTCTTATACCAGGCGATCATCATCATCATCACCATCATGTGCCCTGCCGCATGGCGTTGCTGATCATGGCCCTCCATATGAATCTATCCCTTGTCGCTGCAAGTACATCTTCCACACCTTCTGTCCTCAGCTACCCTGCAAGTCCATCCAATATTTTCTCCCTGGGTCCATCTAGTGTTCTCTTTCCCTCCAGCTTTCCTGTTGTGACCAGGTGCTCTAATTCCCCTTTCCTAAAAAAATATCCTATAAATGTTGCTGTCTTTTACCAGAAAATGTGGGATGTTAACTACTAACTTCTCTCACCAAGCTCAGTGGTAGCTGGCAGGAACTAGAAAAAAAAAAGGCCACATTCATCACCAGATGCGGCCTGACTGTATAGTGACGAATGAAAGAAAAAAGACACTTGCTGCTACTTCTGCGTTTAAGGGCTACAACTCCTATGTGTAACTGTATATGCAAGTGGGCTTTGACATGTCTGGCCCCATGTTTATACCGCCATACAGGCAGTTGTATTTCGTCTTCAAGGGTATGCATGTAGGATATTTTCATGTTTCCAAAGCCACTACTGTTATTGTTATTTTCATGTAAAGCCTAGACAACTCCGCAGAGCCATATCAGGGCTATAACCATTCCAAAACACACAATAAGCCTACTTCAACAGGAAAAAAAAGGAAAAGAAAATCAAGTACACATATCAATGCATTCGCACACACTATCTACGAAGATGCCCCTGGCGTTGATGACTCTGTACAATTTATCGCACACGGGATTTAAAAAACAAACCTGAATACAAATTTAAACATAACTAAGGACACTATGTACGTTTGTACATAAAAATAGGCCTTAATTACCTAAAATTGCTTCCACATACCTCATTTCCCTAGAACCAAAAATGCTCTTAGTACATGTACCGGTACCCAACTATCACTCCTAAAGAGAAAGTACTAACTCCTAAACAGAAAGCTCTAAGACATTATCAAACACATACAGGAGAATGAACAAGGCAGAAAATGATAGAAAGAAATGACAGAAAGCACAGGAACAAGGCAGAAACAAAGAGTGACAGAAAAGAGGAAATTTCTAGCACAGAAGGTGGGGATATCATTTATACTGAAAGAGCCCCTGGCATCCCCACGGGGGGTCTAAAGCCCCAAAGCCACTAAACAAGGAATTGTCTTATAGAATCTTTCATGGGCCTCTATGATGTTCTGCATGCATATGTAACGGTGGTTCAGGTACCAGGTCTGCACATGAGCTGACCTGGGAGATCAGAAAAAAAATCCATTCTATACACACAGACAGGTTGAAACTCAGACCTTTCTGATCAGATGTCCAACTCTTGATCTATCCAATTTATTTACTGCAACAGTGGCACTTAACTTGCAAGGCCAAACATACAGAACGATAAGCTAACTGTGTAATATATACATGCAGAACGAAACATAAATTAATTCTGTGTGTGTGTTGTATGTATGTATGTATGTATGTATGTATGTGTGTATGTATGTATGTATGTATGTATGTACGTACGTACGTACATATGTATGTATGTATGTATGTATGTATGTATGTATGTCTTACTTTTACTTTTTCCTTCCGCTTGTACCGGTGGGCATCGCGGGGAAATACAGTCGTCTGTCAGCAGCAAGGCGGGTGGCCTGGAGAAGGGACATCTCGTGAGCTTTGAGGGTGTCTGCCACGGAGTCACTCCATCGTCGTCTTGGTCTTCCTCTGGCTCTCCAGCCAGAGTATCTGGTGTTGTATGCCCGAAAAGCTGGATGGTTTAGGGGCATACGTGTGAGGTGTCCGAACCACTTGATCCTCATATGTTCGATGTGTTGTAGGATTGGTGTTGCTCCTACCATGTCTCGTATCACCTCATTTCTGATCTTGTCCCGCCTTGTCTTGTTTACTGCTTTCCTCAGGCATTTCATTTCACAGGTGACCAGTTTTCTCTCGAGGATTTTAGTTAGGGACCATGTCTGGCACTGGTATGTCAGCGTTGGTAGAAAAATGGCGTTGATGAGTTTCGCCTTAGTGCTGGTGGGCATGCTGGGGTGTTTCAGGAGATGGGCAAATTGGTAGCTGACTGCGTTGGCTTTCTGGCATCTGGTCTCGATTTCTCTGTCTAGTCTCTAGTCTCTGTATGTATGTATGTATATGCATATGTATATGCATGTATGTATGTATGTATATGTATATGTAGGTAGGTATGTATGTATGTATATGTATGTATGTATGTATGTATGTATGTATATATATACATATATATATATATATATATATATATATATATATATATATATATATATATATATATATATATATATATATACACACATACACATACATGTACACACATCCCAAAAATGTCATAATTACATGTATAATTATAAAAAGCAAAGACAAACACATGCATATATTTCTGCACAATATGAAATACATCCAAAAATTATCCCAATGGCAAAAGTGAATACTGAATGAATGAATAATTAGTTTTAAAGGACAAACAAAACCCGAAACAAAAACTGTATATGTGTAGTGCTTAAGTAGCAACTAAGCTGCGTGCTAATAGTAAAATAACAATAACATTATCGATCTATGAAACCTTCAATATATTTTCAATGCAAAAACAGTTTACACAACAAGGATACCAAGCATTACTGCTTAATCCTTAAGACACATCATTTGGAATGACTTCTGAAACATCAACTATTATCAAACATAACATTTAAAAAAAATATCATAAAATACACCTCTTGCTTTGTAAATATTATCAGTAGTTCTGTAAAATCTGCTTTTGTTTTTGCTTAGCAAAGAATGTCAGTAGTTCCATAAAAACTGACTCTATTTTTGTTTAGCAAAGACGTTTTTTGTCTCTGTTTAGCATAGTATATACAACAAAAGCTACACTTCCCTTCTTCTGCAAGGGTTATATCTGTTAATCTGAATTCACGTACAAGTCAAGGCACTATTTCAAAAGAATGCAGATGATTCCTTTTCAGACAGGATATCACTGTAACACTGAAGACACAGAAGTTTCAACAAAGAATCCCAAAAATAAAAGGCAACAGGCAACAGTGGATGAATAGCAGGCACTTACTTTACATCTCCTTGAAGTGTACAGTTTAAAAAATAAAACGAAACAAAAGGATGATTAAGATGTTCCAACAATCTCTTTTTTGTACAAAATTACAGAAAACTCAGAATCACAATGACCCTTACTTTGGTTGAAATAAAATCTGACAGGCATCACGGACAATGACAGACTGTTGCGAAAGTCAAAAACAGATCTGAACTATTGTTTAACATTCCTTAGAAAATGCCGTTCACACTTCTTCCTCAGAAAGTGCTGAATTCAGGCACTATTTTGATACGTCAGATCTTGGTCTTGGAGCTTTACCTTCCAAACTTATGCTTCCATGGCTCCTTAACAGACCCACAGCTTTCACTAAAATTCAGTAAAAATCCACCCATAAAGAGCCACGAAAACCATGTTCACATCTTTCTGTCATAAACAGACACACTGAGATCTCTCTGGTCATTACAAAAAGAAATCCCCCACTTTTTCTCAGAATATATGGAGGTTGGAAAAAAGGCAAAGTTTGTCCCATAACCCTGAGGTCACAAGGTGTAGATAACTCAGCTTTTCTTGGGAGTGGTGTCTGTATCCCTCTCTCTCACTGCTTTATCTTCCGTACCCTGAACAGGGTCAGACATCTGTTCACAGCTGGGTGGAACAGAGGCCACACCAGAAAGCTTTTGCAGAATCAGCACAGAACAATACCTTAGGAGAAAAATCATCCTAACTTGCTGATTAGTATCACACTCGCAAACATGTCCGGTGCCACAGCCTAACAAGACTTGAGTGGTAGAAGTTACAATTTATATGCAAATGAACAGGTCAAATCAGCGCTGAGGTTACTTGATAAATCAAATACTAAGAAAGAAAACCCCCTCCACAAAACGAACAGACAGACCTAAACACTTAACACCAATTTTTTCACAACAAATTTCAGCGGTTTTCATTCTGATCACTAAAGCCCAGCAAAAAGGGCAACAAATGAATGTGTACTTCTGCATTTCCACTACCAACATAGCTGACAGCTGTGGTGGCTAAACAATTGTCTTGCTGTGTGATATTCAGTCCAAAACCACAATGCAATCAACAGTTCAATATGAAAAAAAATACAGTCAATGCCATTCTGTCCTTGAATCAGACACATACCACTGAAAAGAGGAAAAAAACAAACAAAGAAAAACTCATTCTCACTGTTGCTAGATTTTCATGCAGTATCTGCCAAAACTTAATACTCTCAATGCCAAGCTGTCCCTATTCCACAAACACACGCAGCACCAGTATTACATAAATGTGACCACTTCCCACCCTCCTCTGCACAATAACAAAACAACAACTACAAAACCAAACCAGATGGTCATGCCATTCTAACAAGCTCTCTCAGAATTATCAAGGTCAATCCAGATTTTGTACTTCTCAAGGACACTGCTATCTTAATCCTTTGGCTCCCCCACCTTATCCTCCAACTGCAAAAACATAACCCTTTGACCCCCTCACCCTATCCACCAGCTTTTCTGCAGGGTGAGGGGGTCAAAGGGTTACGTTTTTGCTTTACTATCATGATTGAGAATGCCAGATGCTGGTGGACAGGGTCCAGGAGTCAAAGGGTTAAAGAAACTTCAACTGAAATAAAACTTGATGCACAATGAGGACAATGGTAGACTGTCAAAATGGTGAAAACAGATTTCAAATATTGTCAAAAGTACTGATAAAGTGGTGTTTATACACCTTCCTCGAAAAATACTGATTTTAGGACCTTTTTTGTTTTTTGGTCCATGTGACTCTGACCTTAAAGTTTACCTTTAAGAGTTATGCCTCAGTTTTAGCAACTCATCCAGTTCACAGCTTTAACCAATTTTGGAAAAGATCTATCTGTAAACAGCTAGGAAAATAACACACACACACACACACACACACACACACATACACACACACACACCTCTCTCTGATCAGTATGAAATAATTCCCTTTTTTCCAAACACAGAAGAGTGACAATGGAAATATCAATTAAGAAGCAATATTTTAAGAGAAAATGTGAAAACAGAAGGAATGGCTGTAATACAGATGCACCAGAAGTAAAGAGCCAAGTGTAAGTACAAGGATCCTTCTATCTATGTCAAAAACTGTCCAAACTGTTTCACCAATTTCACATACAAAATGAAATTCTTCTTGACACCTAACTGAAAATAACACATACTGACAATAAGCACCATTTCAAAGCTCAAAACATGATTTCTGACAGCAAGTTAAGTTTAAAATACACTAATTAAGAAACTCAGTTATGATCTCGTGATAGAAAATGAAACTTATTACCAGCTTCTCTGAGATACAAACATTACCAGCATCTGTGAGAAACAAACATTACAGTCGCTGGTACAAATATCATTACCATCATCTATGAGAAGCAAACACTGAAAGAAAATTACATTCATTGGTTTAAGCAAACTTTATGCAAAATGATGGGCGAACACTGCATCAACTACCATGCAGAAACAGAAGCATTCATGCAAGCAGCCTCCATGATTCGTAATATAGATGACATGTTATCAAGGCCTTCCAGCAAGTCAGAACATGAAAAGTTGTCTTCTAATAGGTCTCCACTCACTGTGGGACAGCAGAAAATGAGAGGATAGATGAGTCAGCAAAAGAGGAGCCCAATAAGACTACCGAGCAACAGCATCAGTTACAGTGAAAAAAAGGAACATTACCATATCATTCCTAAAGCCACGATCAGAAAGGTGCGATTATCACATTCTGTCCAGACAGTCGCACCAGCAGATCGCTCCGTAAGTGTCCAGAAGTTGCACTAGCAAATCACTTTGCAAGTCGCTCTCACAGAGGGGCGATTATCACTCTATGTCCTGATGAAACTCCACATCAGCCTCAACCAACTCAACGCCTATATGTACTGCAAGTTCAAACTGACACCTTCACCAACTTACCCCTGCGGAAAGAGGACCAGACAGCTGAACATATATTGCAGTGATGTTGCCTCTATGAAGTGGAGCAATAGGAGACATGGCTGACTACAACTCCTCTGACCACCAAACTTCATGGGAGCTGGAAGGAGCTGGAAAAATCGGCCATATTCATTGCCAGATGTGGAAGGACCATGTAGATGGCATAAGGAAGATCTTTGCTCTGCCTTATAAAGGAGACAATAATCACTCATACTGAACAAGCAAAATATAATAACTGGGCTTATAACTTAAAAATGTAATGAATGGTACACACAACAAATATACTACTGATGTATATACTAAAAAAAGAAACAAAAATGTAGCAGAATAAAGACAAACAAATAGGAGAAAAAGGACCGAGCATGACATGTACAATCAGCAAAACTGTTGTGCTTTCACCGTTTAGTGATGGGTATTTATTGCACAGAGTTGAACAAGACCTAGAGCTCCACTGCAGAGGATGTGGCCTACGCTCAATTAACCTGCACTTCAAAAAGCTGAAGGTACTGCTGTTTACAAAATACATGTTAGAAATGTTAAAAAAACATCCTGATCTTTCTGTATGTTCATGTATATTTTTGAAAATATTCATGTTTTCACAAATGCTGACTCACTAGTTTTCATGCAGATACTGAAATATCTGAACTCATGGGGAAGCATGTTAAACATTTTGTAACAATTATGAGCATAAGAGAAACAAAGAAAAAAGAAGTGTTCTTTACTTCCCTTGAGATGACCACAGACACAAGATGGATTACTGATTAGTGTCTCTTTTCTAAATCAGTTTAAACTGCTCATTTGAAGTTTTAGTCTACAATGGGCTATTTGTTACTGTCTTTCCCACAATAGTAAGAATAGTAAAAATCATAATCTTTAATTCTATTCTTTCATGATAAACTTCAGTTCACAACAGATCACTCATATTTAAAGATTTAAACATGATTTCTGGAAGGAAGGAATTAATAACATTATCTTTAAGATTCTTCAAACACGAATCTTCCACAATCAAGAAAGTAGCATCACAGGGCAAAAAGGCACCATCACATCACTGAGCGTGTAAGGTATGACTCAAAATACAATTCTGATACATCTGGGCATCAAGCTCACAGAATAGGCTGAGGCAGTCAAAGTGTCTAGAAAAGAATTTCAAACAGAATGATACTATAACGGTATACAGTCAAAGCAATGGACACAGACAGGCACTGAATATACAAAATCTTGATAATATTAAACAGTATTGATATACAAATGGCTTGATAATAATTGTCATAAAAGACAAAATAAAACTGACACAGATTCAACTGACATCTAATGTTTGCCGTAAATATATTTAAACACCAACAGCATGTTAAGCTAACAAAAGCACAGGCATAAGCAATCATTTACACACATAAATACACACACATACGGACACATACACACACACACACACCAGACACATGCACAAAACCACACGAGTGAATAAATACATACATATTCATGTATAGTATATAGACACTTAATCAATGACACCAGAAAGCATCATCAATAATCAATTAATATGATTTATATTATTAACATAATCAATAACAAGACTCATATCAAACATAGAACCATTTACTCAACAATACATAAGCACTTCACAACATAAAGAAACAAATTTAACAGAGAGAGATATTACATAAACACACACACCACCATAAAGCTAACATCAATGGCATTACCAAATATTTCAAATGCTGGTAAATCTAATCTCAAGCTTGAAGTATAAGTATGTGCTTGTGTATGTTTATATGTACATGTGTGTGTGTGTGTGTGTGTGTGTGTGTGTGTGTGTGTGTGTGTGTGTGTGTGTGTGGTGTGTGTGTGTGTGTGTGTGTGTGTGTGTGTGTGTGTGTGTGTGTGTGTGTGTGTGTGTGTGTGTGTGTGTGTGTGTGTGTGTGGGGTGGTGAATGTGCCTAAGTACACATGCATGACAGAGTGCCATATGTGTGTGTTTGTGTGTCAGTGTGAGGTCAAGTATATGCGTTTAAATGAGTGCAAGCAAGCATGTGAGCAAATGTTAGGATACATATTCACATGTATGTGCATGAGTGCATATGTACGAGAGACAGTATGAGACATGTACATTATAAATCTACCACCAGGCAACATATTCAAAGCAGGTTCAAATGGGTTAGATTACAAACTAAGCAACTTGCACGAGTACACACACACACAGACACACACATATCACTTTTCAACACACAAACGCACTCAGAAAATAATACATGATTTTCATAGAACAAACAATAAGACAAACACACACAAATCACCTTTTAACACACAAATGCAGTCAGAAGATAACATACATATTTTCATAGAACATAACAATAAGACACATATACACAAATCACCTTTCAACACACATTCAGATAACATACATGATTTTCACACAATATAACAGTAGGACATGATGACTTTACCCACAGTTCTCTAAACACTGACAATTACAGTACTATGAGAAATTTGGTCAGCATGTGGACTGATGGCAATGAACCAAATGAAGACCTGCAGAGACCTGGCTGACCATGCCCCCAATGGATCAAGTGGTCAAACAGGCAAACTGGACATGCCTCTTAGTCCATGCACGATGCAAAACACTTCTTCACCACATCCCTGAAATAAAAGAAGAAAATTATAAAATTTCATGATTAACAACTTTTGTTCTTCAGCTTATTATTACTGTTATTTTTGTTCAAAGCCCAGCTGACTGTGTAAAAGCATATCAGGGTTATAGCTGTTTCAAAACACAGAATACTTTAACAAGAAAAAGGAAAAGAAAATTAAGGACACATATCAATGCATTTGCACACATAATCAAAAGAAACGCCCTTGATGTTGACCACTCTGTCCAATATATCACACAGGGATTTAAAAAACATACCTGAATACAAATATAAATATAGCACAGCAGGTATCTTATCTCTCGGGCCTGGTTGACCAGGTCATATTATGATAGTAAGTGTATAAACGGAGAGTACAGCCCTGTTATGCAGTCTCAATCCTAGATGGAACTCCATGGCATCATGATTATCATCCTCATCAACATCATCTTCGTCTCATTGTAAAAAAAACAAAAACTGTGCCAACTTCAGTGGCCATTGAGGTAGTGTAGAAAATGGGATGAAAAAAACAAACAAACAAAAAACGAGAAGAGATGAATGGCAGAGCCCAGACATAAACCTCTGTGCCCTGACAGTTTTGAAATATTCATCAACTAGATTCAGAAGAAGAAATAAGTAAGGACACTCAGTCTACAACCAAGCTACACAGAGCAAGAATGGTTATTGTAACTGTAGCTTAAAGCCCAGCCTGGTGCACAGAGCCATATCAGTGCTACAGTCATCTCAAAAACACACCACACCTCACTAGAGAATGAGAAAAAAAAGAACCTGGAAAAGAAAATAAAGTATACATATAAAACAACAACAACAACAACAACAACAAACAACGTTCACTGACCGTGCATAAGGAATATAGGACAATGAATACCAGGTCAGAGCCAAAAACTGCAGGATGCAACATATGATGGCTAGTATTGCATTCTTTATCTGAAAAAACAAAGCGGAGTTGTCAGTCACAAATACACATAGAAACAAGTGCACAAAGTTTCATAGATTTCAAGGCTAGCAAACCAACACATTTTTACTTTGCCTCTTTGAATGAACTAAAGAGCAATCGACTCAAAACTTCGAGTTCATGGTTCAATAATTGAGCCAGTCAATTTTGTTTTCTGTTTGTATATGAGCATGCATGCATGAATATATGCCTCTGTCTGTGTGTGTGGGGTGTGTGTGTGTGTGTGTGTGTGTGTGTGTGTGTGTGTGTGGGGTTGGGTGGGTGGTTGGGGGTTGTGTGTGGTGGTGGTGGTGCGTGCGTGCGGTGCGTGGTGTGTGTGTGCGTGTGTTTTTGGCAACATTCCCCCCCCCCCCCTTTAAGTTTAAAGAATAAAAGAATAAATGCACATCAGCAACCAGCTTGAGGACGTCCTCTATTCGTTTCTGGCCTGCATATACAACTCGCCACAACAGAAACACTGATCAGAAGTCACCGTTACCTTGTTCTATCATGACTTCGGCACAAGAAATTTTTAAGTCAAAATCAGATTGTCTGTCCCATAACTCCATGATCATAGGGAAGTGTGGTGGTAGGAATCTCAACTTTGGAGAGATGAGGGCTAACATCAACAAGGTTTGCCAATCTTCTCTCCCTCGCCATTTTACCTCAGCACCCTGATAAAATTCTGGTACCAACTGGGTACACTGAAGGCAACATGTATACAATTTTCCCCAAGTCAGGATCAAACTTTTCCAGTAAGACTGGAAGGCGGGAACTTCTATTTCTACATCAACCAGATCAGAATTATAGATATGTTTAAACACGAGGACATGGTTATGTTCTGTTGTTCATGATCATAATATAATAATAATATATTTTATTTATATAGCGCAAAATCTTGATAAAATCAAATCTAAGCGCTGAGCGTATAATAACATGCATACATACCTACATACATATGAGCGTATACATGTATACATACATGCATACATACTTACATACATAAATCTAAGCTGAGCGTATACATGCATACATTCATACATACATAAATCTAAGCGATACTACATACATACATACATACGTACGCACATGCATACATAATAATTACAATATTTATATAGGGCAAAATCTCGACAAAATCAAATCCAAGCGCCAAAAAGACACACACGCACGCATGCACGCACGCACACACACGCACACACACACACACACACGCATGGCCACAAATGGGGAAAAAGAATAAAAGCAATAAAAGCAAGAATAAAAGCAATGGAAAATCACAGAGAGCACATCATATACAATTATATATTAAAACAAAGTGATTCCCCTCCGAGCGGAGACAGGCTGCAGAGGGGGGTTGAGTGAGGTTAGGATTTTATGCAGAGGAGAAAAGGTGAGTTTTGAGAGCGGACTTGAAGAAGGCAAAAGTAGGTTGCTGACGGACTGAGAGAGGAAGTTTGTTCCAGGAGAGTGGACCAGAAACAGAGAAGGCTCGTGGACCGTAGGTATTGAGTTTAGTGCGTGGAAAGCGAAAAGTCAGAGGATCGGAGGCAGAGCGAGGGTACGTGAGGGAACATAGATCTCAAGTAGGCTTGACAGGTAATCGGGGGCTGCGTTATTGAGGCTTTTGTAGCACATGGTGTCTAGTTTGTACTGTATGCGCTTTGATACAGGGAGCCAGTGAAGTTGTGCCAGGAGAGGAGATATGTGGTCAGCTTTTTCTTTTTGAGTACAAGGCGTACAGCATTGTTTTGAATGCGCTGTAGGATGTGAATGGTGGAGGCAGGAAGACCAGACAGGAGTGAATTGCA
This sequence comes from Monoplex corrugatus, assembly GCA_030674185.1. Taxonomy (NCBI): domain Eukaryota; kingdom Metazoa; phylum Mollusca; class Gastropoda; order Littorinimorpha; family Ranellidae; genus Monoplex; species Monoplex corrugatus. The sequence goes on from JAPXFY010000017.1 coordinate 60,403,429, forward strand.
ATAGTCAATGCGAGACATTATGAAGGAGAGAACGAGTTTTGCAGTTGTTTCGACAGAGAGATACTTCCTGATCAGGCTTATACGATGGAGATGATAGTAGCAAGATCTGGCAGTTTGAGAAACAAAGTTGTTCATGGACAGGGTAGAGTCAATGCAGACACCAAGGTTTTTAGCTGAATCAGAAATTGGGACTGATGTGTTACATAATGGGAGAGAAAGAGGAGGCAGCTGGGAAAGTTTCTGACGGGTGCCAATGAGGATAGCTTCTGTCTTGTCGTCATTAAGCTGAAGTCTATTGTGTGTCATCCAGTTCTTAATGTCCGAGTAACACTCAGTGGTGCGAGTCAACAGGCGCTGTATATTATCAGGTGAGTCACTGTCTTGAAATTGGGTGTCATCAGCATAGAAGTGGTGTTTTATAGAGTGGAAGTTGATGATGGTGGACAGGGGGGAGGTATAAAGAGTGAAAAGAACAGGGCCAAGGACAGATCCTTGTGGAACACCACAGGTCAGGTATGCAGGTTGAGAGTAAGTGCCATTGATGAGAACAGTTTGTTTTCTGTTTGATAAATACGAAGTGAAAAAGGAGAGAGCAATGTCAGAGATGCCAAAATCAGATTGTCTGTCCCATAACTCCATGATCATAGGGAAGTGTGGTGGTAGGAATCTCAACTTTGGAGAGGTGAGGGCTAACATCAACAAGGTTTGCCAATCTTCTCTCCCTCGCCATTTTACCTCAGCACCCTGATAAAATTCTGGTACCAACTGGGTACACTGAAGGCAACATGATAGTAGCAAGATCTGGCAGTTTGAGAAACAAAGTTGTTCATGGACAGGGTAGAGTCAATGCAGACATACAGGTGGATCTTCACAAAATTTGGATTTCTAATAACTTCTGAATCACTGGTATTCTTGATTTCTAATAACTTCTGAATCACTGGTATTCTTGATTCCTAATAATTTCTGAATCATGTTATTCTGGATTTATAATAACTTCTGAATCACTGGTATTCTTGATTCCTAATAACTTCTGAATCATGTTATTCTTGATTTCTAATAACTTCTGAATCAATGGTATCATTGATTCCTAATAACTTCTGAATCAGTGGTATTATTTTTCAGGATTTTCTTAAGCATCAAATTTTTTTCATGCATGTATGCATACTGTTTTGCTCACAATATGCAGGCAGCATGTTGGTGCACAGTCTGCATACTGTTTTTGGTGGGCTGTATGCTAAGAGTTTCCATGGTTCCATGGGCAACTAGACACTATCATGACTTACAGAATCATTACATTGTATACACGATGTTCTGTGTGCATACACACACACACACAAGGAGGCTTGGGCACTGTACACATTTTGACCTTGGGGATTGGAAAAACTGAAACCCTTTAAAAAAAATCAAGGCAAGATCAATGACAATCTAATTTGCTAAGGGACACAACCCATCCATGATGGGCAAGGATTTAACAAAAGTTATTTCCTTTCCAGCCGTTAGCCGCTCACTGTATTTAATTTATTTCTGTATTTATTAATTTATTCTTATTACATATCATCTGAACACAATCTCTTCAAAAATCACACAGTGTCACCTTCAAACACTTCAAATGGAATAAAAAAATAACATTCATTCAAAAATCACAAAGTGTCACCTTCAAATACTTCAAATGGAATGAAAAAAATGACATTAACTGACAAATAATGGAAAGCTACAAAACAATGTACTTACAGCTAAGGCACAAACCAGTGTGAGCACAAGCATCAGCTGGAACATAGGAAATGAAAAAATTTGATAAACCATAAATAAAATTAAAACAGAAACTTAAACAAACTAAAGAGAATTAGTAACAATAAAATCTATATAAATCTGAAAGAAATGTAATAATCTATCTAACTCCCTTTTCTCACCCCTATACACACATAGTTTCTCAAATATTACCACACCTCATATAAAATACTCTTCCACACACATGTATCCACACACACATACAAAAAGACTTAAAAGTTAGTCAAAAAATCGTAACACATGCGTACACATACATAAAATCAAAAGACAGCACCAACAGAGTGAGCCACAGGCACTGACCATGACACACTGACCATGACAATGATTGTGGCTCTCTCTCTCTCTCTCACTCACACACACACACTCTCTCTCTTTCTCTTTCTGTCTCTTTTGCTGACACAGACTTGGATTAACATCAAAGAACACAAGTGTTCATATATAAATCAAACCACAGTGTACATGAGTGAAGACAGACAGAACCACAGTACTAACCAACACAAGGATTGTGGCGATCACTCTGGTTTTGGCAAACATCTTTTTGATTTGGTTCAGTGGACCCATTAAGAAGCAAGTGCTGCAAACAAAACAAGATTTCTGATAACACTTTAATTTTATGTAAATACTGCTTCAGGTTCATTTCATAATGAGTGGTTCTGAATATATCCAACCTGATAAAGAAATTGTGGGCTGCAACTGAAGACTTGTGCTCAAGTGGGCTTTTTTTTTGGAGGGGGGGGGGGGGGTGCTTTCTGTTTTTTAGCTTCCTCATCTTTTGTTTCTGTCTGTCCCCAAATCACTCATTCTAACTCTTCAACATAACTCTGAACCTACTGAAGCTGGGGTCACCAATGAGAACAGTGTAAGAAGTGCCACAAGATCTGGGAACTTCACTGGGCGATTATGTGCATGACCATTTTTTAAACCATGTCATATAGGCAGTGGTACTTCATTTTGGGGGAACAATGTGCCTGGGTTTATAATAATATATTCAAAACTCACCCTCATGGTTCTTTTTATTGATCATAATATAAAGGTCGATTGATTGATTTGGTTCAGTTTTTATGTCGACACCAACCTCAGGCGAAATGGTTGATGGAGGTAACCATCCAAGGAAAGTGAGGGAAGGGGGACTTATCTGATCCTGTACTGACACCACCAGAACAACAATGACGTTAACATGGGGCAGTGAGAAAGCCAGTTTTAATGTAGCGCATCCAGGATTTGAACCCACAACCATTAGCATGAGAATCCGACGCTCAAACCAACTGAGCTACTGGGACCTGCAATATACAGGTCATCTCTTGATCTTTGTTTTAGGTGCTGACATTTCACCAAGTGTATAAACTATTCATACATCAAAGCGTACATTATTCATACACGTTACTGTCCAATTTCTGAAAATTATCATACCTATTTTTACTGAATGATTATTCCAGTCACCTAAATAAATAAATACACATATATAACCAACAATTAACTGTGTGTGTATAGTTACAAAAAGAAATAACTGCCCGAAATGACAACTTACTCACTGTCTCACTTGAGGGACAGAGATCATTCCCCTCCCCTCTTTTTTTTCCAACTTTTTCCCCCAACTATTCTTGTGCCCTGTAATAAAATGACAATGATTACATAAACATGAAAAGTTTGTATCGAAAGCAAATCACTGACCCAGTGCTGCAGTGGTCTGGGTGCCCATTTAGGGTACATGCAGTCCTCTGTTTGATTTCCAAACAGGACAAGGATATTTCTCTTCTCTCTAAATACATGGACTTCGTTGTTAATCTTACTATAAGTATAATTGATATGATAAACCAAGGCCTGCTGTGCAGAATAAACTTGTACATGTAAAAGAACACATGGCAAAAAGAAGGAATTCCTGGCAACAATTTACAAAAAAACCCACTTTTACAAATAAACAAAAACATACATGGGTGGTGTTTAAAAATAAATGATGGTGGTTCTGTTACTGCACTGTGACTACTGAAAATCCGCTATAATGACAATAAATAATAATCAATTTCATTATTGTTATTATCATTACTGTTATTATCATTATTACTATTTTTTAAAATTATTATTGTTTAAAGCCCAGCCGACCTTGCAGAGCCATATCAGAACTATAATCAGCTCAAAACATGCACAATATGTCACTGACCATGGGAAAAAAATGGGAAAAAAAAAGTACGTATATCAATGTACTTGTATATACATAATCCAGGATACGTCCCTGGCATTGACCATTCCCCCCAATTTTTCACCAGGAGATTTACAGAAACAAACTGGAATACAAATCACACACATAACTAAGTATACTGAAACATCTATAAAAACTGGCCTAAATTACCTAAAATTGTTTCAGCACATCACATTTCCTTAGAGACCAACATGCAGTTGATACATGTGTCAATTATCAATACTAAGAGAAAGTGTGGAAGGCTTTACAGAAAACACACTGGTGAATGAACCAGCAAGGCAGAAAATGATAAGAAGAGATGACAGCATGCAAACAAGTCAGGCAGAAACAAAGAGAGTTAAAGATAAGAGGAAATTTTTAGAGGAAAAAAAAATCCTGATGGTGGGAATTCTATTTAAACTGAAAGAGTCCCTGGCATCCCACAATGGAATATGACTAATTAAATCAAATATGAAACATGAAAATGTGACAATGTGAATTGTACATAAATCCATAAATTTAAATATCTTTATATGTATACCTGGCCAAAGACAGTAGGTTGCCAAGTGTGTAGAGAATGGCGAATATGATCAGTCCATTTTTCAGAAACAACAAACAGCTTCCCTGCAAAAGCAAACAGGACATGGTAACCTGCTTGTCATGAATTACAAACACAAAAACCAGACAGTATCTACTTATATCAGAAATGAGCATTCGTAGAGTGAATAACAAAACAACCTCACTAAAGCAAGCATGACGGAATGACAAACTATCCATTACAACAGCTCTCAAATCATCAGTTAATACATAATTATGTAAGAGAGTAATAAGAGTCTTATGTAATAAAAATTGAAAAAAAAAAACCACTGCAATTTCAAATACATTATCGTGGAGATGTGGTAATGTAGACTTAGAATATCTCTGTGGCTTTCTGTCTTTGTTTCTTTCTTTTCATTTTTTTTTTCTTTCTCTGAGAGGGTGGTAATGGATTTTGAGTGATTTGTTTTTCATATGTGTGTAGACACCTGGCCCACACAGTGCTGTCACTATGTTATTGCATAATCTGAATGCTTTGTCTCTGTGAAATACATAATGAGATCTGCAAACACAACTGAAAAAAAAAATCTGTGACTTGTTTATACTGCAATGATCACCTTTGATTGCTGAGTAAAAGTTTCTGATGATAATACTAATGCAGCTTCAAATGCAATTTCAAATCTCAAGCAACTTTAAGTATGTTTTCATTTAGACTTTAAGGGTCAGTTCCTTGGCTTTGAGTTTGTTCAAACTGAAAGTCAGTACAGCATGTATTCTAATTAACCCTTTGACTCTGGCATCCTGTCTACCAGCATCCTGCATTGTCAACCATGCTAGTGAGCAAAAACTTAACCCTTTGACCCTTTGAGGGAGTCAAAGTGTTAATTTTTTTGCAATTGGTAGATAGGGTGCGGAAGTCAAAGGGTCATAAATTAAAATGGTAAAAGAAACAAACAAACCAACAGTCTAACATACCAAGATAGAACATTCAAGCTGAAAATCAGTTGAGCTTGTTTTCTAATTAAAACCCTGAAACAGTCAAAGAAAGAAATGATATCACTGTAGTTACATACCAAAATAGAAAGTGTAGCCCCAGAAGGAAACACAAGGCAAACAGCTTGATGCGTGTACTCCAACTTAATGTTGTGGCATCACCGATCTGAATCAGACAAAAACATGAAAATGGGAACTGGTTAATATGGCAAAGTGATAATGCAACAGACTACTGACTAGGTAGTCATTGAATGATGGATTCTAAATCCCATCAATATACAAAAAACAAACAAACAAAAAAACACTGTGTGATACTTCAACCCAAACCAGCTTTTATCCAGAACTGAATGAGCTCTTGGTGCAGTGAGTACTAGCAACATATACTGTGATATAGTATAGTCTTATCCACTTTACAGATGCATCATTAAAGTTGCTGCTTAAACTTCATTATCAACACTGTGTCTCTCAGGCCCAGTTGACACCAGGACAATTTGTGAAAAGACGTATATAGCATACAGTCCTGTCATGCAGTATCCATTCAAAACAGAACTCCATAGCATCATCACTATCAACCAAATTCTCATTATCAGAGCAATGTGAACATTTGTCCTACATTCTGCAGCCCCCCCCCCCCCCCCCCCCCCCATGCTCTGCTCTCAAGGTAACCTAATTTTTTGTGGATTTGGAGTTGTGTTGCAAAATCCAAAATGAATGGTGAGGGGGGTAGTGACACTGGGGTGGCGCAGAAGATGGAGGGAACTCCCCAAGAAAGGAACATACAAACTAAGTGTTGAGCATATGATGTCATTTGAGTAGATGTCATGGATTATTTTATGGGTTAATTCCTACCAAAATGTCCTCAGCAGTCTTTAGAAAAGATCAAGTCTACTCGATTGCTACAACTTACTACAAGTAAGCCAAGCAATGCCTGGAAACATATCTTGGCTTTTGTTTTGTCTCATCCATTATATATCTGTCGCTCAAAACTGGCAAATCAACAAAGGATTATAAAAATGGTAAACATCAAAAAGTTCTGAAAAGTGAATACTCTCTGGTTGCTTAGAAACGATATATCACTGCTCAAGATACAGGCATGAGAGTCAAGCAGACATCTGACTTCCAATTGGAAGGTCTGTATTCAATCCTGCCTGCATACCTCCTACCTGGTGGGTAAAGGGTGGGAATGTTTATAATTTTCTAAGTCAACATATCTACAGACCTGTAAGTACCTAAACTCCCTTCATGTGTATATGCTTGTAGAACATCAAATACACATGTCAATGATCCTATAAGTAACATCAATGTCTGGTAGCTTATCTTGATCTATAGAAACACAAAACAGGACCATCTTTGTCTGTTTATTTTCATTTTCAGTGCAATAGGCATGTTTTGGCATGGACTGTTTGCCCTATACAAATTAATTTACTGCTAATAAACTCCCCAAAGTCCATGGAAGATGGAGTATACAAACTGTGAAGCAACATACCACCTGCAAAGTTTGGCAAAACAATGCGTATAAATGCATCAAGAAAAAAATCAGAATGCTAGACACAAAAACAAATACAGCAACAAATTGTGCGAGCATATATATATATCATAGACTGATAGAGATAGATAGATAGATATGATAATTAGTACACAGCATTTGTTTTGTTTGCTTGTTTTGTTTTCATTTGTTTTTCCTCTTCAAAAAAGTAATAATCTCTGTCACTACCTGAATAAAAAATTTGTCACCTCTCTCTAACATATATACACATCCTTGTTCAGACATACACTCATTTTATAAATCCACTGCATCTAAATTACTCATAGTTAGCGTTTACACCTGCTGTAGATGAATGCTGCCTTCACGAGTCTTGTTTGCTGATCAGACAGGCACGTAAATTCCGTTCAAACATTTGCTGATGGATGTTGTAGTCAAGTGGGTAAACAATGGACTTCCGATTGGAAGATCTGGGTACAGAATGCTTTAAAACAATGCTGCTTTAACTTCAGAAGATTTAAATTTCAATGCAAGTTAAATTTTAGAGTGCCAAGGACATACATACACACACACACACACACACACACACACACACACACACACACACACACACAAGAATCAGAGAGTTTGTCCATCTACATATATGTGAAAGAGGCCAGCAACTAATCAGGCTCTGCTATGGTCACAGCACAGCAGTTTTTGCAAGTACCACCTTCAGAAATTTTTACCTTATTTTCCAAAATGGATGATGATAATCATAAAGCTACAACCAAGTGCTGCGAGAAAGGCAGCGTGTTGCGTAAGATTTTAGCTGTTTCATCACAGCTGCCGTTGAACAGGTGTTTCATAATCTGTGACTGACCCACATTTTGAACTGGGCAACTACTAATATATTGAATTGGCCAATGAGGGGGAGAGTTGTGAGGAGGGGGGGAGCTCTGTTTACACCAGGAAGTTATTAGCAGTGAGCCAGCACATCTGTGTGGCCCATATGGAGTTCATGGCTAGCACTAACATGAGAATTCAGTGTAACAAGTGGGGTAAGAACTGTGCTTGCTCAGTTGCTGTACAGTAGTATGTGTCAGGGCGTCTGTGTGATAACTTTGTAGAACTGCAAAGAAGTGGTGAGCATGGCAGTAAGAGAATGACTGTAAGTGTGTGTGTGTGTGTTGTGTGGTGTGTGTGTGTGTGTGTGTGTGTTGTGTGTGTGTGTGTGGTTTACTATTCAGTTCTTTGGGGGGTGGTATTTTGATTTCTTATACATGTACTAAGTATAGGCCTAGAACGAATCCAAACTGTAAAAAAAGAAATTAAATTGTGTAAAATTTCTTTTGTCAATTTTAATATTTTTATGGGTCATTCATCACTAACGAAACTGTAAAAAAAAACTTATTTTCAGTAAAAAAAACAACAACAAAAAAACAAAAAACAAACTTTCTGCTTGCAAAGATTATTTCAATGAGTGCCCAACCCACACACAAAATCACTTGGCAAACGGAAGCAAAACAATATACTAAATACTTGGCACCGTTTGTGACCAAAGGGTTAAATAGTAATTTCTTTAAAAAATGAAATAAAAAAAGACAACAACAGCATGTTAAGGACTGTAGTAGTACCGGGCAGTCCTATTCTTCCTACAAGCTACGGTAGCGTAAGTTTCCAGTTTCATCGGACCTTCCGAGGATGCTGTTTATGTGTCTGGGCTGAACAGAACTGGCTCGACATCATCATCTGATCATGATCATGTCTGCTTCACACCAATGTTTATTATAAACACCCACTTCTATTTACCTGTGTCATCACGCCCTTCTCTTCTTGTTCATCATCTCCGCCCAAAGCACGCTTTAACTTGTCCATGATAAGCTTAGTATCGACTAATTCCAACAAACAAAAAGGTATCCAAAAATATTCAGCGAACGCCTTCTGTGGTGTAGGCGATTTGGTAAATGGAGTTTCCGGTCTTGTTCCAGGGCCAGTAACTCTCAAGTCTTACGACACGCCTACTTTTAAGTACTCGCGTACTTTCCACAATTTTCACTCTGTCATTGGAACAACCAGGCTACATTCTGGTGAAATGTATATCTCCATCTGCAATGTTTAAATAACAACAATATGAAAAGACATCCACTTCCTGCTGTAAACAGACTGCATCAACGTCTTACACGACCACATCACAGCAACCAACCCCGAATACACAACACATAGCCTCTATCTGCACACCAACACGATTTGTTGTCTTCATCATTCGAATTTCCACTGCCTTCCCTCCACATACTGTGGCCCACTTAAGGGTTTAAGCTATGATCCCTGCGTTATCAGCATGATTCTCCAGCTAACTGAATTAACGTGGCCGCACTATTTGTATACCAAGCCAACAAGTATGTCCAGAACTACTCCTGCCCTTAAATTAACGTCTCTAGATTTTGTCTCGACAGTATCACGGTTCTCTCTAACCAGTTGCAGAAAGAAATCTGTGTTTGGTCCAGTAACAAGGAACTCCCTCCCAATATCTTAGTAAAACAAATATCTGCTTTCGAAAAATACCGCAACTCTCTTTTCTGATCTTTTTCTGTTGGGTACATGGGTGTCAATCCGTAATGAGAGAACAGACTTGATGTCCACTGTCCTCCAAGGTAAAGTGGAAGGAAAGAGAAACAGAGGACGGCCACCTGCATCACTTGCTAGAAACATCACAAACATCAGTGGCAAGAAACTCCAGGAGGTGGTCAGACTTAGCCAAGATCGAGAGTGCTGGAGGCAACTTGTGAGGACATCATGTGCAGCGGCCAACACTGTTCCCGGTGACGCCGACAGGTGAGACAGGTGAGACATGGTGTACGCAACAAAGACAGCCTTGGATTAGTTAAACAACAAATCAGGCTAATATACATAATTAATCAGTTGGGTTGTTGTTTGTGTCATGTGCACAATTGTACTGGCTGTCAGTGGTGAAAGAGATGGTGTGGAGTGGGGTGTATGGAACTGAGAGGGAGGGATGGAGGGTACATATATGAAACACACCATAGAACACCAGTCATCTTTGTACACAAACAGGAATGTCAGAGGGTGAGGGAGAGGGGGAAGGCAGGTTTGGACAAAAGGTCCAGATTGATACGAGAAAAGAGTAAGGGATGGGGTGTTTAGAATGCGCAATAAAGCACAAGTTGTCTTTGTAAACAGGCAGCTGTCATGTGGCTGGTGTTGTCTAGCTATGTGCATTCAACATAAGTGGCTACCTGTCATTGCTTTGATCTACCCACACAATTGTTTGCTGTGATGTTGTTTAACTTAGCCGAGCTGCTGCATAACTAGTCTAATTTAAGTCTAACTGCTTCTCTGTGGTATGTCCCTTCCCCTGTAAAAAAAATCATTTTTCTCTGAACATATTGAAGAAATGTGTAACAAAGAGGTAATGATCTGTATATATTTTCATGCACATGAAGGACAGTTGATAGACAAAAATGGCCACCTGGCACTGCTCTGATCTACCTACACAATAGTTTTCTATAACAATGAATTAACCTGACTGCTGCATAACTAGAAAACTACAGGTAGAGTTTTAAAGACTAGTCGCTTTCCTGTGATGTCTGTCTGAAAGATTTGTATTTATCAAATGATTTATTTTATTCATTGTCATATTTGATAATGATGTTGATGTCAGATCACACCACTGGTCTGCTATTGGTAATCATGTAATCTGACATTATTTATTCATTATTAGTGACTACACTAGCATCCCTATCTGGCTTGCTTGGTGAGGAAGGTAGTAAGACCCTGACAGGATTTAGAACACCACCTTTCAAAGGACAGATGAACTCAGCTAGAGTCAATGGCCACCCACAAGACCTTGATACTTTGCAGTAATCTTCGCCTGGCAGTAAGCATCAGGGAAAGAAAAGGCTACGGAGTAAACCTGACAAAAATCTGGAACTGTAGTCCCAAAGGCGGTTTTCTTCAGTTCAGTCTTATTCTATGAACTCCTGTGACATGGCTGGAGCCAAGCTGTATTCGTTCTTACCACATAAAAGTGTGCAGTTTTTAACTGTCGTTCAAACTGACACTGAATGTCCAGCTTACTGCAGATAACTAAACTGACTATGTGAAATATTTCAGTTCATGAAACAGAATCCAAAATGGGGCAAAAAAGCTACCAGTCAACGTATTGAAGTGGGAAGTGCAGGACTATTGATTAGGAGGGTGTGGGTTTGAACCCCCATCAGTCTAAAAGAATTGTCAGGTTTTTGGCCCCAACCAGCTCCTACCCAGAGTCGATCAGATTATGGGCCCGTCAGAAAGACTGGGACCTTACAGTCGAGCTTCCCATTTTAAAGATGTATCATTGAGGTCATCGTCATCATCATCATCAAGTGCCCTGTCTCATGGTGTGGGCGATCATGGCCCTCCATATGCATCTATCCCTCCAGCTTTCCTGTTGTGACAGGTGCTCCAATTCCCCTTTCGTCATAAAATGGCCTATAAATGGTGCCTGTCTTTTCCTAATTTTCCTTATAAATGAGCTTCCTGTGTCTGCCTCCATCAAGACTGTCTCGTTTGTTTTCTTTGCTGTCCATGGAACTCTCAACATTCTTCTTAGAAACCACATCTCGGCTGCCTCAATCTTGTTCTGGCTTTGCTTGTTGACTGTCCACGCCTCACAACCGTATAATATTACCGGTTCTATATAACATTCAAGAACTCTCTTCCTGATGTTAACTGATAGGCATTTGTTGGTAAGAATGCTTTTCATTTTCTTGGATGCTGTTTTAGCTTGGCTGATTCTGCTGGCTATCATTGAGGTAGTTGTTCAAATTTTCTGGCCAACACCACAGTTATATATCTGTATCTCTCTGGCCTGGTTGACACCAGGAATATCATAAAACGCACGCACAGAGTACAGCCCTGTCACACAATCTCAATCTCCATTATTGATGTCTATCATCTCCGTTCTCATCACCACAATACTGTGAAAAATTATCCAAGATTTTATTGCTCACCGTCTCTGCACTCATGATGGCCTCTGTTTCAAAACTGATGGGTGTGGAAGTGTGTCGGAAAGCTGAAGCAAGCAGCATGGGGAATGACACAGAAGCAGTGTGGAAGATGGAGCATATATGAAAAAACACATTACAAACCATCCCGTCCAAGAACTACAAACATACATCAACAAAAGGATTCACATTTTCATACATTTTAATGACAGAATCGTCTGCAGGCATTTTGAAAGTAACACCAGTTTGTTCAAGTAAATAAAGAATCTTCATTTAAGAGTACACAGTACACACATAAAGTGTGGGCGATTTTGATCCTACCCACCCTGCTCTGAACTGTCAAGTCACAAAACCAATCACATTATTTCTGGTGGCCGTAAATGCTATATATATGTAATACAGTCCCAAGTTTATAGTCTTTACTTTTTGTTGTTGAAATCTTGGATAAAATTTGTACATCAATTGCCTAATTTCTTGCCAAAACATTGCATAAAATGGTTAAGTTCATTTTTTTCCCTTCCTCTGCATTGTGAGCAATATCTGGGATGTGTGTACTGACGTCGTTCTGGTGATTTAGCCCACAGTGACAGATACAACAGTCAAGTGATAAGGACGCTGGATTTCCTGTGTAAAAAGATCTTAGTTCAATCCTTTGTAGGTAGTGCCTGTGGGTAAAGTTGCCCGACACACAAGCTGTTTAACCCCCCTACAGTTGAGAACCGTTTGAACCAGTGCGGTCAGACCTGTAAGTGTGGAATGGACTGCTACATGATACTTTTGAAACGGATACGAAGTGAAGGCCTTTGTGAGTTTCATTTCTATATCAAATGTTGGAAGCAAAGGTGTAGAAAGCACAAACTGCCTTCTCCTGATACTGTTGTTTTTGTAACTTTTCCTTTGGCTTTTCCAAAGAACATCATCAATCAGATACAACCCCATCAAGTTTCTTGCCCCAAAATCGGAGAGTTTCACTGCTTTGGTAGAAGATGCCATTTGCAAAATGGACGTTGGCTCGGTGCCGAGCATTGACTGGCTGGAGGATGCCAGCTGTCTGTTTGGACTAGATCAGAATCTAATCCAAACAGTCGGGATGAACCTGACATTTAGGGCTGTTTGTGATGTATGTTTACTATGACAGACAATACATTTCAGATGTTTCACTTTGTCCTCTTGAAATGTATGGTCGATATGGCTTGTGTGTCAGTACCATGACAGTACAGATTGTCGCAATCTCCCAGGTCAATGTACGTCTAGACCTGTCAGAGCTGAAGCTCCATCATGTGTATACACTCACAGAACATCAAGTACACATGCTTGGTGATTGACGAAAACACAGTAAAACACTCAGCATGCACACCCACTGAAGACAAAGCCTGTAGACTACGCAGTAACACACTACCTGTACAGTGTAGCCCAAATAATGTACATAAATACATCCAAGAAAATACAGCTCGAAAAGCAGGGACAGAAACATAAAACAACAGAAATCCAAACCAAACTTGCAACACAACCAGGCCCCTACTAGTAAAATCACACTATAATAGAGTAGCGACAGCCCCTCTCCCTTAATATCAGTGTTGTTTAAATGTGTCTCCGAGCTCTAGTTCCCCTCCTCCTATTATTACTGTTGTTTAGCTGTGTGCATATTATGATTTGTTTACCTATCAGAATGGATTTTTCCATGCTTTTTATTATTTTTTTTTAACCAAGAAGGAACCTCTCTGTTGCCGTGAATGATTTTTTTTTTTATATATTAAGTACATGCTGGACGCAGGACATCCATTTGTCGTCTTATCCAAAAGACTAAGACCCAATCCGGGGTCATGTAGGGGGGGGAGGGCAGGAAAAAAGCCCTTGTTTTACAGGGAATCAAACTTGGAAGATCTTGCATCCTTAGTTGGCATCTGAGCCATTAGGCCACACCCACTTTGTTCACTCAAATGTATGTAGTACACTTTACCATCTAACATAAACAGTGATTAGAGTAGTTGTGGTGATCCATCCTGAATTAGCCAAGAAAATCTTGTGATATTCTCTTCATTAAAATAACAGACAGAGCTAGCCTCATCTCACATTAAGCTGATTCAAACTCCTTATAATGGTTATGGCAGTGGTACACTGGCAACATATGACAGGACAAATCAGGGTAAAAATCTACGAAAAGACTGGAGAAAATCAAACTAGAAAGACAAATTTGAAATCCTACTTTCCAGAAACAGTTTTGTTCCCACAACTGTTATCAGTGTAAGTCTCATCACTATCAACACATAGATTATTTTCAAATGGACATCAAATGAAATTTGTCAGAATACAACTGTTTTCACTCTAAAAAAACAAAACAAAACAAACTAAACACAACCAAAACAAAGGTGGCATAGAAAATGGGATGAAAAAAAAAACGGTGAGCACAAAGGTAACCTCCCTAGGTGTGATGATCCTTTAAAAAAAAAAGAAAAAAAAATTCCCGGGAGATGTTTTAATCAGACATTTCTATAAAGTCGTTGAGAAGGGAGTTTGTAAAGACCAAAACATATCTACTTTTGGGTGAAGTTTTACCTACTTTATCCGCCACAATCATGAACAGGGACTGATAACCATTCACAGCTTTTTGTTAGCATAATATAGATAATTTAAATACACACGGTTTCTGAAACCTTATTTAAGTATATACATGGTTTGTGAAATACTTCTATTGCTTTAAATTAAAAGAAATCTGTTTTAATAATTTCAAATGAAAACTGAGTTATATTCTACGGTGCAATGTAGACGTGAAAGAAATCAACATGACGCACTGATAGTCAAGCAAATATCAGTTGCTAAAACACTCGAACATATGAAAGAAAGCAAAGACAATGAAGACTATAACAGTGAATAGTCACACCTCCCCAAAAGAACAATAAAAAAACCCATGCAAAAGTACTTCAATAAATCGTTTATTTTTGTAAATAAGCACAATGAACGAAATGTTTACAATGCAAATGTTATTGTCATGATGTGATGATGTAATGACACAGGACACTGCAAAAGTACAGGCATGATTTGCAAGAATTTGTTCTATTTTTGGTTGTACACAGAAAAAGATATCACCACAAGCATTACTGGCATATTTTATACAGTATGTACACACGGTATAGTGTTGTGACAAGCACTTGCCCTGTTTTGACTGTACACTGAACAAAATGTTGACGACCAAGAACAACACACAACAGGTGGGTGGTGGCGGTGGGGATAAATGGAAAGAGACGTATACACATATTACAGAAGTATGCATGGATTAGAAACTGTCTCACAGTGTTATATACCCACAGACACATCATCATGAAAATGAAAATGTTTTGGCATACTATCGCGCTTAGAAATAACTAGCATGGGTGGAAACACAAGCAAATGATGCACACACACACACATGCACGCGCACACATAAGGACGTGCACACACACACACATTCTCTATCTCTCTCCTGACCACATTTAGTTTTCTTTTTGTACATGTATGACACGCAGGAAGAAGACCATATTCAAAGCAAGTACTGTACAGTGCACTGCAGTTATTGCATTTTATGATTTATACATCTGAATCTTTTCAAACAGTAAAGAATTACCTGTGAACATGTTTTGATCATGCACTGAAACAGCCATAGCTGAAATTTTGTTCCAAGTTTTGCTCATTTACACAGTTTTGATCAGCAATCACAAAGGTCACATTAACCCACATTGTGCAATGTACACAGAGCCACTACAGTTACAAACAAGCCGTAGAATTGATTATGTAAGGCTGATTACCCTGTTGATAACAGTTATTTTTGTGCTTAATGCTTTTTATTGGTAGTTATGAAATCTTTTCCACCTGCTTCAATAGATATCATTCACACACACACACACACACACACACACACACACACACACACACACACACAGAGAATCAAAAAAAAAACAACACAACAAAACAGCAGTAACTTGCACAAACCACCACAGAAACAACAGCCACTTAACTTTCAGTGACCATTGTTTTTCAATTTCTGTTTGTTTTATTTTAAACTTGTTTTGGTGTTTTTCATGTTACAATGACATACAAATACAACAACAGCAGAAGATATATATAATAAACATGTATACACATACATAAAAGCACAAAAGTCTACATATCTAGCTTATTACAGTTTTACTAAAGATCAAGGACAGGAATAATCTACAGTGTCAGGCTATTATTACTATGATCTTCTGTTATGTGTCTGTACCATCATGGTATAGTAGGGGAAAGAACTGACAGTCAGGACAGAAGTGAGCTGGAAGGCCTAAAAGGAATATTGCTTTGTGGCTTCAGTGACATTACATGTACAGTTTTCTTCAAGTCATAAAACCAGGTCTTCCTTTGCTTTAAGTTTAACCCTTTGACTCCCACACCAATTGAAAAAACTTAACTCTTTGATTCCCTCACCCTGCAGGAAGCTAATGGATGGAGTGAGGGAATCAAAGGGGTTTAGTTTTTGCTTTGTTATCATGGTTGGCAATGCGGGATGCTGGTGGACAGGGTGTGGGAGTCAAAAGGGTTAAATCCGGTACCTTTTTCATTTGTCACAATTGTATTTGCATAGCCAGCTGGTGCATTGCATGCTGATGCTTCTGAAACTTAGAATTTATCGCATAGAGACATCTTTCCTTGAACCTTGTATGAAATAAAGGTTTAGCATATTTTGAAAATGTAGATGTATATATGTCTTAAACTGTCCTATTCATGGGGTGGGTCAAGTTTAATATTTTTCTTTTTGGAAACTTGAACTGTGTTTGTCAGTGTGAAAAACTTTATTGGCCTGACAGGGTGTTAGGCTTGCCCATCAGGGAATCATGTCAGGTGAATGTTACAAAGCAAGTAGAGGTTTGGAAAATTTTTTGCTATAGAAATAGAATGTTCTGATCTTATTTTCAATATATATATATATATATATAATATATTATATATATATATATTATATATATATTATATAAGGTCCATTTTTATTTATAAACCAATAGCTTTCCTATGGCTACAGAATTTTTCATGAAGTGAAGTTAAGGCAAATAAAAGAAAAAGAAAGGTTTGGGTGAAAAGAGTTTAAATATTGTGGATAATGTTGACACTGTTGGTATGTTGTGGAGTTGTGAACATGAAGCTTGAGATAGAAGTTGATGATGCATGCTTGGGCTAAGACAGCTGCTCCAAAACGAAATAATCACAGGTTACTGTGTATGTTAATAGTAAAAAAGATGGATGCTATTACAATTTTTCTTAAATACTGTTTATAATTATATTGAAAGGTACGGACATGCTTCCCCGTGTTACTGATGATGGAGAACAGCGAATGAGCATGTTAGAAGAGAGACTGGGTCTAATTCAATATTTAAAATATAAAACAAGAGCGACTGCCCGCGTTCAAGCAAACAGGAATCAGAAAAATACGAAAATAGAATCAGAACACGTATTTAATACAACCAGACAAGACGAGTGCAATTTTCGGCCAACTGGCTTTAATCAAGCATAAAATCACAAACAAACAAAACACCAAATACAAAAATTCGGAGAAAAAGACTAAAACTTCCCAGTTGCTTTGTCCAGTGGGAGAAAAGGACTACCCTGCTGCTTCATCCCATGAGAGAAGAGGACTAAAATGATCTTAGTCCTTTTTTCCCACTGAATAAGCAGCAGGGAAGTTTAAGTCTTTTTCTCCTAATTTTTGTATTGTTGTTTGTTTGTGATCTTACATTTACGCTTGACAAAGGCCAGTTGGCCGAAAATTTGCAGCTGTCTTGTCTGGTTGTATTGAATGTGTTCTGAGTCTATTTTTGTGTATTTCTGGTTCCAAATAAAATATTAGTCAAAAATAAATACTTTACAAGCTTGAGCAAAACCTTATGTGCTTGAAAGGTTTTAAAATGAAAGCAGGTGGGGGAATGGGACATGAAAAAGTACGCAGTCACTGCTAGAATGAACACAACACTAGGATAAGCAGTATACAGGCCAGCTTTTCTGATGCAGGCCAGGTCCAAATCAAGATATCAGATGCTGAGCCCATGGCTCTATTCACTAAGCAACAACCTGCTTAACCCATTCAATACATCACAAACACCAATGCTTCCTTGTACCAAATTCTTCCTCTAAAAAAAACAAGAAAAGATGGGCGTGATAGTAAAGAGGGTAAATGTCAGATTCAAATCAGGAGGTGTTGGGTTCGATCTGCCAAGACATGTTCACCTGATGGGTAAAGGATGGAAAGTTTTCCTATCGCCTCAGTCAACATATACATGTGCAGACTTGCCAGTACTTAAACCGTGTTCATGTACATATGCATGCAGAATACTAAGTAGATGCATTAAAGATCCTGTAAGTCGAGTCAATGGCTGGCTTTTAGAACTATGAAAACGAGTCAACATGCAGCATGAAGCATGCAGACTGTACAGCAACATAATGCCTGCATATTGTGAGCAAAATAACATACATACACACATTTGAGAAAAATCTGAAACACACACAAGACACTAAAGTAGTTGTGATCCTTTCTTTTCTCAAAATAAAACAGGTGGGAGGCTAATTCCTGAAGGTAAACCACTGACTCAAATCACTTATGAGTTTATCAATTTCATAGGGTGGTGTGACAAATCAGAATGGATAAGCATGAGGTTTAAGGATTGAAAAGAAATAAGACATAAAAATCAACAGGTCAGAGTGTTACAGAATGGGATTACCTATCAAATTCATACTTTCAAACATGTGGGACTAGATATATGGAAGACTGTTTTCAGACCCATCCACATGAATATAATTAATAAAGAAACGAATCAATAAAATAATAATATTTAAAAAAAATGACAGTAATAATATTTATGATGATAATAATAATAATGATAATAATATAATGATAGTAATAACAATCTGCAAAATCCCTGCCCATAAATGTTTATCATTGATGGATACATGGAAGAAAAGAAGGGTGAATGAAAATAAATATTCAACAGAGGCCCATTTTTTGATCACTGCAACCAAATCTGAAACAGGAGACATCTGGCTGTATGTCCATTAACAGCTATGAGAAGACTCATGCTTGATACATTTCAGACCTGCGCAGCCATCCATCCACCCAAAGCTAAATCTTCCCTACGTAACATAAGTAAAGAGAAAACAACCAGTTCTGAATTCATTTCTGTGTATATATACGTATCCATCTTTTTTCCTTTTTTGAAAGCAAAAAGGCAAAAAACACAATTTTTTGCTTTCGGTAAATGTCTTGGGATACACTGTAATTAAACCAATCTTGTTCAGCACCATTATACCTCAGAAGGCAGGTCCTTTTCCACAGGCCTGAGGAAACCCACAAGGTTTCTGTAGGTTTGTTTTTTTCTAGCTTCACAGAATGTGATTCCACGGATCTGAAGCACTTATCACATACGCACACATAATTCAGTCTTGTCCAGAGTTCACCAGAACACTGCAGTCAAAATTCAGCTCAGAGTATAGGCATCAAGATTCAAAAGAATCTTTAACTGGAAAGGGTGAAAGAGTGAAAGGGTTTAAATGGAAAACCAGACTTTTTTCTCTCATGCAAAGATTGCAGCATTGTCCTTCAGACGCATTTACCATGTCTTGAACACAATAATTCTAGTAACATGGTGAAACCATCCAGCTGAATTTTCCCACATGCGGAATGTCTAGACTACTGAACTCTGTCTATGATGAGACTTCTTCTGGCTTCAATGAAAGACATGAATAGAGAGACTGCCAACTGCGTCATTTTGCTGGTGATCTGTTTCATTTGTTGAACATCAACAGGCTGTGTGATGGCATAATCCATGAACGGCAGTGTAAGTTGCTCATCCCCGTCTCTGGTTGGTTGTGTACAGTGCCTTTCTCTCTCCATGTCTCTCCTGCCAGAAGTGGGTGTTGGCCAAAGCTGGGAAGAATTAATGATTATAGTTATGACACTGATGATATTGCTGAAATTGCAGGTGTGATACAAACATACAAGAGAAACAGGAAGGAGGAGAGAGAGGGGGAGGAGTAAAAGATGGAAGGAGGGAGACAGGAGAGGGGGAAGAGAGAGAGAGAGAGAGAGAGAGAGAGAGAGAGAGAGAGAGAGAGAGAGGAGAGAGAGAGAGAGAGAGAGAGAGAGAGAGAGAGAGAAATCAAAATCTCATTCAGTCATATTGTTATTAGCAGTTACAGCTCTGGCAACAACGAAAATCATCTCAGCGGTGGTGTTCTAAACCTCCATCCCCAAGATCCACCTCCAAAAAAGAATAAATGAACAAATACCAACACATGGAAAACCAAAGTAACACCCACCTTCTCCCTAAATATTTCAATTGTTTTATTATATGTTGTTTATATAATTCATTTTTCACCTGAATATTTTCGTGGGCAAACAATATGTGTGACAAGCATCGCAACACACTGCCTTACAGCCAGAGCAGAATCCCACCCTTTAGTTCACTGGCTGCAGACACCTGATACCCTTTTATATGGCATTCCTTTCCTTCATTTAGGCTGGGCCACACCGCTGCTAGCGGCCAGTAGGCCTAAAGCCCCTCTTTGCAGTCTGTAAAAATTGTTTACAATCTGTAACTGCACCTTGTAGCTCAGCCTAGGAAAAATGGGGAACAGTCTCTGGTGCGTTTAAAAGTAAAATTGTTGTTCTTTCATGCTGTGAGAAAACAGTTGGGTTGACTTTTTTCTTTAAAAGGTATTTTGTGACTGATTGAGAGGGGTTGTCTGTGATTCACTATGGAGACTGTACAGCAACACACTAAGTGCATTGTGAAAGACTTCATGCTTTGTGCCGTGTCTGTGGAAACGGATCAAAGAAGCTTAGGATTTCAAGGTGAGCAGGGTGGTGAAGAAACTCATGCAATGGTCAATGAATTGAAAGCAAGAGTACGTGGAGTAAACAATCCAACACAAGAAATCAAAATGTTGATGAAGGAACAGTTGACTATCAGTTCACCTAGACTCAAATCTGTCATGCCAACTTCGACCAGAAAGAAGAAAAAAGCACAATAGTGTAAGAATAGAACTTAGAAGGAGAACCATAGTATTTTTCCTGCCTGTCATAAGACATTTAATATCACTGTATATGTATTATGTGATTTAAAATGAGATTAACCAGAGACTATCTAGCATTGCAAAATGCATAGGAAGACCTGCATTGACGTTCAAAAAACAAGTGTTGATTAGTTGCCATCATCTTACAACTGTCTAAGAAGAATGTGCTTCAGACAACATTTGTATGCATGAAACAGAACCCACTCTGTCTTTTTTAAAACTGTTTAACATATAGGTACTAACTAAGCACTTGTGTGGATGCTTTGGAGTAACAACTGCTGTCTTACATTCTATTGTGGAATACAGTACCATACTTTAATGTCCTCTCATTCCAAGCACAAAAAAATCAAGGGCATGTTGGTGAGTGTTACGAATGCGGA
Organism: Monoplex corrugatus; assembly: GCA_030674185.1. Taxonomy (NCBI): domain Eukaryota; kingdom Metazoa; phylum Mollusca; class Gastropoda; order Littorinimorpha; family Ranellidae; genus Monoplex; species Monoplex corrugatus. The sequence continues at coordinate 60,424,843 of JAPXFY010000017.1, forward strand.
AGATGTACTTTTGCCTGTATGTTGTGGTTGGTCTCTGGTAACCTAGATGTTTGTGTAATTGCTGTTTAGAAATGCAACAATAACAGCCCCAACTTTTAAAGGGTTTCTCATCAGAACCTTTTGCCATGAATATTTAGTGTTTGGTCTTTTTGAAAAGCTTATTCTTTCCTCTTTTATTTCATTTTGTTGATATAAACCTGTTTCCTAGAGCTGAGACAAGAGCGTCTGTAAAAGAAGTGTGTGCATTTCCTCCCTGGCACTGCAGGCAGAAGCTATCAGCACTGCCAGTGGAGGGGGAGAGTGTTATCTGAGCTGCTGTCCATCTGCCAGACCTCATTAATCACGAGGTCATGCGCCCTGGCTCTGGGAACTAAGTGGAAGGCTCTGCAAGGCAGTGAACACTAAGCTCTTCCAATGACAAGTGATACATACATATTTTTTATTATCACATCAAGGGCAATCATACATTCTCACTTTCATCACCGAGCTTATTGTGAAACTAGCTACTTTTTCATGCTTTTTTTTGTAACACTTCATACATTCAATGGTTATAATACGTTCTGAAAACACAGAGGTACTTTAAGTCCCCTCCTTTCGCCTCACAAGTGTCTATACTAAATGCCATCCTTTTTCCAACACTACACTAAGCAAGCTGCCTAGCTCAACTGACAGAGCTAAGGACTCAAAGTCTTGATATCTTGAGTTCAATTCAAGCCTGCAACATAAAAACTGGCTGCATGCTGCCCATCTTGATGTGCCAGTCATTTTAGTGGTGTTAGCTTAGTGCTTAGTCAGTCCTGTTCGCTTCTTCCCATTTCAAGACCTTACCATTGCATAGGACTTCACTGAGACTCAGTCTGCCAAATGATAGCTGGCACACCTGGGAACAGCACACATCAGATTTTGCGACTGGAATCTGGAATTTTTTTTTTTAATGAGACTTATCGCATTTAGACAGTTCCATATTACTCTGCCCAATCTCCCAACAACGGCTATGCCACACTGAAAACACTTCTCATTTAAACAACGAGCTGTATGATAGAGATTAATTCTTCTTGGATTAATTCTACATCTCCTTTACTGAAATTATCTCCACTCACTATAAATAGGTGAACCAATCTGAGTCCAACATCTCTGTCCCTCACTGATACCACTTCAGTAAACAACTGACACAGATACTTACACGTTGACTCACAGCCACTCCTGGTCCTATTTCTGGCCTGACTCCAACTCCTGTAGCAGATCCTTTGAGAAAAAAAAATAATGAGAAATCATAGTGTTAATCTTTCTCTCTCACACAAGTCTTGGACTTCTCGTGGGAAGCCGGTGGATAGGACAAGGGAGTGAAAAAGTTAAGCCTTAGCTATGCAATTACTAAGCATATACACTATAATAAACTCAACTCTCAGATACACAGTAATAGCACGCAGCATATGCATATGCGCTCATATGTGCACACATTTAATTGATCACCTAGAGAAAAACAAGACCTCCTTTAATTTCCTCTGCGACAGTTGGCCATACTGTATTAGCATATGTTCACATCTCTAGAGATACATTCTCTCACAGTCACACATCCATTCAACAACAAAAATGAACAATCGTTTCAGTGTGAAAGTGATTAACACAACAGGCTTACAACTGGAAAGTTATGGGATCAAATTTCATCAGTCCTGTCAAAATCACTTGGAATTTTTCCATGTCAACTAGCTCCTAAGTCAGGGTTCCCAGGCACAGGGCATGAAGCAAAAAAAGGACCTTTAAAGGACTTATAAGGACCCCTAGTCAGTTTAAAAGGACCTAAGTTGCCATAATGATTTTATAATACCTTGAAGATACCAAGCAAAAAAATAAACAAATTATAGTGCAATTTCACTCACCTTTGATAATTGCAGAACACCTTAATCCATTGTGAATGATATTCCAATCAACTGCAGCTAACACCATGTTATTGTTTTTGACTTAGAGTATCACAAATTCAATTTCACAAGAAAATGTAGCCTCGATTAAAGTGAAGTATTTTTGCTATCAGTCTTGTCCAGGAACAGTAAATAACTTTCACTTCCTCGTGTGCACACACATGGAAAGAAACCACTTCCTAAATGTCAATTGTTGCTTCATGCCCTATTCCATAACAAAGTCAGTCACACACATCTAGCAATATTAAGTTGGGAGAAAAGACTGCTTAATCAACACCAATTTTACAAACTGTTATTTACATATTTACACTCCCCTCTCTGTATCTTACAGTTTCTTCAGTTCTTCTTCTTTCTTTGACAGTTGAGAAGCAAGATTCCTGGCTTCATCATCTTTATCTTTTGATGACAGGCGTAGTTCATTTGATCTTGAAAGCAACGTGAAGCTCTTCTGCTCTTGTGCTTTCATACTGAGGTTGTCCGCTTCAATGATCAGGTGTCTGGAGTCATCTTCAGCTTTCTTTTTTTTGTTTTTCAACTCTGCTATTTGGTCTGTGAGGGCCTTTCTTTTGAGTTGACCTTGTGCCATCTCCTTAGCTGCACATTCTTCATTCAGATGCAGGTTATATCTACTCCATGCAGCACTTGCAGAGACCAGCAATGGTTTGTTGATCTTCACTTGCAGGACTCCACCAACATCCCGGATGTGATCGATGATCACTCTTCGAGCCTTCAGAGCTTTCTGGCTGAGGTTATCAGCAGACGCTTCTTTGTTGTAGGAAAACCCACGTTCAACAGTGGCCTGACCATGGGACAATAGCAACATTTTTCTCACGAAGGTTCTGAGATTATTGACTGTGGAGCTGTCTCCTAGAGCCTCACACCACCAAGTGTCTACCCTGTCTTTTTCCACGTTGAAAGAGCTGGCCGAGTGCTTAGATGCTGTTGGCAGAAAGTCAGAGTACTCCAGAAGAATCTGATCAGCTTTCTGTTCCGTAAATACTAATTCGTTTGGACTCCACAACGATTTTGAGAAGGTGCTCCATGTTTTCTGTACTTGTTTCTTTGTCAACAAGTTTGGTGGGGTCAAGGCACTGCATCTTGTTTACCACTCCATACTTTAGAGGGCACTTGTCCATCAACTTCTCAACCACTTTTTTCAGAAAACTTCGACACTGCTTGTCAAAGTCTCTGAGGTGTCCTTCAGATATGCCAGGGTGTTTAGAAGCTTGGTTGAAAAGACTTGTAGTTTTGAAATCAAGTTTCACTTTTGGAAGGTAGACTTTGACATCATGAATGTCAATCTGGGTCAGTACATCTGTGTCAAGCACTTCGTCTTTGATGAATTTTTTCATCAAATTCTTCAGCATTGTCTTTAGATCTGTAGCTAGAAACGGCATGAGGGGCTTGTCAGACTGAAATTTTGTAAGGAATGGCTCAATCAGTCGAGCAATAGAGACAAAGAAAGACAGCTGACAGGCCAGCAAGGGACTGTAAACTCCGGTTTTCACAATTTCAAAACTGGCATTTCGAGGAAGAGTTATTTTTTTCCCCAGAGCAGCGTCAACGAACGGTTTCAAGTTGGGTAACAGTTCAATGGCTCTCATAGCAGGTACGGCATTTTCCAGCCACCTGTGGCGGCAGAATTTCAATGGAAGGGAGGTTGCTTGTGCTGTTGCACAATAGTCCTCCAGGCGAGCTGGGCTATCTTCAAAGAGTTTGTAAATAGAAGACAGAAATTCTTCGATCTTCCATCCGGTTGTTTCACATCCAGCACGAAAGGCATTGTGTACTGTGTGTGGACCACAGCTTCCAATGTGCAGCAAAGTAACCCCAAGATTTTCCTTGAGGTCACAATTCAAGGTGTTGTATACTTTCCAATTGACGTTTGGGCCATCCATTCCTAGCTGAAGTAATCCACCCTTCTCTAAACAAGAATCCTTGAACACAGATTCAAATTTCAGAGTCAAGTCCTTTCCAGTGGCATGGCCTAGGAACTCAGACGTCAAATAGCGCGTCTTGACGATGGAATCTTCCCAGATGCGGATCATGATATCCATCTGCTTCAAATGGTTCTGCTTGTTCAATGACTCATCAAACAGCAAAACATATCCAAACTGTGAGGATGCCTTGATGTTCTTCTGTAGCAGTTCCGAAAAACGGGGTGCAATGCCAAATGTCGTCAAGTATCGGCATCGTGTTTCTCCACATTTGAATGAGGCAGCTATGTCACTGTCTGGAAACATCGTTCTGAAGAGTTCTCCACTCCGCTCAGACGACTTGTAGCTGTAGTGGCAGTCAACAATCTTTAAGGCCCACATGACTTCAGCCTTTAAATGGTCATTGTCAGTATCCCTAATCTTTGACTGCCGTGGCTGATTCCCGGCTTCTTGAGATGAAGCAAGTTCACCGCTGGCACTGCTAGTACTAGTAATGCTACAGGCACTGGAAGTGGCAATGCTTGGCAAACTAAATCTGCTTGATGAAGAGGAAGCAGTAAAAAAATCAGTCATGCTGCATCTGGAATCAGCCTTGAATTGTCTCTCATTTTTCCGATGTCTCTCAGTTTTGGTATGTTGCCTCAAAACACTTTCACCCATCGACGTAAGCCGTAATGACACCCCACAAAAGAGGCAGCGTGCACTATGCTTATCACCTGAATCTTTTCTCACCCACTCACAGTACTCCTTAGCAGTCAACCATGTATCTTGGAATGAACATTTCCCTGGCATTTTGAATTTTCAATGCAATTGAAACAATAGACTAAATGTACTATCTTTCGGCTGGCTTCAGAAGGCAAAGACTAAAGAAAGAGTGATGGCGAAAAGTGATAGGGGTGGGGGTTAGTGGGGCAGGCATGAGCTGATTTTTGAATGCTAATACATGCAGCATACAGCCAAATTATTCATCAGTGCCTGCCATTAATTCATGAAGTTTGCAAAATTATATTATTAATTATGTTATAAAACTATATTTTACTGAATGAAAAAAGATTCCTTTTTTACTAATTTTCTTAAGTCCCGCATGCAGAGAGTAAAATGTGCTGTGATTAGAAAGAACTTAATCGACACAGCAACATGCTGCGACAGTTAGTAACGCAACTAAATTTCGTCTGCTACACAAAGAGAGGCTTTGTGCTATGGGGACATGTTCTCAGCGCATTCCCGTTGTGCTCTTTTGCTTGATATAACAGGACTTAAAAGTACCCTTCAAAAATTAAAAGGACCCTCTGGTGTTTTAAAAGGACCATCTTGCTGAATCAAAGGACTTAAAAGGCCTTTTAACTCAAATCCAATTTGTAAGGACTTAAAAGGCCCCTACGAACCCTGTAAGTGTACTAAGGACTCACTGAGAAAACTGGGACCACATAGTCAAGTCACATCTACTTTATAGATGTGTCAGTTTGCTGATGTGCCAAAGTTTGCTGACAAAATCTTACTAACCAGCATTGCAGGTACCTGTACCTGTGTCTGATGGAACTAGCTGACATCTTGATGTGGAAATAATATAAACAGAACACTTACTACAACCCTCTTACACAGCCTCAATGTAGGACGAAACTGCAGAGCATCGTCATATCATCCCCATTCTTATGTACTGTTACAACATTTCAAAAGTAAAGACTCACGGGGCAGAAAAAAAACAAAACCCAGTACCATGACACAATTGTGAAAGTTGGCCACAGCATGATAGTAGACATAGTGTGCATGCATAATAACATAGACACACATCCAACCAAACCTATCATGACATGGTTGTCAGCCTTGCCAGTGAAAGCAGAAACCTGCATCAGGAGCTTCAACAGTTTACTCTCTCTCTAAATAACACACACACATAGATCTCCCCTCCTAACAAAACAATTATCAACAAGAAGCCAAACCAAAAAAAAACTTACCATGACACGATTAACAGCGTTGGCCGTACGTGGAGAACCCTGCACCAGGTGGGACTTCAACAGCTCCTGCAGTCTGTCCTGATTCAACAAGTAGGGATGGGCAAGTAACTCTGTTGTGGTAGGGCGTGACTTTGTATCTCGTGTCAGACATTTCTAACAGAAACAGACCAAAAAGGTATTAGGTATGTGAGAGATGGGCTAGCAGTTTTGGTAAGGTGAGGCAGTGAAGTAGTGGCCTTGTAGTTAAAAGCATCTGCATAGGACATGAGATTTCCTGATTTTTCATAATAGTTCAGATAGATATTTGTCCCCTCTCCATGACAGTCTGTAAGATAAGATGATCAATTGATGTTCTGTATGCAGCATACACCCAGTACATGTAAAAAAAAAAGTGCTCATGCAACAAACGAGCTGTCCCTGGTAGAATTCTGTAGAAAAGTATGTTCTCATACACAAATAAGATAGTCATCTGATTAGGACATTGGTTTTCCAATCAGAGGGTCTGAGTTCGAGCTTGCTTGGGTACCTGACGGGTAATGGGTGGAAGTTTTTCCAAGAGAGGGAAAGACAGAAAGAGAGAGAGAGAGAGCCCACAGCATGGTAGCTGAGTGCTCTTCCTCCCCAGTGGCTTGAGTTTCACACAGTAAAGAACCCATAGCATAAACAAAACCTCGAGACACCAACAGTACATAGGGTTTGTGAATGGCCTATGTTGTGGTTGTCCTGGGTCTTTCCATCACATGGCATTTGTGGGGATTGTGAAACTGAGCACAATCTATTCACAAACCTGGAGAACGTCCAGCAAGTGTGGGTCAGGGACATCGGGGAACTTGATGGGGCAGGCAGGATTGACGATGGCCTGAAGCTTGCCCATGCTGCTCCTGATGTGCTGGAAGGGGGTGCGTCCATACACCATGTTGTACAGGATACAGCCTAGGGACCATACGTCGCTCCGTATGCCCACCTGTGTTCACACAAACACATTTCAACAATCTTAACTACAGAAAATCTGATGAACATACCCAATGAATGACAGTTCATCTTCTGAAACTACCAGTGCACACAGATTATGCAACACTAAGTGGGCCTCATGTACTAAGGCAGGAACTGTCATCGCCCATACATCTGCAATTCTCTCTCTCAAGTGTGTGCATGTGCATGCACACAGAGAGGAAAAAATAGCATGAACACACACCTGCATGCATACATACACTTACACACACCACCACTACATCTCATCTCATCTCTCTCCCTTGCCGGGATCGACGGTAGGAGCCACGTTCGACGTCACACGTTTTCTCCAGGTAACACAATTAAGACATCTGTGGACAACCACTTACATACACAGAACAAAAAGGGACAACTGCACACAGTAACTGATACAATTTCCAAAAATCTTTCCCAGCGAAACGCTTACACTTTAGATGCACTTAATTTCTTTCTTAATCTTTCATTGGAAGGTAACCCAAGTCATACTAAACATCATCTCCTACAAGATGTTTAGTATGACTTTTGCTTTTTGTAGGAGATGATTTAAACATATTTTGAGCAACAGTTTATCTTGAAAATCAGTTGATCTTGATGACTGTTTTAGCAGTGATGCCAAGTTTCTCATGAACAATATGCCCACCTTATACTTGGGTCTGGTTTGGTTTTCCTTTTCATCCATAGAGTCATCAGTGACTCCCTCGTCAAAGGCAGCCATAATGGCCTCAGGACTCATGTAGCTGGGAGTGCCAACCCGTGAGTCTTTGAGCACGCTGGTCTTGTCCTGCTGCAGTGTGTTGGCAATGCCAAAGTCAATCAGCTTCAGTTTGCCGGCCACCAGCATGAAGTTGGCTGGCTTCAGATCCGAGTGGATCACTCCTGCACATGGAAGGCATAATAATATAATAATAATAATAATAGAAATAATAACAATAATAATAATAATAATAATAATAATAATAATAATAATAATAATAACAGTGATGAAGTTTCACTGAAAAACGAATATATTGGTCTCTGAAAATCACACTTCAAAAAGAAAAAATTAAGAAGCAAGCAAAATCATGTACAAGCGACCATTAGTGAACAGATGTCAGATCTGAGCTCTCAACCACTCACCACCACCATCATCATCATGATGTACCCGGCTGCATAACGTTGGCAATCATGGCCTTCCATACAAATCTATCCCTTGTTGCTGCAAGTACATCTTCCACCCTCTCTGTCCTCAGCCAAGCCCATCAACATTTTCTCCCTGGGTCTACCTGGTGTTCTCTTTCCGTCACATACCACTCACATCAAGAAATAACTAATCACCCACCAGAGACTAAGCTAACTGCGCAACCAACTACTGACCATGTCAACTACTGACCTGGAGGAAGACCTCAAGAAAAGTTAAATTGTCGCCTTGTTGTCAACTGGACAGACTCAGGACAGAACTGTCATTCTATAACAATGTTACAAAATGAATAATAAAATCAAAATTCACAGAAGCAAGTCCATAGTTCACACACAAGAAATCTTAGTTACAGTTTAGTGGAAACAACAGGTCTGTAAAAAAAAAGATATTTTTGGTTTTCCTACTAGCAAAATGAACTCAGGTTGTTTGACAGCCTTTAAAACTGGGCACTCTGCCTGTGAGGGCAACATGGGCAAGTTTGATGATCTGTTAAGTCATCAACACAACTTTTCCATAGAATGCTAATGCTATGGTGAGTCACTTCTTAGTTTGAGCTTGGCCATACCTCAAAAGGTCAACATATATCCAAGGTATGTTCATGTTGGTTAGTATGCTTGTATCAGGCTGGGGAACAGGTGATCCCAAAAATCTCTGAAAAATAGGCCGGGGTCCAGGGGCCGCCTAGGCCGAATTGAATTCGAGCATTTGAAGACCCTTTCGTGGCCTCTCGTGATCAAGCTAATTACCATGTGGCATGCAAAGAAACCAAACTAAAAACATCTTATTTACCATGCAGCATGCAAAGAAATCATACCAAAAAAAAAAGAAAAAAAACAACAACTTATTTTTCTCCATTTTCTTGATGTAAAGTAGTGCCTTGCTTCAAAAGTTCAATAATTCAGTTTTCACGAACTGAGTCCCCGTAATGTTCTACTAAATGATGCATCACCCACAGATTTATTCAAAGTCAAATACTGGCATCAGTCTACTGAGTCTAGTATTGTATATAGTCAACACTCACTCCACTTTCTTGTATGTGTACTGTAGAGCCTTGGTCAACTGTTCAGTCTTCACAAACTGAGCCCCATAAACAGGTAGTTCCTCTACTAATGATGCATCACCCTCAAACTTATTCAAAGTCAAATTAATGGAAACAGTTTATAGGCCTACTTATCATAGTCAACACGATCTCTTCACACAGCATGGTAAGACAACAGGGGACAAAGAAGGTTATAAGTACACTATTTAAAAAAACTGGCAAGAGAAGCCTGTTTTGTCTTGGTAGGGGAGGGGGGGGGGGGGCAGCCACAGATCCACTTGCACATCTTGGCCTTTCTTGTGGTCCTTTGCTGATTGTTTCCATACTGACTGATGGCCTCTCCAGCTTGTTCACTTTGAGAATGCAAGTTGAAACTCGCTGATCGTAACCTGCCACTTTTGTTGACTTTTCAGTCCAGTCCCATCTCCATTTGCTGCTAATTGATCCTTCGTCAAACGTCTCGCCACGATTTACGATGCGTGATACGCACGATATTTTGCTGATCGTAGACTCTAATGAAGCGTTAGACTCTTGTGAACATGCAGAAAATTGCTGCGAAATCTGTGTTCACAAATTGATGCGCCCGCCTCAGCAACAGTTTCATAAAACACGCGGAAACACCCTCACAACCGCGGGCGGCACTGCCTTGAAAAATGGTCTGATGAAAATCTGGACTGGAAATACTGGATACGGAACGGTAATGAACTCGGGAGTGATCAAGTCCTTCACGATTTTTTTTTCCTCTGCTGTTTTTTCCTCGGACTCGTTTTCTTTTTCTCGGAAGTCGCTTTGAAAAATCTCGGAAATCCTCGGATCCGAGGAGAGTTCCCCAGCCTGTTGTATACATTGTTCTGGTAGGTTGAACCAAACTGTGTTGGTGGCTAAACATTGCTGCATGGACCACATACTTCAACTTCAATGGATGGGACAGATAAAGAAAAAATGCTCAATACTTTCATCAGAAAACACAGGAGAATGGACCAGTCAAGCAGAGATAAATAGATAGATACAGACAGAGAGAGACAGATAGAGAGAGAGAGAGAGACACACACAGCTTCAACAGGCATGCAAACCTGCAGACATTGACAGTACCATACAGACACTACAGACATGCACGGATGATGTAAAGACATGGATGACTGACAACATGTTAAAACTTAATGACAGTAAGACTGAAGCTCTTCTGTTTTCTGGTTCTTCAGACTATAATCCTCCACTTCCAACTTCTATCACTGTTGGCTCTTCTGACATCTCTTTCTGTCCAAAAGCTAGGAACTTAGGTTTCATTCTTGACTCTTCTCTCTCCATGAAAGATCACGTTTCCAAAGTCTGCCAGCTTTCTTATTTTGAATTGAAAAGGATTGGATCTATCAGAAACTTTCTCAGTGTAGATGCCACCAAGATTCTTGTCACTTCCTGTATTCTGTCGAGACTTGACTACTGTAACTCTCTCCTCATGGGCTGCCCGAACACTGTTCTCTATCCTATGCAGAAAGTTCAAAATTCAGCTGCACGCCTTATTCTTAAGGCATCCCGTCAACAACCTTGCACTCCTTTGCTTCACCAACTGCACTGGTTACCAATATCTCAGAGAATTAAGTACAAGACTGCTTGCATCTGCTTCAATTCTATCTCTGGTTCTGCTCCTGAGTATATTTCTGATATTCTGCACTTGTATACTCCATCTCGGTCTCTCCGCTCTTCCTCTGATTCAAGACTCCTCAGGCAGATACAGTATAACCGCAAATCTCATGGCTTTCGCTCACTTTCGCATTTCGGTCCCCAGTTTTGGAACTCTCTTCCCAAGAAATTACGCCACTCTCCGTCCATTTCTTCTTTCAAGTCAAACTTGAAAACACACCTTTTCCAGCAGTATTTCGACATCTGATCACTTTTCCCCACATCACCTTGTCGGCTGGCTGATATGTGTAATTGGATTTTGTGTTTGCGCGTGGGGGTGGGGGGTAGTAGGGAAGGGGTGGAATAATAGTTTATATGGAGTAACTGAGTGAAAAGTGTTGAATTGGAATGAATCTGATATTTGATTGAATTGCGTGGTATGCATATTTTGAAGATTGCGAATGTAAATCATTATGTTATGTGATTATGATGTATGTATGTATTTGATTGTCATTTGATGATGTGTAAGTTGTTGTGTAGTCTTGTATTTACTGACTTCCTATTATATCCCCATTCCCCAGCGCCTAGATCCAGTGGCTTAGTGCGCTTTATAAGTCCTAGGTATTATTATTATTATTATTATTATGGAGGGAGAGGAGAGAGAGAAAGAGAGACAGACAGAGAGAGAGAGATAGGGGGGGGGGGCAAGAGAGCAAGAGAGAGAGAGAGAGCAAGAGAGAGAAAGAGAGTGGGGGGGGGATAAGCAACCGAAAGAAAAGAAACAAGGTGGAAACAAAGAATGACATATCTAGCACAAAATGTCCAGAAGGCGGAGATACTGTTTATACAAAACAAGAAACCCAAAGCATCACCATCGGGACAAGTGTGGCATTGTTTCTGTGGGTAAACACTGCACGAACTACTGAGCAATGGCACTCCAGAAAGCAGCCTCCATGATTCTTAATACAGAAGACACATGTTATCAAGCAAGTCTTTCTCTCAGACCCCCCCTCTGTTCTCCAGGTGACGGAGAATGACAAACTCCCACACCCGACTAAGGTCTTCTAGCAAGTCAGAAGAACCAGATGATTAGTCCTACTGGGACAGAGCACATACACAAACACAAAAGGAACTCGCCTTCATTGTGAAGAGCATTGACGGCACGCAGCATTTCTCGCCAGTAGAACTTGATGAGCATAGGGTCCAGCCCCTGGTTCTGTTTGGCCTGAGTGCTGAAGAACTCAGATAGGTCCGTCTCCCCAAACTCCAGCACCACATACAGACAATTCAATGTTTGGTTCAGCTCACTGAAAGATGAAAATACGATACACTGATAATGATAACAAATATCAGCATTTGCTATCACTATTTGCTTCAATGCTATTGCTTTTCACTGCAGTACATACCAAGATATTTTCCAGAAAAACTGAAAAATTACACATACGATTTATGTTCACTCAAATCTCAAAGTATACACAAAATGCATCTGAAACGAACAAAGATTCTTTTTGTAACAACATAATTAGCATATGCTGAACCAGACCGTCACACAATCTTCCTGAAATAGCACACTTCTATATTCATCTGTTCTCTGTCTCTCTCACATACAAAGATATACACACACATACAAAGAGGATACAGAAAGAGAAAAAAACTTGGTCACAAGGAGCTCCACTCATTTCATTTACAAATCCTTCCCCCTCGAAAGACCTGCCACACCAGTGAGCCTACATACTCTGGAAAGAAAGCTATCTTGTACCACATTGGTCAGCATTTCTGTGCTGACGAATGACATGTCAATAATGCACTGGTGATAGTGAAACCATAATGTACGACAACAGCACAGCCAAGAGATTAATTAGGTGAGAGTTAGCTGACTCCCTTGGTAGAGCATGGACTCAAGATCTGATGTCCTCACTTCAATCCCGGTATACACTATCAAAATTGCTTGCTAGCTGCCCATTGCTGCTGCAACCATTCTGTTGATATAAGCTTAACATTTCATAGGTTCCCCTTCTCCACTTTCATTTCAAAACCTTGCCAGCATATAGGATTTTGCACAGGCTCAAGGAATCTACCAGATGATCGCAAGCACATTTGGGTGGATCACATAAAGAACTGTCTATGTGCAATGAACCTCTTTTCAACAAAATCAAATTCTAACTAGGTGCTGATATCCTGATTGAGCCCAAGGCAATTCTAATTGTTCTGACAATTCTTACATGGACAACTTTCATAAACACATGAAAAGTAATAGACAGCAAAGCCCTGATAACGGTCCATTTGTTTAGTAGTTTTCCCAAGCTGGAAGGACTAAAAAACAATACTTAGGCCTATGGGAACTTTGAAAGTCCTTTCCAACAGTAGTGACAGACCAATGATCACCATTATTCCAGTTTCACAGTCTGGACTGCTTGGCTATGTGTCACCTCAAATACAAGCAGGATTGGATTAGATTAAGTTTTCTGTCACAGTGGAATTTTTCCAGGCGAAATGCACGCAACCCTCCCTGGATCAAGCACACTGCCATAGTGCAAACCATTCGCTCAATTTTTTCCCAAATGCACATAATTTCTTAACCTATGAAAGTGACTTTTTTCACAGAATTTTGTCTAGGACAAGTCTGTTACTGAGGAATCGTTACTGTATGCATGGTGCATACCAAGATCTCAATTTATTGTCTCATCCAAAAGATTAGCATCCATATTATCTCTACATCTAATGGAAAAGCAACAAAATTTAATCAGAAACTGAGCTTCCTACATGAAGCTGGTTAACAGGCTGAGGGAGCGAAAGGTTTAAATGTCTTGCAGCTGGGTAAGGCGAGGGAGCGGAAGGGTTAAGTGGAAACTTATACATACAAGTTGAACATCTTGATGACACTGTTGCAGTACTGCAATCGTTGCAGCAAGTTTATCTCGTTACGGAAGCCATCCACCATCTCAGGCCCGGCCCCCTCTAGGTCCACCACTTTGAGAGCTCTGATATTTTTGTTGGCATCCAACACCATGTACACCTGGACAAGCACATAAAGCACAGGAACCAAGTATTAACTACTGCTCAGTCTGACATTCATCCATTACCAGAGAACTGGATGCAATATTCATCTGTACTGTGCCCTTTGGAGATGTGGAATCCGAAGCCATATTCAGACTAGTGTTATTAGCAAAACTGTTTCAATGTACTGTGTACTGTTTCCACTCAATGTTCATGAATGTTTTTACCTCTGTGCCAGCTTATTTAAAGTAGCCTGGTTGGCACAGAGGTAGATCTTTTGCTTTCAAAACTGGCTGGAAAACTGCATGTGGCCTCCAGTTTACCTACGGTACCTTGTTCAGGGTTAGAGAAGGCAAAGGAGTGAGGGAAGAAAATGGGTACCATTCTCATGATATCAAGAAAAGCTGAGGTCACCTAACCCTTCCCTACAACCTCAAGCTTACAGGACAATCTTTATGTTTCTTAGTAAAACCAAGCTAAGGTACTGTGCACTGTTCAAAGTCACATGTTCCTGTATATTACTTATACATTTATACAGCCATATACACTGCTCAGAAACTCTCATATCATCTGACATATAAGGCAGTCAAAACTCACCAAATGGAATTCACATACACCACACAATATTTATAAAGCATGACATTACATATGGTCTGAAATGTTCAGTTCAGTTCACATAATCACACTCATTGACACTGGGACAGGTTTTTTTTTAATATACACCAGTCCCCACTTAGTGGACCTTGCTTACTTGCCCCAGAAGGAAGCATTCATTAGATCAGTAAAACTTCCTACTTTTATATGACCTTGTTCTAAACTCAACACCTCACCTCTTTTCCTTAAAAAAAAAAGGGGGAAAAAGAAAAGAAAAAAAAAAAAGAATAGAAAAAGGACACACACACATACACAAATAGCTGAAAAACACAAACAAACAAAACCCAAAATCAAACCACACACACAGAGAACCAACCAACAAACACCAATGCCTGATACAGGTTCTCAGTTTCTACTGTGACTTACATTCATCAGTGATGATCTCATGCAAACAATGAAAATATTTTCTTTTCTTTTTTCTTTTACAAAATGAAACAAACACAAACAGATGAGGAACAGGTGCAGACTGGATCATATCTGCAGTACACCTGAGCAAGAGATATATATATACAGAGACAAGAAAGGCGGGAAAATGGAGCTGGCGCTATACCTGTGCTGAGCCGCCTCGTCCCACTTTCTTTAAAACACAGTAGCGCTCCCCATTGACAGTAACAGCATCCATCACATCCTGAAACAAAACAGTCCTGAGGTAACTGTTAATCCTTTTACTTCCTGTCCTTATCCATCAGCTCTCTGAATGAAATCCTTTCATACTGCTTTTCAATTGGGCTTGTGCAAATGCTAATTCAATTTTAAGACCTAAAATTTGACATATACTGCAATGGAATACAAATCAATTTAAGATACTGGGTGGTTGGTTTACCCTAAACCTGAAAATAAGTGAATCAGTAAATCATTCTGAAAAATCTTACAAGTCCAAGCATTAATCAAAGAATATCGTATCCTGTAAGGATCATTTTTTGTTGTTGAATAGTTTGAACAAAAATGACATACATGCTTATTACTCTGTTTTATCCTTCAGATTCTACAAAAGCACACTGCTAGTGCAGCAGGTTGACAAAACAGGAGAAAGACAAACACTAACTTATACTATACAATAGTGATTTCAATATCGAAACTTGGAAACGAAAGATAGTACTGATCATACATTTTGAAAATGTTTACAAAAGAAACGATTCTCATGAAAAATCAAAGAATTCTTGGAATCAAAATGTATTGTCTGTGCAAACGTTAGATTGATTGAAAACACAGCACTACAGTTGGTGCTGATGAAAGTATGTACACAGATTCAGTACTTGATTTAATTATCCTTCTTGGAAAAATATAAGTTTAGAAATGAAAAACTGAAATGACTACCAAACATAACCACTTTTTAGATATACCACCCATAAGAATATATTGCAGAACTGACAAGGCATTTGCACACCTTTGTTATGAAATACTGCCATACATACCATTAATAACAACTAAAACTTGATACTGTTTATTATTCAACTTATACTTTAGAATACACATAGTGCCAGTGTAATGAAATATATGTACCCAGATAAGCTAACAAGAAAGTTTTTTTCTTGTTACAGTAACTTACACCTTTCAAAAGTTTCAAATATGCCTCACATAGATGTGTACATACTTGTACAGATATTTTGCAAAAACAGGATTGCTTTCTTATCATGAGACCGCATTTATGCTTCGCTGCTTTGGTTTGCATATGTGTGTACTGTTTAAAATGAATTTTGAAAATTTGAAAGAAAAATGTTCAATAACATAAAAAGAAACACATATAGAACACACTATAGATATGTACAACAGAAAAAAACCTCAACCCCCTAAGACATATATCTATGTATAATTCAGACTGTGAATATTTCATTTTAAGGTCTAAGTTCAACACACATGACAGAAAAATGGATTCTAAATAACAAAAATGTTAAAAGCTTGAAACAGAGATCATAAATTCCAAGCTAAACTTTGCATCCACTGTGGTAGAAAGACTGCAATTTCTGTCTAATGAGAATGCTTCACATTTGTGTAAGGAGTGACGAAGACCGTTTAAAGTAACTTAATGTTCTTTCAACACTCACCCCTGATGGTGTGCTTAATATTGAAGGAAGACCAGGGACGCCGTGACAGGAGGGAGTAGACATCACAGAAATAACCCTGAAAAATGGACAGAAACAGTTTCAAAAACACCATCCTCATCTCTCAGCTGTAAATAAAAATCATAAAACTAACTGTAAAGTAGTTCAGATTTGAAACAAAAGCGTATTAAGAAGACGGCATATGTATGAACACAGAGCTATACATGCGTGAGAATACACACATCTGCATCTAAAAAACAGGGTTTCCCCCCCCACATGCTAAAGCTGATAAACAATGCTTGTAAAGTCTTGATAAAGTGTGACTGATTGATAGCAATGCTGAGACTACAACTTAATAAACACAAACACAAACCTGGCTAACTAAAACAGTAAACTGTTTGTATCGGTTGAGATAAATTTCCAAACACAAATGATTTGATTAGTTCAGGACCATTCTGTATGCAAAACACAGTATTTCTGCATGTAATGTGTGGTGTTCTTCCCGGAAAAAGCAGGTACCGGGCCATTGACCTTTTTCCAGTATGCATGCATGGATTGGCTATGATCAGATTAAAAGCCCTCCCCCTCAAAAATTTTTTTTATGTACTTATACACAATCATAATTAGACAAATGTGTACGAAAGAAGTGAAAATCCTACTGATAGGCAGGCTTGCTTTCTTTATTTCTTACCCTTGCGACGGAGGAGCAACAGGTGGAGCTGGTGGATGATGAGACAGCTGGGGTGTCTTTCTACTGCAAACGAAATCAACCACATTGTATCATTATCATGACAATGCCTTTTACTATGTACAGCTGTTCTTTTACAAACCAGTTAGTATCATCACGACAATGTCTTTTACCATATACAACAGTCATTTTCATCCCAATCAGTATCATTTGACAATGCCATTTAGTATGTTCAACAACAGTCTACACACCAGTTAGCATCAACATAAGAATGCTTTTTGCTGTAAACAACAACCACTTTACACATCAGTCAGCATCATTATGACAATGACTTTTACTATGTACAACATCTGTTGCCAACTGCCAGGTAGAGGAGAGTGGGGTAGGAATTAGTTGAAAGATATAGTAAATATGTTTATTAAAAGAGGATTTGAATTAAAATCTCACATTTTATAGCACATAACCACATCTTACTGACGCAGAAAGGCACTACCTGGAAGGTGAGTGATGATATCTATAGTTGGTTGAAAGTAGAGATGACATGTTGGGTGTTGATGATGAAGTGATGTAGTTGGACCCATCTTAGTATCAGGAGGAAGGAAAAAACACTGAAACTAGGGGGGTCCAGGGGCTATGAACGCTTGCAAGCTGATCACGGATGCCTTGCTCCTTTCGTTTTTAAAAAAAAAAATTTTTTTTGACAAACCGAAATTGCGGAATTTCGCCCAGATGTGGAACGTTTTAAGCCCTGTAGTATTTGTGAGATGTTTCTGAGACAGAAAGAGATGGAACGTTCCAGCAGAGTCCCAGTTACTGGTGTCCAAGATTTTTGAAAAGGAAGAAGTGGTGGTGAAAAGCCATGGAAGAAGTCCAGGCCTTGTAGCTCATGGGCACTGAGCTTGGTAGAGCTGAGCCGCTGTCCCTGAGCCCCATAAGCCTTGCTAATGATGTCCGTAATGCCTAAGTGGGTCAGACTGTGTAAATCTGGATACCATGGTTCGGCAGGCCAGTCTGGTGTGATGAGGATGATGGTTGTGCTTGTTTTTCATAGAGTCCCCCAGTTGATTGAGAGGCTTTCACTACCCACGTCTCCAGATCCGGCACTGGGGATATGAACAGAGATAGATGGAAGCTGAACTTGGTTGTAAAGAGATCTATCATCGGTTTGAACCACTGCTACCAAATGGACTGGAGCTCTTTGGCAGTGAGAGTTCATTCCAGCAGGAGAACCATGTGCGATCATCTGATGGGATCCGCAAAGATGTTTAGATTGCCTGGGACATGTTTTGCTACTAACGAGATCTGGTGTGACTTCCATTCTCTGAAAGAAAGGGACTGAGTGTGATTGCTCTTGTCAGTTGATGTAGCAGGCTACAGTTGTGGGAGCTGATGCATGGCACTTAAAGACAAGGGCCTGTGGGGAAGCTTGAAGGGGTGATGCAAAAGCCAAATGGAAGGGTTTTGAACTGGTAGATCATGGAATCCACACTGAAGCGGAGCCATTTCCTGTCCTGTGGGTCCATGGGGATAGGAAATATCCATCCAACGGGTCTAGGGATGTCGTCCAATCCCATGATGCATGGCTTCCTGAATGGAACTCACGATTTCCATCCTGAATTTGATGACTTGGAGGAAGGAGTGGAGGGGCAAGCGGTAGATGACTGGGTGCTATCCCCCAGAAAACTGGGGATGAGGAATATTCTGTCCACTAGGAATATTCTGCTGCAGAACTCTGGTGAAGTTGTGTACCAGGTTCTATCACACCTTTCTCAGGTGATCTTGGCCCAAAGTGCCACAAGTTTTTTTTTGAGAACTTGAGGTAGGACTGAAGAGATTTGAAGAACAGGGCTCTCTCTTGTCTGCGCAAGGTGTCCAGCACTAAGTGAGAGATCCTTACTTCCAATCTGGTCCACTGGCGCTCAGGGCTGGGGCAGGTGACAGGTGGGCTAGGAAGAGCGAGCTTGGTCGGGGCTCTCCACGTAGGGTGTTGACAGAGGGTCCAGGCATCACAGTCTGGTTCAGATGCTGTGTCTAACAGTGAGCCTGATGTCGGGAACTGGGCTCTATGGGCTACAGAAGGCCTGGGGCTCAGTGACCACTGATCACTCAGGCCGGAACTGAATATAGGGACAGGGGTGGGCACAACAGAGCATCTGGTGGTTGATGTCTTTTCACTGATTTCTTGACCAGCTGGTCAAGTATTATGAAAGTTAGTATGGTGTCTCACATCAGCTGAGCTAATGCACTTGCAAGATATGGTTAAGTTATATGCTATTAAAATGCCGACTGAAAAACACAGATTGAAAAATAGTAGTTCTAACAAAAAGCAGTATTTCTAGAGGATCCAAGTTTTGGGGGGGGGGGGGGGGGGGTCACGGCACACAAATCTGAGATACTTTAGTTGGCTCTGCCCTGCCGGCTATTAATAGCGCACATCTTTCCCCTTCCCTTCCACTCCCCACACCCTTTCCGCTGCCGTGTATAGTGCACTCAGCTTCGTTCTTTATCACTAGTGTGTGAGCACAAAGGCGCGCTAACCCTGCCTGGCTAAAAATAGCACTAGCAGGCGATGCCGGCTCGCAACTAAAGGGTGTCAGAATGGCTGGGGAAATGCAGCTGGGGGGGGGGGGCGAGGGGAGGAGAGAGAGAGAGAGAGAGAGGAGAGAGAGAGAGAGAGAGAGAGAGAGAAGAGAGAGAGAGAGAAGGAGAGAGAAAGAGAGAGAGAGAGAGAGAGAGAAATCTCAACCTAAACAATGTGAAGTATTACAGAGCTACAAAATACAATGCTTAGACAACGAAAAGTTGCAGATAAAGGGTACCTTTCAGTATGCTCTGAAAACACCTTGTCCTCTGCAGCCCCGCAGCCAGCATTAAGAGAGTGGCTTTTGTGGGCAATGCCTGCAGCCTGACCTATACTAGAATCCTCCATCGTCATAGTCATGTCACTACGGTAACCTGATGATGCCAGTGAGGCAAATCGTTCTGCAACAGAAAGAAAAGATAACGTCTTTGTTTTCTACACTGCAAGCACTGTTTTCTTGCATACTGCCATTTGGTTTACATTGTACTGGCACTATGATTACGTCACTGTACCAATCTGCATATTCCATCTCCAGCAACGAATTGCAAGCATGATCAGTTTATTTTTAATGAACTGCAATCACACCCAGTTTTTTTTTAATCATTACTGTCACATACACGTGTCTTTTAAAAAAAATTTTTTTTTTATCTTATGCTTTTTGTTTACCTATTAAAGGAGAAATTTTTTCATGATATTTTGTTGGGGACATTTTTGTTGTTGTGGGTACCTTTATATGCAGACAGTATATGCTCTGCATACAGAACCTGGATTTATCACCTCATCCGAAAGATTTTTGCACCTAGACCATCACTCAAACTTAGTGGAGGAGGAGAAAAAAAAATCCTGTTTGATGGAAATCAACCCCCAGACCACTCACATCTAAACATTTTAAACACTAGGCCACAACTTCACCAGCTAAGATTCGAGGGTGACCTGCCAGAATGGAGAATCACACAAGGAATAAAGGCAAACTTTAGAATCAAAGTCTTAAATAAAGTGTGAAAATTTCTTTTCTACTTTCAGTATTATGAGAATTCCCTCACTGTGATAGGAAGTTATTCCCATGAAGTCTTCATCTGTGTCAGTGAAAAAGAAAATGTTACTTCACAATGATTCTCTTTCTCTCTCTTTTAAAAGTGCCAACCCACTTTCCTCTTGAAAGATATTCTATTAAAAATACTTTCTTTCATCTTCCATCATCAGGTCCAAAGATATGATGCACTGACTCATCACATACGCATGTCCTAAACAAACTGTTCCTGTAAAACTTCTGTGTTTGAACAGTCATTCCTCAAATGGCCAGTCTGATGGTTCAAATAAAAGAGTCTTCAAAGGGTCCTGTACACATCAGAATGAAAGACATGGTCTTAAAAGGGTCCTGTACAACTGAAAATATGTGAGCATCACTGACACACTCACCAGAGGTGACATGTGAAGAAGGAGTAAGGGGTTTCATCGAGTTCATCAAGTCAGTGTCATCCTCTTTGTCACCACTCAGCAAGGACACAGGATGCTGCTTTCGCACTCGCATTGGTTGTCCCAGTTTCAGCTTGCTGAAATACAGCCAACACCTACATCAACTTCATATTCTTTTTTGCTGTAGTGTAAAAAAGGTAGGTACAAAAAGTCTCATAAACCTGACATCACAGAGGAGTGAGGTGATAGAGGCCAACTTTTTTCAAGGACAACCTAATTAGGTAAGTGTCCATTTCATCTCCTTGCTTCCCAACCCTGAACAAAAAGCAGATACCCACGGCCCCTGACACTCACACATACGTGTCATGATTCTCAAAAAATTAGTAAATAGAAAAACAAACAAATCACTCAATCAGTCAATAAATAAATCAATAAACAAAACAAAAAAGAGTATGCACTACAGTTATGTCTTGGGAGTCCCATGGGAGCACTAAACTTATGATGTGTGAACAAATTCGTTTGCCAAATACCGACATTTGACCTGTCACTGTTAGCACCCTGCTGTCATAGCAAATTATTGAATTAGCATTGACAATAAATGACTCGGTATTAATTAATTTTGTCAAAATCAGTTTTGGATATTTCTGCCCTAACCCGCTCCTACCCAGAGCTGAGTGTGTTGTGGGCTCAGTGGGATGACTAGGACCACACAGTTGAGTCTCATACTTCAAGGATGCACCATTGAAGATGCTGACCATCACCACTATCTTAGATGGAATTCCAAGATTATCATTCCCATTCATCATCATAGCACTCTCAAACTGACGCAGTTTCTGTGGCCATTAAAGTGGTAATAAAAAATGGGACAGAAAAAAAGGGGAAAAAAGATGACAATAAGCAAAAAAAAAAAAAAAATTTTTTTTTTTACTGGTGTCAAGTATGGAATGGATAATAAATCACACACAAAGAAATGGTGGAACAGTGCGCACCACCACCACACACAGCTGGGTGCCACATTGAGACATAATTTGCATTCAGGAGAGCCTCAGTTCTTTCTACAACCTTGCTGCGAGATCTGCTGACTTGTGATGTGTCAGCGGAGATGGCCCAAAGCTCTCTTTCTACAGGTCTCTCAAAACATGTTTCTCTTCCCCAGCATAGAATACAATATTGATTTTGAAGCATGGCGATTGGGATGTAGTGGGGAGGAGAGGAGTGGGGACAAAAAACAGATACTCTTGTTTTCTCTCTCTCTGGAGTAAATGAGAGAAGAGTTCAGACCACATGTGTATGTGTATGTTCGTGTGAGGGAAAGACAGACCTAGGGAACTATTTCAACGCATACTACCGTTTTTCATTTGTCCAATCACTAAACATGATTCTGTAACATCTCTGTGACCTTTGTGGTGTGTTATGCATATTTATATGAGAGAGACAGGGAAACTTCAACACACATAGAGACAAATTAAAACAATACCTGATCTGAGCCTGCGATGAGGGAGCTTTCATTGCAGAAGAGTGTACTTCAGGTGTACTGTTGTAATGTCGCATGGAATGTTGTTTGCTGGCAGAGGAAGGGTGGGTAAATGGCAAGTCTGTGACACTCATGTTACCAGCCGACAGATTTCCTGCATCCGTTGATCCCACATCCATGTGGGAATCTGTGTAACTGAGACACACAGAACACAAATATACTTACAACTCATGGATCCAATAACCCACAGGATAATACTAGGGACGGTGTACTGATAAACTTTGCACCAGTTGCCTCCATTTTTCATGGCTATGGGAGAATACCTTGGCTATGACAAAGTGCTGTCTACCCTAACTTGCAATATTTATCTATTTCTTCCTCTGTCTGCTCCTTCTCCTTTTCTTCATGTACTCTTTCCTGGAGGATGGCCTTTGAGGGGTGTGCTGGATCTTCTTACATGACCCATACAATTTCAGCTTTCTCTTCTTCACTGTGTCTCTTTGTGGATATTCCTTCACACATCCTCGTTGTAATGTGGTCAGTGTAAGAGATAGTAAGGAATCTTCTGAAGCATCTCATCTCTTTTATCTCAATCGCCTGCTGCCAAAGTCCATGTTTCAATGCATATAATATCAAACTGGAAGAAGGAGAGCATGAGATATGAGTGTATGCAATAACTTCAGTTTGGATCTGAGAGCAATGCCTTTATCTCTTCAAACTGGTTTCAGTTTGCCACTGTTGCTATTGTTTGAGCAGTCTTTTCAGTTCTTACGTACTAGTAAATGTACATGAAGGAAAAGCAAGAATGCATTCAATGCATGCAAAGTAAAAACTAGATCAAACAAAACAGATGCATTTACATGAAACATTGACTGAACACACAGAAAAAAAAAAATGCACATAAAGTGAAAATGAAAACATGTGTAATAGCATATAAATAAAACTGAAAATCTACATAATTAAGATTTGCAGAAGAGATATTGAAACACAGGTACATTCTGCAACTGAGAAAATAAATATATCAAAGGCAAGGACAATAAGCTATCTGAACTTTTTGTTAATATCAAATATTTGTTTTTAGTTTAACTCAGTAGATTCTTATCAGATACAAGTTTCTGATACTTTAATTATTGCTTGAGGGAGTGTTTGACACTTATTGTTGCATTCTGAAGAACTGAATGATCTTTCTTGTGTGCACCAAAATCAAAGGGAGTGAAACGTGTTTCTGGGACCCCAAGACAGCTATGCAGCACTTCATTCCCTGCTGATCATCACTGAATTTATACTAACATTTTGTACACCTTTAAATATGAGTTTAAACTGACCCACTGCTACTGAGCTCCCAAAATCACATGCGTTCAGTATAACTCACACTCACAGGAAAAAGCTTCACAGTGTAGCGTGAATCTGTAGTCGTTTTTGTGTTTACCCATGACCAATACTCCCGGTGGAACAGAAAAACTGCATACATGTGGTACTGAATCTATGTGGAAGGATGGAATATGTTGCAGAAATGAATTAATTTGTGCCATGAAATTTTTGGTTTTCCAATCTATGCATACCTTATTTTTACTTCTACTCCCTAGTAATGTTGTTTCATGGCTGTGTTGTTTGTGGTTGATTCGTGTTGATTTCTTAAATTTGGATAAAATAGTATGATATGAGTGAAATGTGCTTCTTTGACTGCGAATCCATTGAGTTAAACAATGACAAGAAAAGATGAGTTTAGAAGAATGAACACATATGCAGCCTTCAGTGCTCATGTTTGGTTATGGTAGTTTTTTTTTTTCTTTTCTTTTTTTTCTTTTGAGCATATATCATATGTATATATGCTTGTTTATGTGAGTAGTTCTGTTGTATGTTTGTGTACATGTGTGCGTGGAGGGAGGAGCTAAACATGAGAATGTAAAGGTGTGGTGGGGAATGGACAGAGGAGTAAGATGAGAGCTACAGAGATTGTCTGACTGGTGGTGAATGTTTGTCATATCACATCATATATTAAAAGGAAAAAGAAAAAGGCTGACAGAAAAAGACTTGAGAATTGTAATTTATACACTTATAATATATATGTTTGTTCATAACAATCTAGATATATGTTTTTGCTTGTAAGATCATGAGTACATTAATTAATAAAATCAAATGCATACATACCCTGAAGCAGGCTGGGGTACTTTAAATTCATCGGCATTATGACAACCACTTCTTTCTAAGGGCCACAACAGCGCTGGTGCTGTATTGGAACAACAGTCTGATTCATGAAAAATGCATTTGACTATATTACAGTTAACTAGTATCAGTTTATCTAATTATTTGAAAATATCTAAGATCAGTATTTGACCTGTGAAAGCATGCAAGCTTCACCAGGTCTAGAAATAAAAGCAATTCCTATTTCTAAATTCTAGACAGTGAGTTAGCTTAAAAGTGAATAGAACTTAAAATTTTGTTAGCTGAGAGAGGTGGGGGAAGGGGCTTTCCAGGTCTTGAACTGCATGAGGCTGCAACCTTTGTAGTCAAAGCCAGAGGTTCCATTAAACTGACATTTAAGCCTGTTTCTTTTTTTAATTGGTAAGCCTTTCCCTTGTAATAGTAAAATTTACAGCTGCTGGTATTAGTGGTAATGTGTACCTGCTAAAACTCACTCCCTTTCCTCCTGCTGACAAGAGATGACCCTGACTTGTACACGCTCCAAAATTAGCTATCATACTTTCAATTTAAGCAGTTGGTGTTTTAAGAGAGAAAGACACCCTTTCCCACTCCCACCCACCCTGTGTGTGTGCGTGCGTGTGTGCGTCACTGTGTGTGTGTGTGTGTGTGTGTGTGTGTGTGGTGTGTGTGTGTGTGTGTGTGTGTGCGTGCGTGCGCGCATGTGTCTGTGTACATACATGTGTTTGCGTATTAAAGAAACAGGGAACAGGTGTGTATCACTGTATCATGTATATGTGTGTGTTTGTGAGTTTAATTAACAGAAAGGGAATGGGCTGTACATTCTATTTGACAGAACCTGCAGCAGTTGATTCAGTACTGTTATGTGTAAGTTAAATGTAACACCAGTAACTTTTGGTGCATTGATGGAACCATGTGCTGGTAGTGTCAAGAGCTAGCACAGTAGCAGAATCTCTGAAAGCATTCAATGGAGAAAGAGCACATTCAATAATCATCCCAGTCCTAAAAACACAAAAATGCATAAACACACACATATGGATATGTGCACTCTCCAGCAGCAACAAAGATCAAACTGTTGAGCATTAATGAATTTATTCACAAAACTACTTTTAAAGCCAGACGAGCATGATGTTAGAATAAGATTTTACAAAGTTTAAGTCAATATCAATTTCTCTAGATGGTACTGAGTGTTTGTAATAAACTCTGCATGCAACGATCATTTACGATGCCATGTTATGGATAAGATCCAGAATGATCCTGGAACAAGCCACAGGCCATATGCCCTGAAAGGTCTTGAGGTCCTACGTCATATATATATGGGTTCTATGTCTGTACATCCTTGTTCATTTAAATAAAGTTGCAGTTGTTTACCTTGTGGTCTAAGTTCCGGGCCAGACTGGGTTCTAGACATGTTGCTGTCCAATTTGATGGATTGGCTGGGGTGGAGAGGAGGTCGTTCATATGGCACCTTTCCCTTGGCTGGTGCTTTGGTGGACACATTCAGACCTTTTCTCTGATACCCTGATAAGAAATATGTATATGCCTATATAGATCCCCAAACTTCTAGGGTTGCAGAGGAACTATAGAAATGTCAGTTAACCAGTTGCTTTCACTGCTCATGGTATAAAAATAATATTCATCATAATCTGTGTCAAATTTTGTAAAAACAAAACAAAACAAAAAAATCATATATCACATTATATTTCATTATATGCCACAGCATTTTAATTTACATTATCCATTTTTTCAATCAAAAACTAGACTAGAAATAACACATAACAATTATCATGTGTCTACTTAACTGTATCAGTTCACAGAACATTTTAACACACACATATAATATATATATATATACATGCACACACTGACAATGGGAAAGGATCTGACAATGGCACAAAGGATTTTATCCTGTCATTGCAACAATTTGCAAACGTTTATACATGGATGTATAATTAGCAGTGAACTCTTTGCCAATTCCTAGTACACAGCTTTTCTCATAGATATGTGTAACTATGCATGTTTTCATACTTTGTACACTGCTGTTCTCATACTGTCACAATGTATGTAACTATGCATATTTTCATACTTTGGGCAATCATTACCACACAAATGGGCCATGACACAGGAACACAGGAAAAATAAAAAACAGCTGGAAAAGAAAATTAAGTACACATGTATACGAGTGTATTCAAACCAGTCTGTCCTATTTATCAATAATATCATTTAGGGGTTTTAGTGAAACAAATCTAAACTTACAAGTGTAAACATAACTAAGGACATGAAAGCATATTAAATTAAACGGGCCTGAATTACCCAAAATTGCTTCTGCACACACATTTCCGTAGAGCAAAAACACATGTAAAGCAAGCAAATGATTATGAATCTTTAGAGAAGGCATGCAAGGCTTTACAGAAAACATACAGGTGAATGGACCAGCAACGCAGAAAGTGTTTTAGAAGTAGTTGACAAAAAGCAGAGGAACAGGACAGAAACAAAGAGAGTGATAGATAAAAGGAAATTTCTAGCACAGAATTTCCATAGGGTGAGGATATCATTTACACCGAAAAAGCCATTGGCATCCCCATAGGTGGATGAAGTAGGCATGATAATGTGACTACTACATGAAATGAATGTACCAGGACTTGTAACTTAATGTAAATTGTGTAAGTTGTACCCGCTGCACACGTTTCTAAGAAAAATATAAGCAATGAGCCATACAAATCTAGAAATAGCCAACAAATCCCCGCTTTTAACACATGTGTATAAAACAAACATACTAAGACAATCACAGCACCAAAGTCCCATGAAACTGAGGGCAAAATCAACCAACCCCAAACAAGAACACAATACACAGGTTTTTACCTTCTTTTCCGAAACCAGCTGCTGGAACAGAATCAACAATATGCAGACTGCTGGACAAGTTTCTGTCTGTTAAATCTGCTGTCCTGTTTGTATTTGTGTTCAGCAACGAATCAGTGTGTTTGCTGTAGGAGATTTCGGTCAAACCAGTTAAATTTCTAGGTCCATGATTCCCCTGCTTTTGTGAACCATGAGTCTGCTTAACCATGGAACGAAGGTGCGAAGCATTCATTGTGTTTGAGACAAATGTCTCCCTGTCTGGTAGATGAAGACTGCTGGCAGTGTTTTGGGAAGATGAAAGGTCAGCTTCGCTGTGCTGTGTGGAGTTGGGTGTGTTAAAAGAATCGGAGTGGCTGGCTTCAGACATTTCATAATCATGTTTCTGTTGCTGTGTCTGTGGTTGCTGCTGCTGCATCTGTAGCCGCTGAAGTTTGGCCCTGAGTGCCTGCAGCGTCATCATCGTGTCTGTTTTCTCAGACATTATGGCCTGCTGTGTATTGGCAGTTCATCAAAATCCTGCCAATGGTCATTGGTGCTGCAGGCAGAAAATGTATACATTAAACAGTGTATTGTACATGATCAATACTGATTAAGTATTGATTAATCAATAGTTATATTAACAAAACCAGTTTAAGGATCTGTTAAAACCACTGAAAACGAATATATAGTATACATATTCTATTGCACTGTGATCTGTATTGTAGTGGGGGAAAAATGGAAGTCCCAATATGTTTCATACTGGACTATTCCATTTTTTCTGCACTCTAAAACAACAAAGCTTGCTTTAGTCAGATTACTGATTACAGCAGATCATTGTCTGTTTACTTGTAAGAACGCTCTGAAAATTCATCTCGTCAGACAGTTGAACTTGAAGTAAAACAAAAGTTTTGCACATGGACCCAGTTTACCCAGCCAGCTGTGCATGAGTACCTGATCCTGTTTAACACTGGGGAAATAAAGGCAAAAGCAGTGAAGGTGAGGTGATGAGACACTGCTCTTATAATGCTGGCCCCAGGAAAAGTTGAGATCTCAAATATAAAACTAAAAGTAACTCAACTGGAAAACAAAATAAGTGAATCTAATCATACAGGAATTTGAGGAAACATGTGAAATTTACCTATGATGAGGATTAATATTCTACTTTTACCTGCTGCATTATAATCAGTTTGTGTGTGTGTGTGTCAGTGCATGTGCATACCAAGTCATATAGTGATATACACATGAGAATGTACCCATGACTGAGTTTTGTAAAATTATTACTTTGTCACTAGTGTCAGTCTGTGTCATCAAAACAACTAATGACTGAGCATCTGGAACACTTGTCCTCAGACTTGGTAGATAATCATAACGCACAGTGCCAATCATGTAGGCCTAATTATACAAATGCACATGCGAAACACATATCCCACAATTGGCACAAAGTTTTCGAAGATGGGACGTAGTCACGTATATATATTATTATTCTAATTATTAGCCACAAGGCATGGTTTAACTACATATGTATACACCTGTCTGCTGTATCGCTTATGTCAACATGTCATGTGGGTGTGGACGTTAAAACTCCAAATAACAAACAAGCAAGCTTGAGCTAGTCCCTTTACTACTAGTACGAGTTCCAGTCAAAAATCTAGTACTGTAGTAGGTTTTTACTAGTATCATAAGTATGATATCATATGATATTATCTAATTATGATCATTCACTGATTCAGACGATTACTCATTTTACTGTGAA
This sequence comes from Monoplex corrugatus, assembly GCA_030674185.1. Taxonomy (NCBI): domain Eukaryota; kingdom Metazoa; phylum Mollusca; class Gastropoda; order Littorinimorpha; family Ranellidae; genus Monoplex; species Monoplex corrugatus. Next base: position 60,454,086 of record JAPXFY010000017.1, read on the forward strand.
AACTGATTGTGCCATTGGTCGCGTAGCCTGTTGGGTGAGGTTGTTTTTTGCACACATCCGAACTGTCACAACTGTTACATACACTTGATTGTGACTTGACGTACGATCTTCAAAATTCTGTGTTAATTTTGTTGGCAAATCTGAAATCAGGTGTTGATTACTTGAAGTTGATTTCAGAACTGAAGAGCAAGAACTTGAAGAAGAGGAATATCACGACTGTACGACAGTGCAAAAGGTGTCGAGTGCACGTGGCATCTCTAATGTCTGATTAGTTCAGACTTCTTGCATTGTAGCATGCAAACAAGAAATTACCTGTTTGCTTGAATTTTAAATAGATGAACCAACAAACACTTCTTTTACGATAAACGTTCAAAGTACCCACCATTGATGCAACTGCTCAGTTAACTGATTTCATTGGCTGAAAAACTCAAATGCCTTTTTCATGGGAGGCTACTCGCGGACAACCTCCGGTGAAGTTTCCGGGAAGTTTCGCTGTTATTCAGTGAATGTCTGCTAATCCGTAGAAGTCCATTCCAGAATCTCGAATGTTGCTTCTAATACCGGGAGATGCACCATTGGTAATATGTAGCCTATGTATTAATAGTTGATGGATTAATCAATGCTAGACATTCAGGAATTAGTTTTCTGTTTATATCCCGACCCGTATTTGTCATTATCTGATTATCATTATGTGTCCCCTTCTGTCAAGTCCAAGGCAAGGAAACGGTGTTATCAGACACAAACACTGAATAGCCTACTTCCTTGTTTGTTTCATGTAATCGTTAATGTATCACGAGATGAAGATCTGTCATCAGCAGATCATATAATTGTATGGGACATGAGATATAAGTTATAAAGGAAGTGTATATTACATCTGCACCGTTGCTATTTCACTGCACCCTGTGACCCCAGTAAACGGTAAACCGTATCGTTCCTGATTCCGCTACGGCGCTAGACCTTGCCGCGGAATTCAGGTTGGTCTGGGTGCTAGTGTTTTGGGTGAGACGACAAACCAGGTCCCATATAATGATATATGTCTGTGCAGCATATGCTTAGTGCATGTGAACTAATCCATGGCAAGAAAAGATTGCTGCTGGTATAGGCCTACTTCCATAGAATGATACTTACTGCTAGGTAAACAAAAAACAAAAACAAAATGTATATATATATATGTATGCCTACTATGACTATTAAAAAAGTTCATAAAGAATTGCATATTAAAAAGGAGAAATAGAGTAAGAAATGAAATTTTCAAGTATGAGTACTATGACTGAGCAGCGTTATTTAGATCAAATGCAAATTTGTCGCATATGCACCCACGATGTGAAAATTATATGTCAATCACAGGCAAAACGCTCTTGCGAATACACAGGCTGATGCTGGATTTTCTTGAAAAATAGAGTCAATATGCATAGACAGTACTGCAAAAAACGTGTAATAATACACTTGATCTGGACGTCTCGTCAAGCTTAGACTGAAATATTACATTATTGGAGAGATAGAATTGAAGGAGAGAGAACCTAAACTCTGTCACACTATAATGAAGCTTGTACCACTACAGCACATGTGTGACTGTGAATGGTAAACAAATGGGTGGAGTGGGTCAGTCTGGGTCAAGTAGTTGACAGACCAAATATGGATGGATGTTAGGATGTTAATTCTATTGCTAGTAATGCCTTTGACTACAGTTTATGCTTAAAACGTGTAAAAAAAACTAGGGAAAAAACCCCTACCATTTATGATCACTCATATCTTCTTAAAATTTCCGTAAATATATATATAAATGAATCGGAAATGAAGGGCGATTTTATTTGTAACAATGTGATTTGCAAATACTGAACTAGGCTTGTCACACAATCATCCTGAAATGCTGTGTACCTCTTTTGTTCACTTTGTCTCTGTCTTTGTCTCTCTTTCTCTTTGTCTCTGTCTCTCTTTCTCTTTGTCTCTGTCTGTCTCTGTCTCTCTCACTCCCTCCCTCCCTCCCTCACACACACACACACACACATACACACAAAGTGATGCAGATGTACACACAGACATGTACACATGCAAAGAGCCATCCACACGCACACACACGCACATTCAGATACACACACACACACACACACACACACACACACACACACACACACACACACACACACACACACACACACACACCACACACCACACACACTCACCCTCAGAGGGACAGGATGCAAAATGAACAGATATTAGGAAAGATGAACCTTGTCCATTACATTCACAGACCCTCCCCCCCCCCCCCCCCCAGCCCCCTCCTTTCCCCCTGTCGTGATGCTGATTTAATAAATAATGACTAAATGAGCTTGACATACTCAAAAAAGAAAGAGCTGTAGATATCAGGGGAGTAAAATCATGTAAGCTATTGGTACATTATTTTATGTAGTGCTCAACGAAACGCTATCACTACTTTACCTTGTGTGTGTTGTATGTCAACATCACATTGGTGATCATCACATAATGATATACCTAAAAGGTTAATGATAATATACATCTTAATGGGTATTAGTGATATAAATTCATATTATTATTAATTATTCAGTTATTGTCATTTTTATAGGGTTCACTATCATTAATAATGCTAAATTCAATGATTGTCATCATTTCCCTTTTTTTTTTCAGAGATCAGTTTGTTTTCATTGCCTTTATATTTCTTTGTGGTATCGTCATCATTATTGTTGTTATTTTCATTATCATAGTGTTGCAAGTGTTGTTGGTTTTTAAATGATAACCTCTTTTGACAGGAGAATGGTGGACCAGCACTGGTCAGACCAGCTGTTCGGATGACCAGCATATAATTCATTATGGAGTGACCACACATGCTCAACATCTTCACTCTTTGTTCTGTCCCAAATAGTTGGCTGTCAAATTTTGATGAACTAAATATTTGATGCAGTACACTGCTTTGACAAGCAAAGATGGAGGAATCAGGACCAGTTGTCATGGAGAACAAAAGTGAATCTCTCCAAAAGTCCCAGCCATGCGAAGAAAAGCAACAGAAAGGTCAAGATTGTAGTGAAGTAGAATTTCGCCACCCTTTGCCTATTAGACCAAAAGGTGAAGTAGCAGAGAAGGAAAGAGAGCTTGTTACTAGCTCCAAAGTGACCAGCCAGTCAGAGAGAAAGCGCCACAGTGAACCACTTCCTCAGCGAGTAGACTCTAATTTAGAGGGCAGAAAATGCTTCGAGAGAAGGCGGCTCTGGACATCTAGCAAGCAGGAATCCTTCGATCTCCCAGAAGAGTTCAAGTGTCCAACAGAAGACAATGTGTTTTCAGATTTGGAGAGGTCAAGAAAAGATCAGATTGGTAGACCATGGCACCAGCGGAGCTTGAGTGTTCCTGCTGGTGCTAAACTGCCTGATGTGGTGCCTGAGCCAAAGGCCAGTTCCGAAAATAGTTCCCCGGACGTGGTGTCTAACCCCATAGATAACCTAGAGCAGATGGTGCCTGTAAAATCCATTCTTAGCAGACAGTCTTCAGCAAGCGTAGAGTGTATGTTGGAGGAGAAGGAAAAGAAACAGAACTTTGAAGGGACAGTCTGCTACGAACCTGTGTCATTTCCTCAGGAAATCAGGAGGAAGAAGTCTGTCACTTTTGAAACAGCAGTACAGTTGGTTAGGATCATGTCACCAAGAGGTGTACAGGCCAGGAGTCATTTTCGCAGCAGTGGGTATGGCTCCCAGTCTGACAATTCACAGGTCTCACAGGGCAGCAACATGTCTAGTGAGCCAGGCTCCATCTTCTCTGATGATGATAAAAGAAGCTTTGAAGATGAGGACCCATCGCAGTTCAGTCATTCCTCTTTCAGCTCTACAAACATCGATGGCAGTATTGAAGACAGAGAAAACAAAGGAGATAGAAGCCAGATGGAAACAGTGCCTCTAAAAGATGAGAATAACTCGGAAAATAGCCAACCAGCATCTTTATTGGGAAATTCGTCGCCTCAGACGAGCACACCACAAACCCCGGAGGAGCTTGATGAGATAGAGATTTGGCGCCGACAGATGTCACCCAAGTTTCACTACAATGCTGCAGATGATGAAGTGCCAAACCTGAGCATCTTTGAAACAATGAAAGAAGCAGAAGACAATAGAAGCATATATTGCCCTGACATCCGAACTGGACAGTCCTCAGACCCACCACAGCAGGGAGCAGGGAAAACATCTGATGCTCATGAAGATGAAGTTCAGCCATATGATGTCCTCTTACCCTCACAATCTTTATCCAAGGCCTGGCTGGGAAAGACATCAAAACTCTTGATGGAGAGAGTTCTGGAAACAAAACTTCTCCCACAACGAAAGAGGAAATTCAGCGGGAACTGTACAAGAGACTTTTTGAAGAGAGAATGTTAAAATTTGATCCTAACAATGAAACTATCTCTGACCTGTTTGAGTGGGTGAAGAAGAACATCGGGGAAGCTCTGACCCCATCGCCCAGAAGCCCGTTTTTCCCTGCAGATGGGTCCACACAAAGTGAAAACTTCAAAATTCCTCCAGGTATGTGCTGTCTGTCTTATACATACATACATACACACACACAGACGCACATACACTAGCAATCAGAAGCACATACACTTATGTACATATACGCATGCATGTACACAGGCATGTATGCGCTCAAGTTCAGGCACATACATGCAAGTATGCATGCACGCACATGTACGCATGCACTTGCGCAGACACAGGTGCATACACAGACAGAGACAAAAGAGACACATGCGCGCACGCAACACACACACACACACACACCACACACACACACACACACACCACACACACACACACACACACCACACACACACACACACACACACCCAGTCACACACACACACACACACCCAGTCGCACACATATATACAAATTCATTTTCAAACACATACATGCACATAATTGTTTAAGAGCATCTATCTATCTATCTATCTATCTATCTATCTATCTATCTATCTATATCTATCTATCTATCTCTATTTATTTATCTATCTATCTGTATATATACCTATCTGTCTGTCTGTCTATTTATCTATCTATCTGAGACTATCTATCTATTCATCTATCTATTCATCTATCTATCCAATCCATCTATCTATCTGTCTATCTATCTATCTGAGATTATCTATCTATCTAGATCTATCTATCTATCTGTCTATCTGAGATTATCTGTCTGTCTTATCTATCTGTTTATCTATCTATCTATCTGTCTGTCTGTCTATCTAAGTAACTAACTAAAAACTGATTTTAGTTAAAAAGTTAACCCTTTGACTCCTGCACCCTGTCCATCAGCATTCTGCATTGTCAACCATACTAGTGAAGCAAAAACTTATCTCTTTGACTCCATCATCCTATCCATCAGCTTCCTGCAGGGTCAGGGAATCAAAGAGTTATGTTTTTGCAGTTGTTAGATAAGGTGCGGTAGTTAAAAGAGTTAAGGAAGGCAAATGTCACCACTTTCATTCCATCACCTTGATCATCAGCTTCCTATAAAGATTAAATGATGACACACACTATTATGTTGGTTTAGGATTGGGTTCAAGTGTCATTTAACATTTCACTCCCTTTCCCTACCCAACAGCTTTGTTTCAGGAAGTTGGTGGACGGGGTGAGGGAGTGAAAAGGATAAACCATGTGTATCATTGAAGTCTTGAAGTTCTAACTTGTGAGTTCTATGATGTTACTATGTTTCTTGTATTCTGATGTCTGATTCATCAGGTCTGGTTGCTGTTACCAATGCCCTTCAAAGCATGGGCATGACTGCCACCAAAGACAATTTGCTTGCTCAGTTCACCGGCATAACAGAAAACCGACCTCCACCCAGCAATGCCGGAGGTACCACAGCACCGTTTCATCCGACCACAAAAAATCGTCTCACCCCACTGTCTACAGTACTTCGGGGCAATGCGAGTAAGTTGGTACCTGCCTCCACGCATGGCAGTCAGGCTGTTGCACTGTCACAGAGGCCTGCCCAGGGCGTAGAACATACAGCTGGTTCACAGCTGAACATTATTCACCGTCACCAACTTGCTCACCCTCATGCTGCTAGCCGGGATCAGGTGGATAGCCGTGCAGGTGTGAAAATTGGGATGTAAATCAAGCAATAGGGAACCCTCCTGCAAGGTACCAGCAGGACTTGCCAGCCACTTTGGACGATGTAAGTGCTCTTCTACAATCTCCCGTTTCTTTAAAGATTGTTTGGTATCGGCTGGATGTGTGTGTGTGTGTGTGTGTGTGTGTGTGTGTGTGGGTCGTGTGTGTGTGTGTGTGTTGTGTGTATGTGTGTTGTGTGTGTTTGTGCGCGTGTGTGTGTTGTGTGCTATGTGTGTTTGTGTAGCAGATGAGTGGAATGTGTAGTGGTGTGTGTGAGAGAGAGAGAGAGAGAGGAGAGAGAGAGAGAGAGAGAGAGGAGAGAAATGTGTTAGAAGATTCTCTTGCTGTTTATGTGCAGATCTTCACCAAATTTGGATTAAACAGGTGTGGACTGTTTGGGACTTGCGAAAGCATAAGCTTGGAAGGTGATGCTCCAAGGTTAAGGTCACACAGACCAAAACTTTGCCTAAAATCAGTACTTTTTGTAGGAAGTTGTGTAAACAGCACTTATGTCTAGATTTTCTGTAATATTATTTATATGAAGATGGAAAATTGTTAGATGTTTCCTAAATGGGTTAAAGCTGACATTTTAGTGAGATTTTACCTGTTGCTCTAGTTAAATTCATGTATCCTTGTTTTAGGTTTTATTTCTTTGTTTGTGATGTCCAGGTGATGTCGAGTATCTTTGCCTCCAGTAATGACATGAGCTGTAGTGTGGGGTTCAGTCATGTGGAACAGCTGATCAACAACTCACAGTGCTCATACACCAGGTGTACTGACAACAGCTGTGTACAGGTATTGATGTGTGTGTTTTATGGTATGATTTCATGTATGCATATGCATTTGTGCCCGTGTGCAAGTTTGAGTGAGTGTGCATATATATGTTGTGTATGTGTGCGTTTGAAAAGGTAATTATGTATGAAGAGTTTAGTGTTAAATGTTTGATGTCCCAAACTGTGTTGCCATTGATATTTTCATGTGGATGATGACCACATTTTAATTGCCTATTGAGAGACAATGAGTTTGACTCGCAGTGTTACGGCCAGGCCAGAAGGATAATGGAACAAAATGTCTTACATTGTGAAAAATCAGACACAATGTCTTGACCCTGCAAAAATATTAGGACAAACTGAGGCGCGAAAAAAAAAAAAAAAAAATCAGAACGAGACATCATCAGTCAGAAAACCTAAACACATAATATTCAGTGCATATGTTCTGTGTGTTGTGTGTGGTGTGTGTGTGTGTGTGTGTGTGTGTGTGTGTGTGTGTGTGTGTGTGTGTGTGTGTGTGCACAAGTGTTGCTTAATTTGAGGTGAATTCTGAACTCTGGAACTCAAAGAAGTCAATACGATTTTGACATAACACACTAGTAGATTCAGCTCATGTCTGACATTGTGAGGAAGGGTGTCAAACATTTGTGCACACACCCTCACACACACAACACAACACACACACACAACACACACACACACACACACACACTACACACACACACACACACACACACACACACACACACACACACAATACACACACATCACCATACACACACAACAGACAGAAGTATATGTCTAAATCACTCTAACGCATACACATGTAAAGACTAATCACACACACCACTATGCACACTCATGAACTTAATCAAGAACACACACAACACTGCACCATGCACGCACACACAGCAGCACACACCACAACACACACACTCACACATACACACTGAATATTATGTGTTTAGATATATGTGTGTGTGTGTGTGAGAGTGTGTGTGTTGTGTCGTGTGTGTGTTGTGTCTGTGTGTGTGTGTCTGTGTGTGTGTGTGTGTGTGTGTGTGTGTGTGTGTGGTGTGTGTGTGTGTGTGTGTGTGTGTTGTGTGTGCAAGAGATGGAAAGAGAGCATTTTTATATAGTAAAAACCTTTGTAACTGAAAAAAAAAAAAACCCATGGGGATGCCGGGGGCTCTTTCATATAAAGCCTCAATAACGCAGCCCTCGATTACCTGTCAAGCCTACTTGAGATCTATGTTCCCTCACGTACCCTCCGCTCTGCCTCTGATCCTCTGACTTTTCGCTTTCCACGCACTAAGCTCAATACCTATGGTCCACGAGCCTTCTCTGTTTCTGGTCCACTCTCCTGGAACAAACTTCCTCTCTCAGTCCGTCAGCAACCTACTTTTGTCTCCTTCAAGTCCGCTCTCAAAACTCACCTTTTCTCCTCTGCATAAAATCCTAACCTCACTCAACCCCCCCTCTGCAGCCTGTCTCCGCTCGGAGGGGAATCACATTGTTATAATATATAATTGTATATGATATGCTCTCTATAATTTTCCATTGCTTTTGTTCTTGCTTTTATTGCTTTTATTTTTTCTCCCCATTTATAGCCATGCATGTGTGTGTGTGTGTGTGTGTGTGTGTGTGCGTGCGTGCGTGCATGTGTGTGCGTACGTGCGTGCGTGCGTGTGTGTCTGTTTCAGCGCTTAGATTTGATTTTATCAAGATTTTGCCCTATATAAATATTGTAATTATTATTATTATTATAAATAGTATCCCCACCTTCTGGAAATTCTGTGCTAGAAATTTCCTCTTTTCTGTCAGTTTCTTTGTTTCTGCCTTGTTCCTTTGCTTTGTCATCTTCCTATCATTTTCTGCCTTGCTGGTCCATTCACCTGTATGTGTTCGATAGTCTTATGTACTTTTTCTTAGGATTGATAACTGGGTACATGTGTTAAATGCATTTTTGGCTCTAGGGAGGTGAAATATGCAGAAACAAATTTAGGTAGTTTAGGCTTGTTTTTGTATATTTTGATATCTTAGGTGTGCTTAAATTTGTAATCAGGTGTGTTTTTTATATCTCCTATGCGATAAATTGGATGTAGTAGTCAACGCCAGGGGGCATGTCCTTAGATTATGTGCTCGAATGCATTGATATCAGTACTAATTTTCATTTCATTTTTTATCCTGTTGAAGTTTTGTATGTCCTGAAACAGTTTGAACATTGATAAGGCTCTATGCAGTCGGCTGGGCTTTAAACAAAATAACAGTAACTAAAAAAAAATATAATGTGTGTGTAAAGGAGTCTGTTTTGCACAGGGCAAGAAGAACTTACAGAAATTGCAAGAGGCTCTGAAGAGAGGCCCCAGTGATCTGGACGCTGAAGACCTGCACATGCTGAAAGTGCTGCATGAACACTACGGCAACTGCGACTTTCCTAACTGTCCTGTGCCTTGGTGCCGCTTCATCACACATCGGTCAGTGTTGACCCATACTGGTGACACTACCACAGTGTTGTTGACCCATGGGTATCATTTAAAAGATGTCACAGCTATGGGGTTGAAATGGATCTCCTGATTTGTTTTTTCTTTTTTTGCGGAGTATGTGGTCTAGTGGATAAAGTATCTACCTAGAACGTGAGGAACCCAAGTTTGAATCAGAGACTGGATAGGGATTTTTCTCTCACTTCTGGTTGATCTCAAGTGGGTATCTAGTGCTAGTCTTTTGGATGAGATGATAAATCAACAAGTGCAGCATGCATTCAGCACAGGTTAAAACAAAACCTGGCTATAGTGGGGTTGTTCCTGGCGTAAGTCTATAGCAAAACCCACTTCACAGATAAAGAGAACTACATCAATACAAAATAGAAAAAGAGGGGAAGAAAAGGGTTGTACAGCACTGTGGCTGCGTACTCTCCCAGACAGCCTGAATTTCATGTGGTAGATAGTGTGAAAGAAAAAGAGAAAAATTATTACAATTTGCAGATAATACACAGAGCTGCACACATATGCATGCGTGCTTGCACACATGTACTTTGTAATGATGGATATATATTGTGTAACACAAGATTGTATCTCTCTTGGCAGTGGCAGGTAGGAGGAAAAATGTTTGGGGTTTATTTATTTATTATTTTTGTATATATATGTATGATAATTGATATATATAATTATGTATAGGCATATATAAATACATAATATGCATATATATATATATATATATACATATATTTAGTTAGTTGGTTTTTTTAGTTTTTTTTATTATAATAGATCATCTTTGAACCATTCCTATGTTTTCCTGCTATGCTCATGTTTGAGTAAACTGTTCCTTACATGCAGAATTTTCTTGCCTATTGATGTAGTTTTTAGTAAACATTTCATTGAGTGAGTGGTGTATCTTTTTGTTGTTGTTCTTGTGTGTGTGTGTGTGTGTGTGTGTGTGTGTGTGTGTGTGTGTGTGTGTGTGTGTGTGTGTGTGTGTGTGTGTGTGTGCGCGCGCGCCGTGCGTGCGTGTGTGTGTGTGTGTGTGTGTGTGTGTGTGTGTGTGTGTGTGTGTGTGTGTGTGTGTGTGTGTGTCTATTGTTGGCACGTTCCATTTATTTCATCATCATCATCAGCTGCAGCAGCAGCACAGCAGCAGCATCACATTTTCATCACTTTCATGCCGCCTGTAGACTTTTCAAGGCATTGTTTTTGGCTCATTCATCCAACATGCTTTCAGTACTCCACGGGAGCTCCATTCATCCAAAATAACTCTCAACTCATAAACAGATACTGAACTTGAGGTTCCAGAGTTTGCAAGATGACAGTCATCATTGCTAGCAAGTCTTCCCACAACCCTCTTCTTTGTGGTCACTAACATAAACGTGCTAATTACAGTGTCAAAACTCGTCTCCAATTGAAAAGTGAGATGGGGGTTCAAACCCATGACGTTTCATTTGATAGTCTGTTGCACAACCACTTCACCATTGTGACTTATTTTTTGTCTGTTTGCTTGTTTAACCCTTTGACTCCCGCACCCTGTCCACCAACTGCAAAAATTTAGCCCTTTGACTCTCTGTCCACCAGCTTCCTGCAGAAAGCTGATGGATAGGGTGATGGAATCAAAGGGTTAAGTTTTTGCTTTGCTATCATGGTCGACAATGCAGGAAGCTAGTGAACAGTGTGCGGGAGTGAAAGGGTTAATACCTGTCGGCGTCACTGTGTTCAGTGTTGGCCACTGCACTCTGTGACACTGCTATACACCTCCAAATGTTTCTGTCTTGACTTTTGTGGACAGCAAAGTCTTGGATATTCAGGCCACTGATGTTGGTTATATTCTCGATGTATGAGATTGGAGGTTTGCTTAAATGATAAAAAAAAGTCACAGTAGAGAATGAAAGACAGTGATGCATGCACCATTTTTGTCTATCTGATGAAATGCTAAGAAATAAGAGCACAGATTCCCTCTTCTGCAGGAGCAGGTATTGTTTTGTGTCTACCCTGCATCGTAGGCTGCAGTGGGAAAAAACCCCTCATCTCCCCCAAAATAAGAAAACGAGAGAGAAAAAGTACATGTCTAACACACAGCATTAAGAAAACAAGAGAGAGAAAAAGTTAATTTCTAACACACAGCATTAGCCACCAGTATATTGCATCCATCTTCATTTTCATTTACATTAGTAATAGTACAATTACCATTATGATGTAGTTTTGACTTTAAACGTTTATGTATTCCGTCATTGTGTGCAGAGGACAGCAGAGCAAGTCTTCGCAAGAACTGATGAAACTGTTCAGTTCCCCTCTGTTGACTTTGCTTCCTTCACACTGTAACTTTGATGTCTTTCTCAAGGTAATGCAACATGTGTCATTTTGTTTTTTTATCAAACCGAAAGGTTTTGTGTGTATGTGTGAGCAAGATTTTCTCAGTTCCTTATGAATGGATTTTTATCAAATTTGGTCAAAGATGTGGACTGTTAAAGATTAATGAAAATATAAGTTTGGAAGTTAAAACTCCAAGATCATGGTCACTCTGACAATAAAGAAGCTAAAATGGGCGCTTTTGGGAGGACTAGGTGAACAGCTTTTTCTGAGGATCTCTTGACAATATGTAGAATCAGTTTTCTTTGTTGTGACAAGTTTTCTGTTGTCCCAAGTATACCTATAGTTTTATTTGAATCAAAGCTTCTTCAAAGTCACAGTGACTGTGAGAGGTACAAAATCTGGATTTTCTGTAATCATTTTGTTTAAGAAGGGAGATTACTAGAATGGCTTGACCACTGGCCTTCTAAACTGGCTAAACCATTGGCCATGTTTTGTTTTTATTTAAACAAAGAAAGATTTTGTGGAGCGCAGAGAGCGTGTGATATGCTTGCTAACTGGTTTAATGTTTTTAAGTGATTTTTTTCTTTTTTGTTGTTGTAAACTTTTTTGTAATCCTGATAACAATATTTACACAGTATTCATTTGTGTACATGTAGAAACTGCACACACTTCCCACCATGTATACACACATGTTGCAGTGTTTCAGACACACTTGATTACTCACTTACTGTCCAGGCCAATAGATGCATGGTGGTACACATCACTGATTAGCTGTGAAAACTCACCTTTAGTTTAAGAAGGTACAAAAACAATGGTGAAACATCACTAAAGTTGAGCAACAACAAGCTCAAATGTTAGGGTATGATCTTGAGTACATGTATAATAAAAAAAAAAATTGAGCAACAACAAGCTCAAATGTTTGGATGTGCTCTTGAGTACGTGTATAATTATAAAAAAATTGAGCAACAAGCTCAAATGTTAGGATGTGCTCTTGAGTACATATATAATAAAATACAAAAAAAAATTGAGCAAGAACAAGCTCAAATGCTAGGGTGTGCTCTTGAGCACATGTATAATAATAAAAAAAGAAATTTGAGCAAGAACAAGCTCAAATGTTAGAGTGTGCTCTTCAGTACATATAATAATAATAATAATAAAAGAAGAGAAACAAGAAGCTCAAATGTTAGGATGTGCTCTTGAGTACATGTATAATAAAAAAGAAATTGCGCAACAACAAGCTCAAATGTTAGAGTGTGCTCTTGAATACATAAATGATAATAAAAATTTGAACAACAACATGCTTAACCCTACCAGACCTTAGCCCCTGAGCGTAATTGTGCCCCCTGCCTGGCCTCCTGAGCAAAATTTTGAAAAAAAATGTATATACGTTAGAAAACTGTTCATATCATGCACACCAATGGTTAGAATTATATGAAACGTGGAGAGATTGTAGAAAATAGGCCTATCTTTCATCTAACGCCAGTCCAACCCTCAATCACACAAGCATCTCCCCTATCACTTGGTTGGGGGGTACGGGCATGCCCCCTTCTTCCAACACTCTGTCTCGACCTACTTCTTTCATTGTCAGAATCATCACTTTACTCAATGCTTCATCAACGTAATCATCGTCACTTGAATCGGAAACGTATTCCTGATCAAATTCTCCAATCTGCAAAATGTCCACCACTTGTTGAACTGTGAAGCGAGTTGGCCTCGCCCGTTTACCTGTTGAAGTGCTTGGTTCATCACTAGCTCGCTTCATGGTCAATTTTGCACCCAAATCACCTCAAAATACCATCAACACAAAGGCAGACAGTTGCAATAGGCTGAACACACGCTCACGCGACGCTTAGCAACGGTCCGGTAGCTATTATTAGCTCTTGATAAAGTGACGATCGTGTGAGTGTGCTATTCCCGCTATAGCGGGAACTCGGTATATAGTCATTTTCGTCATTCCCGCAATAGCGGGAACTCGGTCTGGTAGGGTTAAGTGTCAGGGTGTGCTCTTGAGTACATGTGTAATAATACTGAGCAACAACAAGCTCAATGTTAGGGTGTGCTCTTGTGAGCAACAAGAAGTTAAAATGTTAGGGTGTGCTCTTGTGAGCAACAAGAAGCTCAAATGTTAGGGTGTGGTCTTGTGAGCAACAACAAACTCAAATGTTAAGGTGTGCTTTTGTGAGCAACAAACAAGCTCAAATGTTAGGGTATGCTCTTGTGAGCAACAACAAGTTCAAATGTTAGGATGTGCTCTTGTGAGCAACAAGCTCAGATGTTAGGGTGTGCTTTTGTGAGCAACAAGAAGCTCAAATGTTAGGGTGTGCTCTTGTGAGCAACAAGCTCAAATGTTAGGGTGTGCTCTTGAGTACATGTATGATATAATAAAAAGAAATCATTCGTTATGGTGTTTTTTGACTAGCTGGATCATAGCCTTCCTGCTGAAAAGATGCTGCATGAGTGGGAGGACTGGTTGATGCTGTATCCCTTGTCGTATTCCTTTACTGTGGCCAGAGTTACGCCCCTTATCTCTCTGTGGCCGCACAAGCATTGGGTTGTGAAAATGGTAATGATTTTCCTCTCTTTTTTCTCTTGGGTATTTTTGTTTTTATTTCAGTTTATGGAATGTTATTGTTTTCTTGTGTGTGTTCTGTCTTTTGTTTCTTTATTGTTTTAGAGAGAGAGAGTGTGTGTGTATGTGTGTGTAATGCTATTGTTTCCTTTTGTGTGTATTGTTTTAGAGAGAGAGAGAGAGAGAGTGTGTATGTGTGTGTGTGTGTGTGAGTGTGAGAGAGATAATGTTTCGTGATCCATGGCTTTGATTCTCAACACTATAGGTTGACATGTGTCTATTGTTCCTTTATACGCCTCTGTCACTTTTAGTTTGTGAAGCTCATACTGCTTTTGCAAGATGAGGTGCCATACAAGCAGTCATTATAAATTATCTTTTAATCAGATAAATTGGTGAATTGAACCTTGCAGGTTCAACTTTTTTCATCGTTTTGAAGAACAAGTTAATGTGTCAGTTTTCATGCTGTGATTTTTGTATGTTTTCTTCTTTGTTTTCATAGTTTGATTCATTAAATT
>JAPXFY010000017.1:60473842-60493842 GCA_030674185.1 Monoplex corrugatus
CAAAATTAACGGGTAGCCCAATAAAACACCTATATCTCAAAAACTTATTGAAATTTTGTATGCTTCTTAATAAATACGTGTTCTGTCTCATGTAATTTTCGAATCATTGGATGTTTTCAGTCTTAGTTAAAATTTTATGAAAATTTACAACAACAAATACTTTTTTTTTTCATTCACTCATATTCACAATTAAAGAAGCACACCAAAATCACAATGCACACAACTGAACACAAAAGGAGTTATTACAAAAAGGGCATTATTACTTTGAAATTGTGTTAAATCCCATAATATCCACTAGATAAAAAAAATCAAGGAAGAAAAAACACTTTTTCTGCAGATGTAGGATACAATCGATGCAGAGGCCCTATCATGAGTTGAGGAGGTGGTGGTGGTGGGTGGTGGGGCCGGAGATTGCTCCGACATACTGTACAGCAAGACAGTGTCAAAAGGAGCCTTCATTCTCATTATCACTGTCACAGTCACTTTTTTGCCGTACAGTATGTCGGAGAATTCTGGAAGGATCAAGATGACCATGTCCACTTGATGTTGATGGTTGAATTTTTGGTCTTTGCAAGGGCTCTTAATTGAGTGAAATGCAGATCGACGAAGATACATTCAATTCAGAGGCCGTTTCTTCTGTTTCGGGCTCAAAATCACTGTCTACATTGAGGAAGATTTCATCCAAAACTTGCTGTAGTATGTATCGAGCTCATTTAATCATCTTGATGTCAAAAAACAACAAAAAAACTGCATAAAATTGCTTCAAAATGACTTGGCAGAATCTTCAAAGTTATTAGAAGGGAAAAGTGACAGAGTAATGTCCCTTCCTTAATGAATAATCATACAAATGAAACCGAAAGTGGGTGGGTTTGTGCGCCTGACAAACTGTTGGGTGCAGGAGCTGAGAGGTGATCAGTCACGCCTGACAGTTGTTGGGCGCAGGGCAGGATGAGTTAAAGACTGAAGCTGAAGGTTTGATAATAACTTTTTTTTCCATACGTATATGTTTCCTTTTCATTTTTTGGGGTGTGGGGTGGGGGAGGCTATCAGCAAGTTTCCACTATAGCCTGCAGTACGAGGCAGATGCAAGATTTGTTTTATGTGCTTTGTTTGATATTCTGTTGTTTGTTCACTGACAGAGCCCTGTGACAAATTGAGAGGGATGTTCATATGTGTATTTTCATCATTGAAAAGGAGCAGACATGCATGTGCTCATCCACTTACAGAGATTGTCTTGAAACAACATGTTTATTTTTTGTATTCTTCTTTAGAATGTTTGGAGTTGGAGTGGTTCAAGAGGAATTCATGGCACTCAGACAATTCCATATGCACTTCACCTGAGTCTGCCAACGGTTATCAGGCAGACTTTCTGAGCCTGCGCAAAACCCTATAGATTGGCGAAGTCTTGAATAAGAGAGAGAGAATGTAAGTGGCACAAAAGATGGGTTTTCTGATCCAGCATATTGGGGACGTTACGTACTAAAGCCCATATTAACGGTGTTATCTGTGGTATTGGTCAGGAATTTTGAGTAACACCTCAGAAGACACACGTATGAAGTGAATATCAGTTGATTCTTATTGCTGTAGTTTTTCCGTTTCACTTGATTTTATGGTCTTAGTTTTTTCAGTTAAGTAATATGACACTTATTTGTAGGTAGGACTGGTCAAGATAGGATGTCTTAACAATATGCTTGGAATACTGGAGATTCAGATACACAGATTTCCCGTTGTTCATTGTGCTGACAGCTGTACCATCTTTCCTAGCTCACTGATTGAGGGAAGTATAACAAATGGTGATATTAATCCTAATGTCCTAAACTTAATGATCTTGTTTGTTTATTGACAAAGGCTAGCTGACTGAAAATTCATGCCTGTGTCATTTTATGAATCAAATTCATTTTTTTATTCTTTCTATGTGTTTCTGTTGTCATGATGTTTACAGTTACTGGTGCAAGGAGGAGAGTTGACTCACAACAGTGACAGTTGGGGCCTTGGATGCGTTCTTCACGAGATGTTGATAGGGACTCGACCTTGGTATCACCTGAGACATTGTTGCAGGGAGGATACCTGTATACAGGTAAATGTTAACCTTAGTCATTGTTGCAGAGAGGATACCTGTATACAGGTATATGTTAACCTTATGGCTTTCACCTGCATGTCATCTTGATAGACAATTTCTACGTTTTGATTAAATGAATACACTAAACAAACATCCAGCTGTAACTTTGATTTTTGTTTGTTTGTTGTTTGTTTTGGTGCCCCATCTTCTGTGTCACTTGTGTGTTACTACCTGGAAGCCGCCCATTGTGGTTTTCCAACATACCTTTGCATCTACTGAAACTGAGGCCACCACAAGACCATGGCATAAAGGGCCACAGAATCTGGAATCTGGGAGAATATATCATGATGCTATGATGATGACAATGAGGATGATTGTGACGATGTCTTAAGATTCCCATTTAGGATTGAGACTGCATTCTAGGGCTGTACTCTTGACTCATTTTGTACTGGCCAGCTGCTTCCTTGATCATATTCTCTGTTCTGGCTGTTTGTAGAGGTTACCAAACAATCTAGAAAAAGAATTCAGGCACATCACAAACTTGAAAATATGTAATACTATGGACAATAAATGGAGTAATTAATGCCAGTTTGAATGCACTGTGTTATTTATCACTCTCTTTGTTTCGGCCTTATTCTTTTGCTTTCTGTCATTTCTTCCTATCATTTTCTGCCTTGCTGGCCCATTCACCTATATGTGTTCGATAAAGTCTTACATACTTTTTCATAGGACTGATAATTGGGTAATGTATTTAGTGCATTTCTGGCCTACGAAAATGTGAAGGAGTGATTTTAGATAATTCAGGCATGTTTTTATATGTATGTTTTAGTGCCTTTAGTTATGTTCACATTTGTATTCAGGTGTGTTTTTTTAAATCCCCTATGGTAAGTTGGAAAGAGTGGTTAGTGCCAAGGACATATCTTTAGATTATGTGTGTGAATACATTGATATGTTTACTTTTTGTTGTTGCCATTTTAAAAAAAAAATCTGTGAGTGATGTAGTTTTTGAGGTGGTTATAGTCCTGATATGGCTGTGCACAGTTGTCTAGGCTTTAAACAAGAGTAACAATAACATAAAAATCCCACTTCATCCTGTATTCTTTTGCTCCTTCATTCTGTCCTCCATCCTCCTGCAGGAAGCTGGTGGAGAGGATGAAGGAGCGAAAATGTTAATGGTCCATTTTATGTTTTCAAGTGACAGGAGATGATAGGTTTTGTGTGTTGAACAGATCCTGAAGCAAGTTCCCCCCGCTCTGACATCCAGCTTACCGCCGTGTGCACGGCTTATGATTCACCATTGTCTTCAGGTAAACACACTGCTGTCTTCAGTCTTTTTCTTTCTTTCTTCCTTCAATTCTCTCTGTTGATTATTTTTGTGTGTCTCTTTGCTTTTTTCCTTCCTTTCTCCTTTTTTGTTCTTAATTTCCGTGTTTTAGAATAAAGGAGATTGTTTTATATCAGCTAGAGAGAGGTGTATGTTTGTTTTGTGTGTGTGTGTGTGTGTGTTAGTGTGTGTGTGTGTTTGTGTTGTGTGTGTTTGTGTGTGTGTGTGCATGCGTTTGTTTTGTGTGTGCGCGCACGCATATTTGTGTGTGTGTGTGTGCGCTTGTGTGTGTGCGTGCACGTTTGTGTGTGCGTGTGTGTATGTTGTTTGCATGCACGTGTGTGTGTGTGTGTGTGTGTGTGTGTGTGTGTGTGTGTGTGTGTGTGTGTGTGTGTGTGTGTGTGTGTGTCTATTGTTTGTCTGCCTACACCATTTGAATCCTAGTAAATATGCTCATGCTAAAACCCATCACCTGTCTGTTGCAGAGGTCACCAGATGACAGGCTGTCTGTGAAGGACGTGATGGGTCGTTTGTACTCACAGTGGTCGTAGCCGTCTCTGCCTCGCACTTCATTTTCCTTGGCATGAGAAGTGGCCATGGTCATCTAATCATGTGACCGCTGTGGTCATGGGTTGGGGTGGGTGGGTGGGGGCGGCAGAATTGAAGGGACAGACATATGCTTCTACCTCTGTCTCTAAAATGTAGAAACCAGCAGGTCATGCGTTTCAAGGCTGTGGTCCAGTCTTTTATGTTTGCTACACAGCTCTACAGAGCATACTAAACGAATTGGGAACAGCAAGAAAACTTCTATCATTACTAAATGAAAGAAAATTAAGTTGTGTAGGCCATTCGCTATGAAACCAAGAGACGGACCTTATGAAGACTGTCTTTCAAGGCAAGACTGAGGCAAAACAAAAGAGGCAGACCACCAGCTTCTCTCACTGGCGACCTCACCAAATCCAGGGGCATGAGAATCCACGAAGTCAGCAGGGCTAGCAAAGACGAGAACAAATAGAGGAGGATAACCCTGTCGGTATCATTGACTGCAGCAGCCAACATCACACCCGGTGATGCCAATGGATGAGATGAGATGAGACACAACTCTTCCTTTGTGCACTTCACTAACATCCTTTGTTCAGGGTATCCTGCAGTATGGTTTTGAACATCGTGGACAGAAGTGGTAGGCTTGCAGAAAACCAAAGTGGTTAGAGACTTTCATCATGGACACATTAAGAAATTTGTCTGCAAATCTGTCATGATTTGTGTTTCACTCTGGGACTTTTTTTTAGTTGTATGTAGATATGACAGTGCCAGCTGTCTTGGACTTTCACAAATTTAGATTGCTTTTTTTGTCATGTGGGTAAATGTCTGTGCTTTTTTGTCATGTGGGTAAATGTCTCTTTGTGCTCTTTTGTCATGTGGGTAAATGTCTCTGTGCTTTTTTGTCATGTGGGTAAATGTCTTTGTGCTTTTTTGTCATGTGGGTAAATGTCTTTGTGCTTTTTTGTCATGTGGGTAAATGTCTCTGTGCTTTTTTGTCATGTGGGTAAATGTCTCTTTGTGCTTTTTTGTCATGTGGGTAAATGTCTTTGTGCTTTTTTGTCATGTGGGTAAATGTCTCTGCTTTTTTGTCATGTGGGTAAATGTCTCTTTGTGCTTTTTTGTCATGTGGGTAAATGTCTGTGTGCTTTTTTGTCATGTGGGTAAATGTCTCTGTGCTTTTTTGTCATGTGGGTAAATGTCTTTGTGCTTTTTTGTCATGTGGGTAAATGTCTCTTTGTGCTTTTTTGTCATGTGGGTAAATGTCTCTGTGCTTTTTTGTCATGTGGGTAAATGTCTCTTTGTGCTTTTTTGTCATGTGGGTAAATGTCTGTGTGCTTTTTTGTCATGTGGGTAAATGTCTCTTTGTGCTTTTTTGTCATGTGGGTAAATGTCTCTTTGTGCTTTTTTGTCATGTGGGTAAATGTCTCTGTGCTTTTTTGTCATGTGGGTAAATGTCTTTGTGCTTTTTTGTCATGTGGGTAAATGTCTCTGTGCTTTTTTGTCATATGGGTAAATGTCTCTGTGCTTTTTTGTCATGTGGGTAAATGTCTCTTTGTGCTTTTTTGTCATGTGGGTAAATGTCTCTTTGTGCTTTTTTGTCATGTGGGTAAATGTCTGCTTTTTTGTCATGTGGGTAAATGTCTGTGCTTTTTTGTCATGTGGGTAAATGTCTCTTTGTGCTTTTTTGTCATGTGGGTAAATGTCTCTGTGCTTTTTTGTCATGTGGGTAAATGTCTGTGCTTTTTTGTCATGTGGGTAAATGTCTTTGTGCTTTTTTGTCATGTGGGTAAATGTCTGTGCTTTTTTGTCATGTGGGTAAATGTCTGTGCTTTTTAGTCATGTGGGTAAATGTCTCTATGGCACTGGCCTATAGGCTGTCTAAGAATTCCCCGTCCTCAACATCTTGAGGCAGCAGATGCAACTGTGGGAGAACAACTGTATTCAGCTGTGAATTTTTGCCATACATTTGTACTGTTTTGAACCCCTGTACAGTTTTTTAACAGAGATATGGACCTTCATAGCACGTATCTTTTTTCTTTTCTTTTCTTTTTTTTTTTTTTTTTTTTACATCCAGCTGCTTTTAACGGGAAAATATTATGGGGAGGATGAAGTTGATGATCTGTGGCAAGACAGGAGGCCTGGAGTAGTACCATGCTCTGGGAACAGGGCGTGTCTTAGATTCTGTCAGTCCACTGCTGGTGTGGTCTTTGCCTAGCTCAGAAGCCTGAGTGCTTGGATCTTAGGCTTGCAGGGTTTACTGGTTGACTTGCATCCTTGTCAGATGACCAACACCATTTTATGCCTTGGTGTGCTGTGTGCTGGTTGATAGATGTAGCTCTAACCATCTGTCTGATGTCATTATTTATGACTAAGGCCCTTCTGGCTCTGCCAGATGCTTGCAGGAGACATGTCATCTTGTAAGTTATGAGTCTTCATTCCAGGGGTGTGTAATGTACAGGTCTGGGTCTGGCACTGATAGGTGAGGGTGGGAACCAAAATTGTGTTGATCAGTCTGGCAACAAAAGTTGTGTTGATCAGTCTGGCAACAAAAGTTGTGTTGATCAGTCTGGCAACAAAAGTTGTGTTGATCAGTCTGGCAACAAAAATTGTGTTGATCAGTCTGGCAACAAAAATTGTGATCAGTCTGGCAACAAAAGTTGTGTTGATCAGTCTGGCAACAAAAATTGTGTTGATCAGTCTGGCAACAAAAATTGTTGATCAATCAGGGTTTGGTTTTGGTAGGTATGTTTGGGTGCTTCAAGAGGGTTGCTGATTGAAAACTGACCGAGTTTGCCTGCTGCATTGTAGTCTCCTCTTGTCTGTACAGCTTCCTATCCTCAGCAAAGATGCTGTCTAAATATTTTAGCTCTTTGATTTGCTTGAACAGCTGTCTGTTGATGGTGATATCCAGTTTTTCTGGAGTGCATCCTACTGACATGACTGTCTTAACTGTGCTGATTTTCAGTCGTAGTGTTCACAACTGCTGTTCAGGTTGTCTTTATGTCTTTGCAGTTGTTCCTTGTTTTCATTCTGGATACTTTGATTGTCAGCAAACAGCAGTTAGTTTAGAGCCTCTGGGTCAGGGTTGGTATCTTTACTTTAGCAGCGGGCTAGTTGTATGAGCCGTGGACTCAAGGTCTGATATCTGGAGTTCAGTCCCAGCCTGCAACATTAAAAACTGACCTGTTTTGCTGCTTAGCTTAATGTTTCAATCGTTCTGGTGGTGTTACCTTACCTTAATGTTTCATAGATCTCTCTTCCCCTTTCTCCATTTCAAGACCTCGGCAGCGCATAGGGTTTTGCGCAGGCTTGGGAAGTCTGTCAGATAACTGCTGGTAGATTGGGGTTGAGCGCTTATGTAGTTTTCTGAGTGCAGAGAATTCTTCTTGAACAAATTCCAAGCAAATTCCTGGCTTTATAGCAATGATGGAAAACTAAAATTGTGTAAAGAAGCTGCAGGAAGTGGTTGAATCACTGCGAAAAAAAAATTCAGCCTTTTATATTCCAGAAACTAGACTGAGAAAAGGAAAATGTTATCAAACATTGTTCAGTAAACAGAGATTGAGTGATATCATTTTTTTGTGGTAATATATTTTAAGTCATTTTTCATGCGAGGCTCTTTATCTGAGTTGATTAGAATGACATGCTGATAACATAGAGGTTGTGGATTTGTCCCCAGTGTGGGCTACATGATGCTATTAGGTAGCGTGGCCAAGCGGTCTAAGCCACTGGTTTAAGGTACCAATCTTTTCAGAGGCGTGGGTTCGAATCCCACCACTGCCTGTTTTCATGAGTCCCTTTGGTCCAGTTGGTTAGAGTGCTGAGCTAAAAATGCTGAGTTCATAGGTTTGACCCCAGTGTGGACCACATGGTTTAATCACATAACATCTGCAGTGTCAGTGCATATGGAATTTGTGTCAAGCTTGGAGAAGCTCTCTTAGGAAACTGAAATCAATTGCGGCAGAGATTGGGAGTTTGCCTGACACAAAGACATGAAATATTAGAGCCAGAAATGATACTGTAACAGCACTATGCATATATAAAAAAAATTGAATCATAGCTGTTTATTTTTCATGCAGTAAGTCATCTTTTTGGCAAGGTAAACACCTGATCAGTAATGTTTAAACTTTGATGGGACATCTGATTTTGAATAACATTGTGATTATCATCAGTTTGGGCATAATAATGCATATATAACATATCATCAGTTTGGGATTTATAATGCATATTACATAACAAAGGTGCTGGGAGGCACTTGTTTTGCATTAAGTTATTGGTTCATACGCAGTAAATTCACTATGATGCATAGTTTGTGTTCAGTATGTATTGTTTTTTTTCTGTGCAGATTGGTGTCAGGGTTTTTGCTGTTGTAACATTGCAAGTAGAAGTTAAGTGTTTTTGCATTGTGTAAAACTGAAGTGTTTTTCTGCTGAGTAGAACTTCAGTGTTTTCTCTTTGAGTTTTATTTGGGACAATATAACTTTGCACCAGCCCTCTGTTCTTCACAGATTGGATGTTTAGTAAGTTTTTTTTTTAGTACTGAAGCTGATTTGAAGGTTGGGAAAAATTGATCTTTTTACTTATATAAAAAAGGTTATAGGGCATACTTATTTTGTGTGTGTGTGTGTGTGCGTGCGTGCACGCGCGCTGTCCGTATTTGTATGAAAATCCTCAAGCCATAGCAGCTGTGATTGTTGTGTAAAATTTTTTAAGAGACATGAAGTGCACTTATAAGGAAAAAGGTTAAAGTGATTCGTAACATAAAGATTGTTTCCTGATATTGTCATTCAAAACACTGAGGAAAAATTTTACCTTCAAGGTGGAACTTGGTTGGTGCAGCCACAGATTTTCAACTTTTGTTGAGAGGTCTTCGTCATTTGGAGCGTGTCATTTTATCCTGCATCCAGAAGTAAATCTTGTGTCTTATGTCATATGCTGTCCGTGTACCACATGACACAAGGTGCAGGCTGACATCCAGGTGCAGCAAAACATTGACTTACCCCAATGGATGCAATGGCCAGGTGGTTAGAACGTCAAGACTTGTTATTGGAAAGTCTTGAGTTCGACCTGCATGGTAATCTGTGGTGGGTAACGGGTGGAGATTTTTTTTCCACTTTCATGGGTCGACATGTGTAGAGAGAGACATGCCAGTGCCTGAACACCCTTCATTGTATATGTATGCAGGATATCAGACATACATAATGATCCTATTGGTGTCTGCCCAGTGGCTTACATAAACCGTAAATTTTCATCATTAGCATCGCCAGTATGGAATATAAGTCCCTGCACAGTGAAGTAGACATCAGCTTTACACATATAATCCTACTTGTATGTACATGAGTGCATATGGGAGTGTCATCCCATGAAATGCAGAAGAAAAAGACCTATGCCACCTGATGAAGGCCTTGAGAGAAGGCTGAAAGGTGGTTCTACTTTTTCCCCACCATTGCGAAGGAATTTGTCTTCTTAATATGCAGATTTCAATGTCAAACAAACTGCTTGAAAATTCAAATTGTTATCCAATCACAGCAACAGTGACAAATATCTACAAAACAGGCACAACGGTATCTACGTCTGAGGATTCTAAAGATGAATGATCTATGCAGAATGCAACACAATATATTGGTCATTCATTTTGCAAAACATATTTAACTTTCTGGCTATAAAATTGGAAATTGTGGCTCAATGTGAAGAATGGATTTTTTGGTACATAGAGAGTCATGCACTATCAGATTAACCCTTTGAGTCCTGCACTCCATCCACCAACAGCAATAGCTTAACTCTTTGATTCCCCCTCCCTATCCACCAACTTCCTGTAGGAAGCTGGTGGATAAGGTGAGGGGATCAAAGGGTTATGCTTTTGCTTTGTTAGTATGGTTGACAGTGCAGGGTACTGGTGGACAGGGTATGGGAGTCAAAGAGTTAAGGCATTGGCTTTGTGAACAGGTACAGTGATCAGATAACAGTTTGCTTTTGTTTAATGGAAAGGAGACTGAATGCTTGCCATGATGCCAACCAAGTTAGAATTTGAAGATGAAAATTTCCTGAGTGATAAAATACTTGTTTACTCACACATCCATCATTACAACTCATCTAATCATGCATACTTCATTGTATGTCATTAGTGTAAAATTCATATATTTTGCAAGCCACTGACACATAAGGACATAAACATTAACGGACACATCACATAAAAATGAAGACATAAATAGATGCACCTTGGAGGTGTTATACATTGTATGAAACTATGTACGAAACTATGTTATACGAAACTGCTCCCATAACTATGCTACAGCTTTACCTATGTGAGTAGAGAATAAGCCAGCAAGATCTTCATGCTCTCAGTTGTGTCCATTCCTTTTTAAATACTATACCCAAGCATCCTTTCAGGACGGAGTGGGTAAATGACTTGCATCCTGGAAACATATGTTGTTTGAAAGCTTTTATGTGTAAAATTTATGGCGTGCACAATGTCTTTACCGTCAGTGCTTCTTTATCTCAATTTAACTTGTTTGATGTAAATGTTTTTGTGTTTAGATAATTTGATTTGATAAGTTTCCCTCATTTTGGTACTGAGTAGTAATGCTTTCTGAAGCAAGAGTCATTTCTGAATGGCAGCAGTTGCAGATGCATTTTGTTTTTGGGATTTTGTGGAATATTCTGCATCAGTTTTGGTTGCTTATATACATACTTATATCACAAAGGCATTTATTTATTTATTTATTTGTTTGTTAGTTTGTTTCTTTAACAGCTTGTTTCTTTCTTTGCTGTGTGTAATGGTGGATTTATTTGTTTCTGTTGATCTTAGCGGTGATGGTGTATATTTGTTTTATGTGTGTTTTTGTTCTAGCTGTTGTGTTGGGAGTTTTATCAGTTTATATGGAATTGTTAGTTGTTGGAAATTTGTTTTGTTACTGGTACAAAGGGAGATGATGCATGTAGAGGTTTGTGTATAGCTTGAACCATGTGGATGTTAACCCTCTCTCCCCCTTATCCTGTCCACCAGCTTAGAATGACTGAGAGAGTGGAATGGTTAATCTGTGACCCTTTCAGGTTATGTTTTGTTGTCCTGTTGCTGGTCAAGTAAGTTATGTCATAATGCAACTACATGTTCGTAGATATGAGAGTTTGTTTAGTTTCAGGTACATGCACCTGTTTGCATGCAGACTGGCATTCGCATGCACATACATGCATAATCACACATCCTCACTCAATACTTGATAACACAGACAGACATATGGACAGACATATATGTACACTCTCACGTACACATACTCACATGTGCATGGGCGTACATGCATTATTCAGATACGTCTTAAGATAAAGTGATGCGCAACACACAGTTGTCACGGCACTTGCCTGTACAGTGTGACCATTCTCACCGTTACACTGAGTACAGTTTGTGCAGGAAGCTGGTGGATAAGGTGAGGGAATCGAAGGGTTAAGTTTTTGCTTTGCTAGCATGGTTGACAATGCAGGATGCTGGTGGACAGGGTGTGGGAGTTAAAGGGTTTAAGAAATTCCAGACAGTATGTTGTCAAACAATTTTCGGTACCACTGCATCAAAATAGTTTCTGTTTTAAGGTAAAAGACTGAACTCTTGTGTGTCATCCAAAACAAGTGTGACTACCCGCGTTCAAGCAAACAGGAACCAGAAAAAACACGAAAGAAGAATATGAATGCATATTTAATACAAGACAAGACAGGCGCACATTTTCAGCCAATTGGCCTTTGTTAAGCGTAAGATTACAAACAAACAGACACCAGATACAAAAATTATTAAATACGCGTTCGTATTCTTCTTTCGTGTTTTTTCTGGTTCTTGTGTGTCTGTATACAACACATTAGAAATAAATCCTTGTGGATGTTACAATAATATAGCAATAACCAGTCAACATGATGAAGTCAATGCAACGGACTGTTGACTGGGATGTAGTGGGCTTGAACCCCCATCAGTTCAAAAAAGAAGAGAATGTGATGGGGATGCTTGGCCTTGACCAAGGGCTGTGGGCTCATTGGGAAGACTTTGGACCATACAGTTGAGTCACTTCCACGTTACGGATGCTTCATTGAGATGAGGTGAAAAGGTTAAGTTTTTGCTTCTGGTGGATAGGGTGAGGGAGGGATAGGGTTAAATGCATTCACATATTCCCAGGAGTACCCTTTAGAACCAGAAAACTGGATGAATGTCTCATTTTCATAACATTTAAGCAGAAGTATAACATATCTTGTGAATTAACCTTCTTGACTCCTGCACCCTTTCCACCGCAAAAGGTTAACTATTTGACTCCTTCACCCTATCCACCGGCTTCCTGCAGGCAGTTGGCGGATAGGATGAGGGAATTAAAGGGTTAAGCTTTTGCTTTGCTAGCATGGTTGACGATGTATGATGCTGGGGGACAGGGTGCAGGAATGTAAAGGATTCATTATCTCCTCAACTACTGGACAACCAGATCAGTCACTAACATATTTTTGCAGTGGTTAAACTGCTTAGTATAAAAACTTACAATATGTTGCTTTGAATGTTAATGATGATGATATGCAATGTTTGCATTTATGAAATATTGATGTTGATTCTTGTGCTATTTATGTATAGTGTAGACCCTCTGAGTGGGATGTTAAAATGCATATACATTCCTCATTTCACATCTTTGTAAATAATGTTTGTTCTTGGTCTGTTCCAGTTGCTCAACCTGTGGTAAGTAAAGCCGACATGGAGCAATTGTAAAATATTCTGACTACGCATCTTCTATTCAAACATAGCTGTTCTTTTTGTGTAAACCAGACACACATGAAAACGAAGGATGAGAAAGCATATTAAATTAATGAAATAAGACAGTCTCAAATTTTTGGCCAGCTGGCCTTTGTCAGGGGTAAGGAGAAGACAAAAAAGAAGGAAATACTCTAGATTGAAGACAAAAACAAGAAGTCACATAACATTCTTGATATTTCCTTAAGCAGGAGAAGATAACTCAGGTGAAGATAATTCAGATAGACAACTTTCTTGATAGTTCATTCAGCAGGAGAAGATAAGGAAATAGCAGGACAGTTATCTTGTCTGTTGTTTCTGTTAGTCGTCCTGTGAATTTGTTTCTTTCATGTGTGCTTCACAAAAGCCAGTTGGAGAAAATTTTGAGCCAGTCTTGTTTTGTTAACAATACATATTTCATTCTAATTTTCATGTGTGTCTGGTTTCTATGTGACGGAATGCTGGCCATCACTATGATTCAGATGTGTGTTAATTTTGATGCAATAATTCTTAATTAAGAGTACTATTTTCATGTCTGGTCATGCTAAATGTTAATCCCCTGTGGGATAAATTGGACGGGGTGGTCAAGGCTAGGGGCATCTCCTTAGATTATATGTGTGAATGCATTGATACGTGTACTTAATTTTCTTTTCCGTTTCTTTTCCTGTTGAAGTATTGTGTATGTTTTGAAACGGTTACAGCCCTGATATGGCTCCATGCAGTCGGCTGGGCTTTAAACAAAAATAACAATAGCAATGCTAAATGTCTGCTGGGTGTATTCTAGACATGCACAAATGATGCATGTGCTTCACGGTTATTTGCATCGCATATTGTGCTGTCATTGATCTTAGGACATGTTGTTTTTGCATTGTCTGTCATCAGTGTGTCTGCTCATTATTTGATTTCTCCTGCAACTTTATATGTTTATATGTATGGGTGTTTTTTTTTTCACACTGCCCAATTTTCTGCTCTTCTTCGGTGTGATTACTGCAGCACCACTTATTTTAGCTCCCCAGCATGCTTCCAGAC
The DNA here is from genome assembly GCA_030674185.1 of Monoplex corrugatus. Classification (NCBI taxonomy): domain Eukaryota; kingdom Metazoa; phylum Mollusca; class Gastropoda; order Littorinimorpha; family Ranellidae; genus Monoplex; species Monoplex corrugatus. The sequence continues at coordinate 60,487,547 of JAPXFY010000017.1, forward strand.
TCTCTAAAACTGTTTCCTGCAGTATGGTGTAGTGGTGTGTCTATTCTGACTTTGGCAAGATGACATATCAGTACATGTATTGCGCATATGTGTTGCTTATGTTTTTTTGGTATCGCTAGCATGGTCGTTTCGAAAGAACCACCCAGTTGGATCATTGTTTTGCTGGAGCAGAATGTTTATATTTAATCTCTTAAGTGTTCACTGCCAAAAATACTTACGAGATATTACGTTTGTTTTTGTGTGTATGTTGCATGTTCAGCTTCAGTAGGAGCTCACTGGTTTTTCGGTTTTAACTTTGATTCATTTCATTTCATCCAGTTAAAACATAAGAATAAGTAACAAACAAATGAGTGTCAGGATTGCAGTGAAATGGACGTGGTTGAAAAATAGTCTTCCATTGATAAATAAAATGCACACGTTACATGTCATTTATATGCAGAATCACACATACGTACACTCCCACACACATACATGGGTTATGCATAAGATTTGTTGTCTTGTCAGCCAGTTCCAGGATGATATAGTCAGTGTGATGGAAGCCCCATATGAAGAACATCTACTATTACAGACCTTCAAAGTAAAAAATAAGTGCCCCTTTTTCAGTAAAGACATTGCTAGTGCCCATTTTTGTGGCCTGGTTTCCTATGTTGATAAGAGTCCAGGATTTGAGACCTGATATCTTGAATGGAAACCCGTTTTGAGGGGCTGGTTTATGTTGATATGAGCCCAGGACTTGAGGTCTGATACCTCGAAATAAAACCCATCCTGCAATATAAAAACTGACCCGTTTGCTGCCCAGTTTTACACTCCAGTCATCAGGGTGGTGTCAGCTTAGTGTTTCGTATGTCTCATTCTGTCTGCCTCCCTCCACTCGCCATTTTCAAGATCTTGCCAGTTCAAAGGTTTTTGTGCAGGCTTAAGGATCCTGGCAGATAAGTGCTGCCAGATTTGGGGGAGCACATACAAAAATGCCTGAGTGCAATGAATCTATCTTGAATATAAACTACAAACAAACACAAACACAAACAAACAAACACAAACAAACACAAACACAAACACAAACAAATACAACCAACCAGCCAGCCACCCACCACCAACCAACCAACCAACCAACCAACCAACCAACCAAACAAACAAACAAACAAACAAACAAACAAACAATCGAATAAACAAACAAAAATAGAAAAAGATAACCCTCAGTAAAGGCTTGGTTACTGGCTGTCCACGTTTGTTTTCCAAAGTAAAAAGATTCAACAAAATACAATTGTTCTTTTCACATTCAAGTTCACTTTCTGTTGTTTGTATACTTGTTCATTTTCATGGCAGGTGTGAGCGCAAGATACAACATGTGTTTAAAACAGTTAAAACTATCTACTAAGATGGGAGCAGATGATCCTGTCTTACAAAAGTGATATATATATATTAACTAAATTTGGAAATTGTTGTTGAAAAGAGAAAGAATGTGATATAGTTGCCTCGATTTTTTACAGCAAAAATTTCATATTAAACTTTTAACGTGATTGTCATGAAAAAATGTGATACAGATCTTATTTTTTCTGTTTTTGCAAATGTTACTTGAGTTGGAGATATAATTGAAATTCAAAATTTCTGGTGCTTTCATGTATGATGTCCTTTTGGTATGAAGATGTACAGATAGGAAGCACAACACATCTTGTTTTTTTCGGGAATAATTGTTCTACGGAACGTGTAATGGGTGGATGCAAGTATTAGATTGGGTGTTGTGGGTGAGGGTGGGAGGCGAAAAGAGGGATGAAAAACAATTGTATTGTAATGATAGTACAATAACTGCATCAGTAAATGTAGGTGCTGCTTGCTCTCTGTAATCATTGTTAACTTGTGTTTATATCTTTTTTCCCTTCGTTGTTAGAACTGTTTTCAGAACATGGTTCTGATTGTTGGAACCCTTTTCAAAACTTTTTTTATTTGCATTGTTTGAAGTGTGTTCAATATTTTTTTCTCATCGTTGGAAATGTTTTCAAAAACTTGTTTCGCATTGTTGGAAATGTTTGCAGTTGTTTTGTTTCTTATTGTAGGAAATGTTTTCAGAACTCTTTTTCTCATTATTAAAAGCGTGTACAAAAGCCTTTTATCTTTATTGGTTGTCATGATGATTATGGTACTGTCGTGTGTGTGTGTGTGTGTGTGTGTGTGTGTGTGTGTGTGTGTGTGTGTGTGTGTGTGTGTGTGTGTGTGTGTGTGTGTGTGTGTTGTCATAAAATGCTACTTTTTCGAGATCTTCGAGGTCAATTGGCTAGGTATTCCTTTTTGGTTCCAGTCTGAAGTGTTATGAACAAGACATCTGAGTATTCATGGTTCTATCTATATACTGTTTGTCTATTATTTTTGTTTTTATCTTGCCTTTTCTTGCTATGTTTCTGCCTATCTATCTATCTATCTATCTATCTATTATCTATCTATCTGTCTATCTATCTATCTATCTATCTATCTATCTATCTATCTATCTATCTATCTATCTATCTTTATCTATCTATCTATCTATCTATCTATCTTATCTATCTATCTATCTATCTATCTTATCTATCTTATCTATCTATCTATCTATCTATCTATCTATCTATCTATCTATCTATCTATCTGTATCTATCTGTCTATCTATCTATCTATCTAATCTATCTGTCTATCTATCTATCTATCTATCTATCTATCTATCTATCTATCTATCTATCTATCTATCTATCTGTCTATCTATCTGTCTATCTATCTATCTATCTATCTGTCTATCTATCTATCTATCTATCTATCTTATCTATCTATCTATCTATCTTATCTATCTATCTATCTATCTATCTATCTATCTATCTATCTATCTATCTTATCTATCTATCTATCTATCTATCTATCTATCTTTATCTATCTATCATCTATCTTATCTATCTATCTATCTATCTATCTTATCTATCTATCTATCTATCTATCTATCTGATCTATCTATCTATCTATCTATTATCTATCTATCTATCTATATCTTATCTTATCTATCTATCTATCATCTATCTATCTATCTATCTGTCTGTCTATCTATCTATCTTATCTATCTATCTATCTATCTTATCTATCTATCTATCTATCTATCTATCTATCTATCTATCTATCTATCTGTCTATCTATCTGTCTATCTATCTATCTATCTAATCTATCTGTCTATCTATCTATCTATCTATCTATCTTATCTATCTATCTATCTTATCTATCTGTCTATCTATCTATCTATCTATCTATCTTATCTATCTATCTATCTGTCTGTCTGTCTATCTATCTATCTTATCTATCTATCTATCTATCTAATCTATCTATCTATCTATCTTTATCTATCTATCTATCTATCTATCTTATCTATCTATCTTATCTATCTATCTTTCTATCTATCTGTCTATCTATCTATCTGTCTATCTATCTATCTATCTTATCTATCTATCTTATCTATCTATCTATCTATCTATCTATCTAATCTATCTGTCTATCTATCTATCTATCTATCTATCTATCTATCTTATCTATCTATCTATCTGTCTATCTATCTGTCTATCTATCTATCTATCTTATCTATCTATCTATCTTATCTATCTGTCTATCTATCTATCTATCTATCTTATCTATCTATCTATCTGTCTGTCTATCTATCTATCTATCTATCTATCTATCTGTCTGTCTATCTATCTATCTATCTATCTATCTATCTTATCTATCTATCTATCTGTCTATCTATCTATCTATCTATCTATCTATCTTATCTATCTATCTATCTATCTATCTATCTGTCTATCTATCTATCTATCTATCTATCTATCTATCTATCTATCTATCTATCTATCTATATCTATCTATCTATCTGTCTATATATCTATCTATCTGTCTGTCTGTCTTTCGGTGAGTCTATTAATCCATTCATCTGTCTGTTTTGTCTGCCTGTTCGCTATTTATATATAATTTTTGTTTGTTTATCTATCAAATAGATTTTTGTATTTATTTTTTCAAGCACCTGCTTTGCAATCCAAGAAACTTTTGTTTTTCATCGGCAATGAATTTGGTTGGCTTGGAAATCTTAAAGACCAATAAACATGCTTTTACTCTTTTATGTGGCTTTGTTTTTGCATGCCTGTCGGCATCTGTCTGTGTGTGTGTGTGTGTGTGTGTGTGTGTGTGTGTGTGTGTGTGTGTGTGTGTGTGTGTGTGTGTGGTGTGCGCGCGGTTGTAAATGTGCGTGCCTTAACATGCTAATGCACGAATGCGTATCATTATGTGTATGCTTCTCTCTGTCTCTGTCTCTGTCTGTGGTGCTGCGCATGCGTCAAGATGGCCGGCTTTTTCTTGAGCTCCGTAAAAAATCTAAGAAAATTTTAGGAAAATGTGCTGTCGGTCTATGATTATTTGTCAGTAACTCACACAGATTGGTGTATAATACAATAGTAACTGCTCAGTGCATATTTTTTGTACTAGGAGATAACAAATTCTTGAAATTTGATTAATTCTTTGATTTAACCACATTCGCGACATTGCACTTTCGTTTCTTTCCTGAGTTCTGAGCACTTTTCTAAATCTGTGAAGTGTTTCAAGGTAAGGTAATATATAGTTTTCATCTTTTTTTGCATTCTATTGATGTTCTGAGCATGGAAAGAAAGAAAGTTGTGAAAAAAACAGTAGTTCTAATAGTGCCAGTGACCGAAAATCGGTCAGCTCAAGAAATTCGACTGCCAATTCGGGTAAGTCGAGCGCCAGTACTCCTTCTAGGCCTACTGGCGCATTTGAGCAGAGGTCTAGCCGTAGACAGATTAAATCTATGTCTGCGTGGCAGTGCACTTACTGAGACAATACAGTGGAAGAAGAAGAAGACTGCATTGTGTGCTTCGTTTGCAAAAACTGGAGCCATTTTAGGTGCACTGGCCTGACTGGAGACATTTTTGATACAGACAAACCTGCAGTGGGTCTGCCAGCCCTGCATGGATGAGCAAAAAGAAATCCAGTCAAAGCAGGATGCTAGACTGGACAAACTTCTGGACCTTATTCCACTAGTGCACTGCACTCCCTTAGTGTCAGGATAGAGAGGATGGAAAAAAACATGGGAGAAAAACTGGAAGAGAGGATTGAGGAGGTGGTGGACAGAAAACTGGAGGAGATGATGGAGGAAAGACTAGAGATAGAAAAAAGGAAAAAGAATCTGGTTATCGTCAATCTAAAAGAGAGCACAAAAACGGACAATGAAGAAAAAAGGAAAGATGACCTGGAGGCTGCTAAAACAGTGATAAGTAAGATAGTGGATCTGGAAGAAGATGACCTGGTAGAGCCCATAAGGCTGGGGAAAGAAAGGGGGTATAGACCAAGAATGCTCAGGGTGACAGTGAGAGGGGAGGAAAAGAAGAAAGAAATTATGAAAAAAGCTTCCAAACTGAACAAAGATAAATCTCCCAGAGATACAAAGATATATATAAACCACGACCTCACGAAAAACCAGCGAGACAAACACAAAGCATTGAGAGAGGAGAAACAAAGGAGAACTGAGGCAGGTGAACTAAACTTGGCCATTAGAAACTGGAAAATAGTGACACTTAAACCAGGCTCAAAAACCCAATCACACTCTGTCGAGGGCGCTGAGGCCACCCCTAGAGCTGGTTCTTCTGGCAATTGACTACAAGGCAAACATGTACATAGTGTAAATAACAAAAGTTCAGATTTTTTCCAGGTGTTATATTCTAATGTTGATGGTTTCTTGAACAAAAAAGAAGAGTTATTTTCTAGGATTGATAATATTCATCCAAGCGTAATTGCATTAACTGAATTAATACCTAGGAATTTACGAAATTTTTGTGAGAAAGAGTTTCGCATCCCTAATTTTGACATGTTCATTAATGGGGATCACCAACGAGGTGTAGCCGTATATGTGGATAAACACCTGAATGCTCGAGAGTGTGATGAATTTGATGAGTATAAGTATCAAGAAAGTGTGTGGTGTACTTTTGATTGTGTGCGTAATGATAAAGTGTTGATTGGATGTGTGTATAGAAATCCTAACACCAGTACACCAGTATGTCCAAAATAAGTTAAAAATCAATACAGATATAGGTGCTCTAATTAAACCAGATGGATCCTTGGACGTAAATGATAGGAAAAAGCAGAAACTCTAAATGACTTCTTTGCTAGTGTTTTTACACGTGAAGATGTAACAAATAAACCCTTACTGGCTGAATGTGCATATTCAAATGGTGAATCCTTGTCAGAGGTAAGAGTCACCCCAAAAGCAGTGAGTGACAAATTAGTAC
>JAPXFY010000017.1:60501342-60516342 GCA_030674185.1 Monoplex corrugatus
GGCAAAAATCTGCAGTAAACTTTACTGTTGTAGGTAAACAAAAATACACGCATACAAAGAAGAAGAAGAAGAAGATTAAGAAGAAGAAGAAGAAGATTAAGAAGAAGAAGAAGAAGAAGAAGAAGAGAAGAAGAAGAAGAAGAAAAGAAGAAGAGAAGAGAGAAGAAGAAGATAGAAGAAGAAGAAGAAGAAGAAGAAGAAGAAGAAGAAGAAGAAGAAGAAATTGCGAAGAAGAAGAAGAAGAAGGAAGAAGAAGAAGAAGAAGAAGAAGAAGAAGAAGAAGAAGAAGAAGAAGAAGAAGAAGAAGAAGAAGATTAAGAAGAAGAAGAAGAAGAAGAAGAAGAAGAAGAAGAAGAAGGAAGAAAGAAGAAGAAGAAGAAGAAGAAGAAGAAGAAGAAGAAGAAGAAGAAGAAGAAGAAGAAGATAAAGAAGAAGAAGAAGAAGAAAGAAGAAGAAAGAAGAAGAAGAAGAAGAAGAAGAAGAAGAAGAAGAAGAAGAAGAAGAAGAAGAAGATAAAGAAGAAGAAGAGAAGAAGAAGAAGAAGAGAAGAAGAAGAAGAAGAAGAAGAAGAAGAAGAAGAAGAAGAAGAAGAAGAAGTTAAGAAGAAGAAGAAAGAAGAAGAAGAAGAAGAAGAAGAAGAAGAAGAAGAAGAAGAAGAAGAAGAAGAAGAAGAAGAAGAAGAAGAAGAGAAGAAACGATGTCACTGCACTATGGCAACATGTATATCCCAGAAGAGAGTGGATCGCATTTTACGTTGGAAACATTCCGTTGTAAAAAAGTAAAAAAAAAAAAAAAAAAAAAAAAAAAAAGTCAATCCAATCTAATCCAATCCATGTCTCTGTGTCTCTCTCTGTGTCTCCCTGTCTCTCTGTCTGTCTGTCTGTCTCTATTCCAATGTAAGCCTTGACAGACATCACAAATTTGAAAAAACAAAAAACAAAAAAAAACAAAACCAACAACCTCGAAGCGAAAAGAGGAGCAAGTTAAATTAAGCGTATGGGTTGATAGGCATCCGAAATCTCCGAAACGAAGACAGGATGGGGTTCCTGCGTACAGGTTGACAGGTAGACCTAGCCACAAAAGTCTTGACACAATCACATAAACAGGTTCCTGTGTACACACACGGCCTGTGTGAAAAGACTGACTTTAAATGCTGCCACTCCTATCAGCATGACAATCACACAAAGTTCTACATGCTACACTGAAAGCGAAGAGCAGGAAGTTACCTGCCTGTTCACCGATAAATTTGGAATTCTGATAGGGAAAATGTTCGCTCAAGAAGTACACTTGAAGCAACAACAGATCAGTTATTGTGTTTTAGACGATATCATGATCGAGTGAGCTGGGTGTCTGTCATTCCTCGGAGAAACAGGTAGAGGCGTGCGTTTGACATAACTGAAATTTGTGTGTGTTAATATGTTGAGAAGACGTTCTAAATAGTGTCAATGTGTTAGCCACTGACGTAAAGTACACAAGGTAAGTAAATGTGGTTTATGTTGTTACAGACCCCGAGAGAGGAGAAAAGCAGGGTTGTCACCCTTAGAATGATATTCGTTTGGACTTTGTTTTGAGTTTCTGACAGTTTCGTTCAAGTGGGAATCATCGCGCTCTCACGATTCCATATGCACTCCACCCAAATCTGCTGACAATTATCCGGCAGACTCCCTGAGCCTGCGCAAAACCCTGTGTGCTGGCAAGGTCTTCAAATGAGGGAAAATAAAGGTGGGCAGGAAGAGATCTACGGAACGCAAAACTGATATTACCAGCAGGATGGAAACATTAATATGGGCAGGTGAACAGGCCAATTTTGAATGTTGCCGGCTGGGGCTGAACTCGAGAAAGCAGAGCTTGAGTCCGCATACTCTTATCGAAAGAACCAACCAGCCCGAGTACGATTAGACCGTCCAAACGTTAAACCTAAGGTGACAGAACTCCACAAGAGTAGTGACATCAGCTTAACAACCAGTGAACCACTGAGTGAAGGTAAGAGAAAGAGTTAGGAAGAAAAAGTAGAAGGAAAACATTTCTTTCATCTAATAATGAAGTCTTGAATGGCTCACCAGTTATAAATAAAAGTGAGAATATGATCGTCAAATGTCACATCGGCAAGTACAATAAATGTAAGTAGTTATAGCTCCTAAGAGAGGGAAAGCAGGGTTGTGTCCCTTGCAAGATACGAAAAGAGGGAAAGATAAAAACAAGCAGATACAATAGACCTTTTACTCGACAGAACAGCTGTCTGTCAGGTCTGAAATAGAGAACGAAACAGAAATCTTTGAGGAAGACGAAAATTTTTTTCAAAAACAACAACAACAACAAAACTAAACACAAACAAACAAACAAACAAAACAAACAGACAGACAGACAGACAAACAAAAAACAAACAAACAAACAACCCCCCCCCAAAAAAAACACAGACAAACAAACAAAGAAAAAAACAAAACCAACAAAAACAACAACAACAAAACAACAACAGCAACAACAAAAAACACACCACCATCACACCACCACCACCACCACCACCACCAACAACAACACCAACAACAACAAAACCGTTGTTTATTCTGTGTGAAAGACTTACTTGTTCATCCAGGTGATCCACTATTGATGTTTATGATCATTCCATGACCATCTGTTGATGTTTATGATCATTCCTTGACAATCTATTGATGTTATGATCATTCCTTGACAATCTATTGATGTTTATGATCATTCCTTGACAATCTATTGATGTTTATGATCATTCTTTGACCATCTGTTGATGTTTATGATCATTCCTTGACAATCTATTGATGTTTATGATCATTCCTTGACAATCTATTAATGTTTATGATCATTCTTTGACCATCTATTGATGTTTATGATCATTCCTTGACACATCTATTAATGTTTATGATCATTCCTTGACCATCTGTTGATGTTTATGATCATTCCTTGACACATTTATTGATGTTTATGATCATTCCTTCACACATCTATTAATGTTTATGATCATTCCTTGACCATCTGTTGATGTTTATGATCATTCCTTGACAATCTATTGATGTTTATGATCATTCCTTGACACATCTATTGATGTTTATGATCATTCCTTGACCATCTGTTGATGTTTATGATCATTCCTTGACACATCTAATGATGTTTATGATCATTCCTTGCCCATCTGTTGATGTTTATGATGATTCCTTGACCATCTGTTGATTGTTACGATCATTCCTTGACCATCTGTTGATGTTTATGATTCCTTAACCATCTGTTGATGTTTATGATAATGCCTTGACACATCTATTGATGTTTATGATCATTCCTTAACTATCTGTTGATGTTTATAATCATCACTTTACCATCTGTTGATGTTTATGATAATGCCTTGTGACGATCTGTTAATGTCTATGATGATTCCTGACCACCTGTTGATGTTTATGATCATTCTTGTTGACGATCTGTTGATGTCTATGATGATTCCTTGACCACCTGTTGATGTTTATGATCATTCCTTGTTGACGATCTGTTGATGTCTATGATGATTCCTTGACCACCTGTTGATGTTTATGACCATTCCTTGTTGACGATCTGTTGATGTCTATGATGATTCCTTGACCACCTGTTGATGTTTATGATCATTCCTTGTTGACGATCTGTTGATGTCTATGATGATTCCTTGATCACCTGTTGATGTTTATGATCATTCCTTGTTGACGATCTGTTGATGTCTATGATGATTCCTTGACCACCTGTTGATGTTTATGACCATTCCTTGACCAGTAGATACTGTCGCTTGTGACAACTGGTTATGTGGCATAGTGTTACAGCTAGGTGTATATACGTCCATGACTATAGATACATGTATGTTTTGTTCGATTCTGTTCGTACGTATTCGTGCACGTGCGTGTGTGTTTGTGTGTGTATGTGTGTGTCTGTGCGTGCGTGTGTGTGTTTGTGTGTGTGTACGTGTCTGTGTGTAGTGTGCGTGCGTGTGTGTGTGTTGTGAGTGTGCGTGCGTGTTTGTGTGAGTGATGTGTGTGTGTGTGTGTGTGTGTGTGTGTGTGTGTGTTGAGTGTGTGTGTGTGTCTGTCGTGCGTGTGTGTGTGATGTGTGTGTGTTTGTGTGTGTATATGCATTGTGTTTGTATGTTTTATGTGTTTCACTCTCTCTCTCCCTCTCTCTGTCTCTCTGTCTCTCTCTCTGTGACAAAGATGTATCAGTAAGAATTCCTAAGCTGTCTCTGGATGGATCTACACCAAAACTGTTGAGGTAAAAGGAATCGCAAATGCGGTAAGTTTGAATGCCATGGTGTTATGTTAAAGTCACAGGGGGAACACACACACACACACACACACCACACACACACACACACACACACACACACACACACACACACACACACACACACACACACACATATATATATATATATACACACATACACACACACACATACATACACACACACACACACTTGCACACACAACACACACACACACTTACTCACACACACACACACACACATACACACTTACTCACACACACACACACACACACACACACACACCACACACACACACACACACACACACACACACACACACACGGCTAAAATCAGCCATGTTTGAGGAAGGTATGCGCACAGCACAGTCTCAGAATCTTCTCACAATGGTTACATTCTGTTTTCATGATGTGATATAGTCTACCATTGTCCTCGCTTAGCCTTAAGTTTCAATATTCAGCTGATGATTCTTCAAGGTGACAGTCAACTTGATAAGTACAACAATCTGGGATTTTCTGTGAAAATTTGTGTATAAAAAAAGGACGATTGTTAGAACTGTTTTGTTATCTTGTTTTTTTACCATCACAATACGAAGGCCATACTCCAGTGAACATAATCCAGCCTGGCGACTTGGCTTCTCACATATTTTATTGTCGATAGAGGAAGGATAGTGGCTGTGTAATATAATATGTGTGTGTGCGTGTGTGTGTGTGTGTGTGTGTGTGTGTGTGTGTGTGTGTGTGTGTGTGTGTGTGTGTGTGTGTGTGTGTGTGTGTTTGTGTGTGTGTGTGTGTTTGTGTGTGTGGGTGTCAGTATGAGTGTGTTTGTGTGTGTGTATGTGTTTGTGTGTATGCGTGTGCACGGGTGCGTGCGTGCGTGCGTATGTGAGTGTGTGTGTGTGCGTGTGCGTGCCACTTGTGAGTGTTTATGTGTGTGTGAGCCACGGGGGGGGGGGGGGGGGTGTATATATATATATATATATATGTGTGTGTGTGTGTGTGTGTGTGTGTGTGCGTATGCGTGCCACGTGTGAGTGTTTGTGTGTGTGTGAGCCACGGGGTGTGTGTATGTGTGTGTGTGCCACGGTGTGTGTGTGTGTGTGCCACGGTGTGTGTGTGCCACGGTGTGTGTGTGTGTGTGTGTGTGTGTGTGTGTGTGTGTGTGTGTGTGCCACGGTGTGTGTGCCACGGTGTGTGTGTGTGTGTGTGTGTGTGTGTGTGTGTGTGCCACGGTGTGTGTGTGTGTGTGTGCCACGGTGTGTGTGTGTGTGTGTGTGTGTGTGTGTGTGTGCCACGGTGTGTGTATGCCACGGTGTGTGTGTGTGTGTGTGTGCCACGGTGTGTGTTGTGTGTGTGTGTGTGTGTGTGTGTATGTGTGTGTGCGACGGTGTGTGTGTGTGCCACGGTGTGTGTGTGTGTGTGTTTTGTGTGTGTGTGTTTGTGTGCGCGCGTATGTGTGTATGTGTGTGTGCATGTGTGTGTGTGTGCATGTGTGTGTATGTATATATGTGCGTGCGTGTGCGTGTATGCGCGTGCGTACGTGTATGTGTGTGTGTGTGTTTGGGGTGGGTGGGAGTGAGTCAGTATTGTGGTTGACGATGGAAATAGCAGAGCCTCTGTTTTGTTGAAGATAGTGTGCCCCCGTTTTTTATTTTTTTGTGCTTTGAAACCAGAGACCGATGAACCAGAATAAGACCTTGCTTTTACGAGTGACTGACAAAACAAGGAAGAAAGACGCAAATTCATGGCCTTGGCCTATGTCAAGCGTACAACAACAACGACGACGACGACGGGACGACAACAAAAGACAACGACGACAACGACGACAACAACGACAACAATAAGAACAACAGCAGCAACAACAACAACAACATCATCATCATCATCAACGACAACATCATCATCTCATCATCATCATCATCATATCATATCATCATCATCATCATCATCATCATCATCATCATCATCATCATCATCATCATCATTATTATGAGTATGATTACTATAATGATGATGATGATGATGATGATGATTGATCATAGTATTCTCCTTTCTAGACTTCATCATACTTTTGGCATCTCTGACATTGCTCTCTCCTGGTTCACTTCATATCTATCAAACAGAAAACAAACTGTTCTCATTAATGGCACTTACTCTCAACCTGCATACCTGACCTGTGGTGTTCCACAAGGATCTGTCCTTGGCCCTGTTCTTTTCACTCTTTACACCTCCCCCCTGTCCACCATCATCAACTCCCACTCTATAAAACACCACTTCTATGCTGATGACACCCAACTTCAAGACAGTGACTCACCTGACAATATACAGCGCCTCTTGACTCGCACCACTGAGTGTTACTCGGACATTAAGAACTGGATGACATATAATAAACTTCAACTTAATGACGACAAGACAGAAGCTATCCTCATTGGCACCCGTCAGAAACTTTCTCAGCTGCCTCCTCTTTCTCTCCCATTATGTAACACATCAGTCCCAATTTCTGATTCAGCTAAAAACCTTGGTGTCTGCATTGACTCTACCCTCTCCATGGACAACTTTGTTTCTCAAACTGCCAGATCTTGCTACTATCACCTCCATCGTATAAGCCTGATCAGGAAGTATCTCTCTGTCGAAACAACTGCAAAACTCGTTCTCTCTTTCATAATGTCTCGCATTGACTATTGCAATTCACTCCTGTCTGGTCTTCCTGCCTCCACCATTCACATCCTACAGCGCATTCAAAACAATGCTGCACGCCTTGTACTCAAAAAGAAAAAAGCTGACCACATATCTCCTCTCCTGGCACAACTTCACTGGCTCCCTGTATCAAAGCGCATACAGTACAAACTAGACACCATGTGCTACAAAAGCCTCAATAACGCAGCCCCCGATTACCTGTCAAGCCTACTTGAGATCTATGTTCCCTCACGTACCCTCCGCTCTGCCTCCGATCCTCTCACTTTTCGCTTTCCACACACAAAGCTCAATACCTATGGTCCACGAGCCTTCTCTGTTTCTGGTCCACTTTCCTGGAACAAACTTCCTTTCTCAGTCCGTCAGCAGCCTACTTTTGTCTCCTTCAAGTCCGCTCTCAAAACTCATCTTTTCTCCTCTGCATAAAATCCTGACCTCACTCAATCCCCTCTGCAGCCTGACTCCACTCGGAGGGGAATCGCATTGTAATATATAATTGTATATAATATGCTCTCTATAATTTTCCATTGCTTTTATTCTTTCTCCCCATTTATAGCCGTGTGCTTGTGTGTGTGTGTGTGTGTGTGTGTGTGTGTGTGTGTGTGTGTGTGTGTGTGTGTGTGTGTGTGTGTGTGTGTGTGTGTGTGTGTGTGTGTGGGTATGTGTGTGTGTGTGTGTGTGCGTGCGTGAGTGCGTGTGTGTGCGTGTGTGCGTGTGTGCGTGTGTGTCTGTTTTAGCGCTTAGATTTGATTTTATCAAAATGTTGCGCTATATAATACAATATTGTATTGTATTGTATTGTTCTTCTTGTTGTTTATATTTTTTTCTGATAAAGACTCACGTCCTCAGTCCAGAAAAAAAATGTTCCAAGCACAATATTCTGTGATAGAACCACCCATTTCATAGAGACAGACGACAAACATGACCAGACTACTGACCACAAAATTTTTCATGTTGTGTTTCAGATTAATTCCATCGAGGAATTTCCCAAGACTCTGAAATGACAGCATACTCGTCCTGAACAAACTGACCAACGCTGTGTACAGACCGACGAACCCACAGGCAGACATAGCCTATCATGGGGATGGACGTGACCTTGAAGTTGACCTCCCACTTGCTGACCCTTTGGTACCTGGCCTTGTCTGTCCACTCTTCTGGTCAGTTGGGAGTTTGTTGACCTGAGACACAGACACACAGACGCACAGACGCACAGACACACACACACATACAGACACACACATACAGACACACACATACAGACACACACACACATCCAGACACATACACACACACACATGCACACGCGCGCGCACACAGACACACAGATACACACACACACAGACACACACACAGACACACACACACACACACACACACACACACACACACACAGACATTGGCAAAACACGTGCACTCGTTCAGATAGGCAAACTGAGACAGATATACTGAATCTCTCTGTCTGTCTGTCTCTGTCTGTCTGTCTCTCTCACACAAACACATTGAATACTTATAGGTAAAGGTACACCTTTTCTTATCAACAATATATATCAATGTACAAAACCAAAATGTCACCAGTATTGATGTGTATGTGTATGTGTGTGTGTATATGTGTGTGTGAGTGTTGTATATATATATATATATATATATATATATATATATATATATATATATATATTATATATATGTATGTATTATAACATATTGTAATGTATGTATCATCCAAATATGATCATGTACAACCTCTCCTCAAAAATCTGCATTGGCTTCCTATCCAAGCAAGGATTGATTACAAACTTTCAACTCTCTGCCATTCCTTTTTCTCTGGAACTGCACCTCTCTACCTCTCAAACCTTCTCTCTGTATACACACCATCACGTCAACTTCGTTCCTCTTCTGATTCAAAAATACTTAACGTTCCTCATGTCAGAACTGCTACCTTTGGACAACGTTCTTTCTCCTTTGCAGCCCCCAAAACATGGAATTCCCTTCCACGTGAAATTAGAGAAATCTCATCAACTCCGTCTTTCAAAAAAGCTCTGAAAACTCACCTTTTCAAGAAATACTATAACCTTTAAATTCTTCTGGCCTACCCTTTAATGTCTAGCTTATTTGGCTGTCTCGTGTGCTGCTTCGTGTTGTTTATTAAGTGACATGTTATTTAGTAATGATTGTATAATTAATCTCTTGTGTATGTATATCTGTGTTCAGGTTTGTATGTGTGTATGTGAGTGAGTGAGTGATTGAATCAGTGCGTGTGTATGTGTGTCTGTGTCTATGCGCGCGCGCGCGCGCGCGCGTGTGTGTGTGTGTGTGTGTGTGTGTGTATGTATGTGTGTGTGTGTGATCCTTTATCCTTAACTTAATGTTGCTTAGGTTTTTTATAACAAGTTACCAATGTGTTATCTATCACTATTTTTAATTTTGACTTGATTTGTACATCACTGTTGCTTGTCTATCATGGATTGCTGCTTATGATAACGTCTGTTAAGTGCACAGAGCTCTGGCATCTTGTTGGAGGAGTGCGCTATACAAATGCTTCATTATTATTATTATTATTATTATTATTATTATATATATATATATATATATATATACAGGTGTGTGTGTGTTGTGTGTGTGTGTGTGTGTGTGTGTGTGTGTGTGTGTGTTGTATGTGTGTGTGTTTGTGGAAGTGTGCGTGTGTGTGCATGTGTGTGTGAGTGTATTGCTATGTATGTATATGTGTGTATATATATGTATATATGTATGTATGTATGTATGTATGTATGTATGTGTGTATGTATGTATGTATGTATATATGTATGTATGTGTGTATGTATGTATGTATGCATGCATGTATGTATGTATGTATGTATGTATGCATGTATGTATGTATGTATGTATGTACATGTATGTATGTATGTATGTATGTATGTATGTATGTATGTATGTATGTACATGTATGTATGTATGTATGTATGTATGTATGTATGTATGTATGTATGTATGTATGTATGTATGTATGTACAGGTTTATTTCCAGAGTACCTAACCATCACTATACCCCCCGACAAGCGAGCATCACGACTGTGTGGTGCCGTGGACACACGATCTACCATTGAGCTATCGTGTCCCCCCAACACCTGGTTTCACGTCACTCAGATGGTAGCATCAGTAAACACGACCAGCAACTGCTCTTCGCGTGACTCGTATCCTGAAGATAACACAGCACTCCTCGATTCCTCAGGCTTTTCTCGCCTGGATCCGAAGTGCAGAGGTCAAAAGGGCACAGACAACACCACCAGTCAGCTGTGTAACGAAACCATCCAAGTGAAACTTGGCGTAAGCCCGTCAAACCTTCACTTTTTTGAAGTCACTTATGAGTGCATCAAAAGTAAGTAGACACAGCCCCAGTAAGCTCAGTTGGTTGAACGTAAGATTTACATGCTAATGGTTGTGGGTTCAAATCCCGGGGTGGGCTACATTATTAAACTGGCCTTCTCACTGTCCCATCTTAACATCATTGTTGTTCTGGTCGAGTCAGTATAGGATTAGGTAAGTCCCCCTTCCCCCACTTCCCTGGGATGGGTATCCTCGTCGGCCATATCACCTGAGGTGGGTGTCGACGTAAAAAAAACCCTGAAACAAACCAATCAATCAATCAGTGAGTGCATATAGTAAGTAGCCACACACTCAATGAGTGCATAAATTGTAAGTAGCCACACACTCAATGAGTGCATAAATAATAAGTACCCACACTCAATGAGTGCATAAATAGTAAGTAGCCACACATTCAATGAGTGCATAAATAGTAAGTACACACACTCAATGAGTGCATAAATTGTAAGTAGTCACATACTCAATGAGTGCATAAACAGTAAGTACACACACTCAATGAGTGCATAAACAGTAAGTACACACACTCAATGAGTGCATAAATAGTAAGTACACACACTCAATGAGTGCATAAATAGTAAGTAGTCACACACTTAATGAGTGCATGAATAGTAAGTACGTACACGGCTGTTCCCGAGCAAGATTTTAGTTTGAGAGCAGGAGCGGCTGAGGGGAGGGGGATGGGAGGGGAGAGATAAACGATAAGCAGATGTGGACTCTCAAGTGGCAGCTGGCCAGTTGAGCGCTCTGCACAGGCAGTGTGTGAGTGCAACGCGCTGAGCTGTCAAAAGGGAACCGCAGGTGTCGATGATACGAGACTCATAGCAAAGCCAGTTAACTTTTCATAGCGTTGCAGTACATGGGTAGGTTGTGAAAACATTAAATTACAAAGTCTGAGTTTCACCAAGAGAAATATGAACAATATAACCAAACGCAGGAATGACATGTAGAAACTGATATCAGGCATGCAGAATTAAATTAAATTAGATATAACAGTTGTTTTGCTTGCAAAGATCAGATGACTGATCAGGAAGTATCTCTCTGTCGAAACAACTGCAAAACTCGTTCTCTCTTTCATAATGTCTCGCATTGACTATTGCAATTCACTCCTGTCTGGTCTTCCTGCCTCCACCATTCACATCCTACAGCGCATTCAAAACAATGCTGTACGCCTTGTACTCAAAAAGAAAAAAGCTGTCCACATATCTCCTCTCCTGGCACAACTTCACTGGCTCCCTGTATCAAAGCGCATACAGTACAAACTAGACACCATGTGCTACAAAAGCCTCAATAACGCAGCCCCCGATTACCTGTCAAGCCTACTTGAGATCTATGTTCCCTCACGTACCCTCCGCTCTGCCTCCGATCCTCTCACTTTTCGCTTTCCACGCACTAAGCTCAATACCTATGGTCCACGAGCCTTCTCTGTTTCTGGTCCACTCTCCTGGAACAAACTTCCTCTCTCAGTCCGTCAGCAACCTACTTTTGTCTCCTTCAAGTCCGCTCTCAAAACTCACCTTTTCTCCTCCGCATAAAATCCTAACTTCACTCAACCCCCCCCCCCCCCCCTCTGCAGCCTGTCTCCGCTCGGAGGGGAATCACATGGTTATAATATATAATTGTATATGCTATGCTCTCTATAATTTTCCATTGCTTTTATTCTTGCTTTTATTGCTTTTATTCTTTCTCCCCATTTATAGCCATGCGTGTGTGTGTGTGTGTGTGTATGTGTGTGTGTGTGTGTGTGTGTGTACGTGCGTGTGTGTGCGTGCGTGCGTGCTTGCGTGTGTGTCTGCTTCAGCGCTTAGATTTGATTTTATCAAGATTTTGCGCTATATAAATATTGTAATTATTATTATTATTATGACTGACAGAAGAAAACCACATATGTAAAATAAAAAATCCAATTTAAATGACAAACTGTTCATGCACCTGCAGTTTTACAACATTCATATTTTCAGAGATGTTAGCTGCATGTGTGTGGACAACACCAAACTTACCGAATAAGTATTTTAATCGTCCGCAGAGGATCGTTATCAGGTTGTTTAATAAGTATCCCATCACTTTGATATGGCACAGATTTCTCTCACAGTACAAGGCAGCAGCCTTCTTTCACACAATGCAGAGGCTGACTATACAGGCTTACGTAGCCTCAACACTAATTGTCTTTTAATACAGAACCAGCAGACATCCATTTGCCAGTTCTTATTACCACTTCGGTCACAGATACACACGCACAACTACTAAAATACGACAAACACACACTAACAACAACAACAACAACAACGAATAACAGGAAAAAAAACCCAGTTTCAGTGTAAAAAATCTAAATAAAACGACGAAACTGAGTCACACACACACACACACACCACACACACACACACACACACACACACACACACACACACACACACACACACACACACACACACACACACACACACACACACACACCCCAAACACACACACACACACACACTCTCTCTCTCTCTCTCACACACACACACACATGCATACATACATACATACATACATACATACATACATACATGTAATACATACATACACAAAAAACAAAAAAGTAAACAAACAAAAAACCACAATAAGAACAAAATGACAAAAGAAATTATAAACAAAACAGCAACAAAAACAAAAGAGACAACAACAGCAAAACAACAACTTAAAAATATTTTCACTCACGTACTGTCTCCCATTTCACATGAAATAATTCCAGTATAGGAAGGTAGATGAAATACACCAAAACACACACACACACACACACACACACACACACACACACACACACACACACACACACACACACACACACACACACACACACACACACACACACACACACACACACACACACACACACACACACACACAACACACACACACACACACACACACACACACCCACAGTGAGAAATGATGACACTCACTTACACTCTAAGTGAAGCACAAACTCAAACTACATAACCAAATGAATATTTTATAGCTGCACTCGGTCAAATGATAAATAAACAATAAGGATTCCAAAAAATGAATTGACAAAGAGTGCACAATTTCGTTCTACACAACGCCAAAGTTGATGATAAAATGGCTTAATCACTGTACAGCGCAGTATTAACCCTCTGTTTCCCTTGCCACTAGACTAAGGAATGCGGAAACATATAGCTACGGGGCAAGGGTGGACGTTTGATATCTGACATCTCGTGCCACGCTGGTCAACCAACTAAAAGGCGAAAAAGGCAGCCACTGAAACAGCCGAAGTACACACACTCAATGAGTGCATAAATAGTAAGTACACACACTCGTCGTCGGCCTCTTTACATCTCAGGAGATGATAGTCTGCACCAGGAGGCGTTGTGGTCATGACGTGCACTTTCTGCTGTGGCTGTGCAGGCCGATTCTTGAGTGGCAATCTGTCACATCTGCCACATACAAATTGAGTCACTATTGTCTGGTTTCTGGAACGTTGCTTGCGAAGAGCCCTTTTCTCATCTGCACTTTCTGCTCTCCTCCTCTCCGCATTCACAACGCCTTGCTGAACGGCTGTCCGCCACGCTGCCCTGTCTTCTGCCAGAGTCTCCCAAGAGCCTGGGTCAATCCCTGAGCTTCTAAGGTCCCTTTTGCATGCGTCTACAAAGCGTAGCTGTGGGCGTCCTGGAGTTCGCTTCCGGTTTGCCAGTTCGCCGTAGAGAAGTCTTTAGGTATGCGTCCATCCTCCATTCGACGTGCACGGCCAAGCCAGCGTAGTCGGCGTTGGCTTAGAAGGGCAAACATGGTCTGTAGGCCCGCATGACGGAGACCTCTGTGTTGGTCACCTTGTCTTGCCATTGGATGCCGAGGATACGTCGCAAGCAGCGGAGATGGAAAATGTTGAGCCTCTTTTCTTGGCTGGCGTATGTGGTCCAGGCTTCACTTGAGTAGAGTAGTGTGCTCAACACACATGCTCTGTACACCTGCATTTTGGTGTTCGTAGTGAGACTGCTGTTGGACCAGACCCGCTTGTTCAGTTTAGCCAGATGAGGCCTTCGCAATTCTGGCGCCGATTTCAGCATCCAGAGAGAGGATGTCACTTATGGTGGACCCCAAGTACTGAACTTGGTGGACAGTATTGAGGTCGTAGTCTCCAATGTGTAGAGATGGTGGTTCTTCACAGCCTTGGCTAAGATCTCAGTTTTCTTCAAGCTAATTGTGAGACCAAACTCTCTGCAAGCATGGGCGAAGCGATCAATGAGCCTCTGGAGATCTTGTTCACTGTGGGAAGCCAGCGCAGCATCATCTGCGAAGAGAGCTTCTCTGATGGTCTTCTTTTCCACCTTGGTTTTGGAACGAAGCCTGGCAATGAAGAGCTTTCCATCAGTCCTTGTATGAAGATATACCCCTTCTTCAGATCTGCAGAAGGCATAGGTCAGCAACATCGAGATGAAGATCCCGAACAGAGTTGGGGCCAAAACACATCCCTGTTTCACTCAGCTGCTGATTCTGAAAGGCTCTGAATGGCACCATTATAGCACACAGTGCTATGCATATCCTCGTGAAAAGACTCGATGACAGCTGATAGTCTTGGGGGGCAGCCGATTTTCTTCAAAAGCTTGAAAAGATCACTCCGACTGACCAGGTCGAACGCTTTCGTGAGATCAATGAAGGCGAGGCA
>JAPXFY010000017.1:60521342-60546342 GCA_030674185.1 Monoplex corrugatus
GCTCAGTAATGAAGACACCTTCTCTAATCTTTTCTTTTTCCCGTTGGACAAAATGCATAACACACTCTCTCTCTTTAACGGGGATTAAAAAGAGAAATAAAAGTTTGTTTCAGTTTGTAATGAATTTTCACTGTTGAAAATGATTTGAATAATACAATTGAAAATTAAGTCAAATTTAATTTGTCACCTGGTGACTAAGACACTCTCTCTTATCCCTTAACTTCTCCCTGATCCTTTCCCTGAATTTTGGAAAAGAACGATTGAGATGTAATAGAAAACAGATATTTAGTATGGTTGTAGTCCATACCATCTGTCTTTGAAATAAGAAACCGGCTACACGAATATGATTACATATTACTATTAGTATCCAAAAGGGATTGTTAGGAATCATCATCATCATCATCATCATCATCATCATCAAGTGCCCTGCCACATGGCGTTGGCGATCATGGCCCTCCATATGTATCTATCCTTTGTTGCCGCAAGCACATCTCCCACCCTCTCTGTCCTCAGCCACTCTGCAAGTCCGTTCAATATTTTTTCCATGGATCTACCTGGTGCTCTCTTTCCATCCAGTTTTCCTGTTGTGACCAGGTGCTCCAATTCCCCTTTCCTCATAACATGGCCTATAAATGTTGCGTGTCTTTTCCTAATCTTCCTTATGAATGATCTTCTTGTGTCTGCATCCATCCAGACTGTTTTCTTTGCTGTCCATGGAACTCTCAACTTTCTTCTTAGAAACTACATCTCGGCTTCCTCAATCTTGTTCTGGCTTTGCTTGTTGACTGTCCACGCCTCACAACCGTATAACATTATCGGTTCTATATAACATTCAAGAACTCTCTTAGCAATACATCAGAAAAATTGCTATTTTCTTGTTCATGCTACAATGTCTCTGGTTGTTTGTCTTTCATTCGCTCACGTACGTTTTGATTAACCAGCGATTTCTGTTGTGGTGATTTTAAATGTATCTCCAAAAGTGTTGAGATCAGACATAACTAGAATATACATTTTGATTATATTGTACTCTGTGACTTGCAGGAAGCACCACCATTGAACTTCAGTGCAACAATGGCAACAATGCATCAAATCCAGAGCACCAGTGTCAACAACAACAACAACAACAACAACACTTAACACCAACAACATCACAACAACAACAACATCAACAACAACAACAACAACATCAACACCACCAACAACAACATTAACAACAACACCAACATCAACACCAACAATATCAGCACCAACAACATCAACAACAACATCAACAACAACATCAACAACACCAACACCAACATCAACAACAACAACATCAACAACAACAACATCAAAAACAACATCAACAGTAACATCAACAACAATATCAACACCAACAACATCAACAACAACATCAACAACACCAACATCAACACCAACAACATCAACACCAACACAACAACAAACATCAACAACAACAACATCAACACCAAAGACAGCATCTACGTCTGCCCACACGACAGCACTCACGGAATCAACCCGGACAGCCTTCACTTCACCACCACCACCATCATCATCATCACAGTCACCATCATCGTCCTCGTCACCAAGTGTAGCAGGCCCCATTCCAGGTATGTCTTTTTTTAAATTTTATTTTATTTTATTTTATTTTATCCCATTTTCTACGCTATCATGATGGCCACAGAACTGGCACAGTCTTTACAATGCCATGATAATGATGTCGATGAGGATGATAATCATGATGCTGTGGAGTTCCATCTAGGACTGAGAATGCGTGACAAAGCTGTGCTCTACGCTTAGTATCATAATATATCCAGGCATCAACCCGGCTGGAGAGATACAGACACCTGCAGTGTTGGTCAGAAAATTTGAGCAACATCCTCAATGACACATCCGTGAAGTGGATGAGACATGACTCTGTGGTCCCAGTATTCCCAATGAGCCCACAGCACATTCAACCCTGGGTTGGAGCCGGTTGGAAGAGAAAACTCCCACAACGATTTTTGAAGGGACCGATGGGGATTTGAACCACAACCTTCCAGTCGGTAGTCCGTTACGCTAACCACTACACAACAACGACTGGTTCCATTTTCTTGCTTGTCTGCTAACGTGACAACCACAAACACATCGTTTGCTTCTTCGCATTATTTGCCTCCTTGTCCTATTTGAAGAACACTACTATTCTTCGTATTACCACCACTATTTCAACCGCCAGACTCACAATCATCATCATCACCCCCTACAACACAACAACCATTGAACACTTTCCAATCATCACCGAAACAATCATCATCATCATCATCATCATCATCGTCGTCGTCGTCGTCGTCATCATCATCATCATCAGCATGTATGTATGCATGTATACGCTCAGCTTAGATTTATGTATGTAAGTATGTAAGCATGTATGTATGCATGTATACGCTTATATGTATGTAGGTATGTATGCATGTTGCACAGCAGACACACATAATATATTTTAATAATATATTTTTTTATATAGCGCTAAATCTTGAAACACAAATCTAAGCGCTGTGCGTTCATGCATACATCCTACTCTATAGCTATACATGCATACATACATCTTCATACTTACATACATAATTTAAGCTGAGCGTAACAGCATGACATACATATCATATCTAAGCGTATCAACACATACAACAACAACGACCATTGCAACATAATAATTACAATATTAATAGCGCAAATCTCATCATCATCATCATCAGCATCAGCAGCGCGCGATCACCATCTCTCATCACCATCATCATCATCATCACACATCAGCAGCAGCAGCATCGCATCAGCATCACATCACCATCATCATCACCACCACATCATCATCATCATCATCAGCAGCAGCAGCAGCAGCAGCAACACTATAATCAGAACAGCAGCTGCCACAACAAAGCAGCAGCATTAACAATACATGTATACCTGTTTCTTTGTTTCAGATGCCCACATCTACATCATTGCTGGTGTTGTTATCAGTGTGCTTATCATTGTCATCGCTGTCATCGTCATCATCGGTGTCATCAGGTGAGTTGCCGTTCATGTAATATCCCTCGGCACATGCCCTAAAAATCAAGGCGTGCTTGCCACGTTCCTTATGCGGGCCTCAGAAGATCAGCTAGTTTGAGCGTCGGATTCACATGCTAATGGTTGTGGGTTCGAATCCCAGGGTGCGCTATATTAAAACTGGCCTTCTCATCATTGTTGTTCTGGTGGTGTCAGTATACGATTAGATAAGTCCCCCTTCCCCTACTTCCCTGGGATGGTTATCCCCGTCGGCCATATATCCTGAGGTGGGTGTCGACGTAAAAACAACCAATTCAATCAAATTGCCATTAATTTCAATTAAAAAAAATGAAAATACGAACATAGTTATACATGTAGTTTAGTGAGAAACTCCGGGGAGAGTCGGACAACAGAAGGCCCTCAGAGGAGAAACCCCTGTCAAACAGGTTTTTTGGCCCTTAACTCCTGACACTCTGAGGGGGCCGGGCCGCATCCAGGTCATGACTCCTGGATGCCCCTTTTCCAGATCAACATGTATGCAGACCTACCAGTACCACCTCGTTGTATACGCATGCAGAGGATAAAATATGTATGACAATAACCAGTCGCCGTGGTGTAGTGGTTAACGCAACCGGCTGCCGACTGGAGGGTTGTGGGTTCAAATCCCCATAGTCCCTTCAAAACTATAATCATTGTGGGATTTTTCGGCTCTAACTGGCTCCTACCCAGAGCTGGGCGTGCTGTGGGCTCATTGGGAAGACTGGGACCACACTGTCGAGTCTCATCCACATTTACGGATGCGTCATTGAGGGTGTTGCTCAAATCTTCTGACCAGCACCGCAGGTGTCTGTATCTCTCGGGCCTGGTTGACGCCAGGGATATATTGATAGTAGCACAGAGCGCTCGGAGCACAGAATAGTTCACTTGTTCTTTGGAAATCAGTGGCATGGACAACTAAACCACTGAGTGTATCTCGATTGTTTACATGTTCGCATTGTTTATGGCATAATTCATATGCGATCAGTCATTTCATGGCAGACTTTCGACTCTATATCAAAAAAAGTTCATTTTTCAGACTTTCAAAATCTTTGAGCTTGGTCAACAATTTAGACGATGGATTGAAATATTGGGCTGTGATGTGTTTCAGCAGCATTAATCATGGTGGATGGATATCCCAGTCCTTTGCTATAAACTTGGGAATCAGACAAGGGTGCCCCATCTCGCCACTGTTTTTTATATTAGCAGTAGAAATACTTAGCGGTTGAAATAAGAAATAGTAATATAATGGAATAAGAGTTGAATTAAAACACTCAGAGAGCACAGTCTATAGATAAAACAAATAGCATGTGATACAACATTCCTAGTACAAAACAACGAAGACATGGTGAAAACATCAGAAATTATCAACATATTCGCATCGTTCTCTTGCCTCAGGCTTAGGCTTAACACTGCAAAGACAAAAGCTATGAAAATAAGAAAACAAACCACTGACAACAATTTCCGTTTCCCTTCAATACAACAAAGAAAATGAAAATATTTGGTATACACTTTCAGAATAACAAACGAGCTAAATGTATTGAAGATACCTGGGCAGGAAGATATAAAAAGATGAAGAAACTGGTACGTTCTTGGAGTCAGAGAGACCTTAGTATTGATAGGAAAATAAATTTCATTACATCTGTTCTTATCAAGCAATTTGTTTGTAATGCAGTCAATCAGATTACCTGAACATAATCTTGGGGAAATAAACAGATGCCTGCAGAAATTTATAAGGCAGAACAAGTATTCAAATAGGAAAGATTTTGAAAAAAATATATAAAAAGAAAGTTATGGAAGGAGACTACAAAGAAGAAGGTTGAATAAAAATGATAAATATGATCACTGTTTCTATTTACAATGGACAGGTAAATTATTTAACTCGTACAACGAAAACTGATGCTGCATTCCTAAATGCTACTTTGAAAGCATAGCCAATGGTTTAGGCTTTTTGAATGAATAGTCGTCCAGATAATGTGAAATTACTCAATAGTACATCACCAACATATGTCTAAAACAAGAGCCATTGAAGGAGGGCGTGTGGCACACTTGAAAGAAAAAGTTCTCCATGTACCTTACATGGAACTTAAGTTCCCCTTCCCCCTCCCCCCCCCCCCCCCAAAAAAAAAGAAAACCAGTAAACTCCGTTTGTTTACTGCAAAAGATAGGAATAAACGTGGTAGTAAAGCACGAGATTCCAGGCAAACACAAGGACGACTGATACTACAATGACAAACGAATTAGTAATGCAATTCATTCACAAATCAGTTCACATGCTCACAAACTTAATGTTAAGATGTAAAAAATGCTACTTTAAACCTTTGACTCCTGCACCTTATCTACCAATTGCAAAAGCTTAACCTTTGATTCTCTCACCCCATCCATCAGATTCCTGCAGGAAGCTGATGGATAGGGTGAGGGAATCAAAGGGTTCGTTGTTTTTTTCTTTGCTAGCATGGTTGACAATGCAGGATGCTGGTGGACATGATGCGGGAGTGAAACGGTTAAAGATATCTTCTTGTTTCTCGATATGTTCTTGTTCTCTTCTTTCATACCTCAGACGCAGAAGACATGGAGGAAAGAATGCAGAAACATCACCATCACCTGAAGGTGCATACGGTCCTGAAGACATGGGCATCAACCCTTCACGCCGGAGTCTCAACGACTACCACGACACAGGCTTTACAGACAACGACAACAACACCAGAACACCTCCACTGATCACTGAAGACCACGGCGCAAAAGACGGTGTCCCAATCTCCACCGCTAAAGCTCTCCAGTCCGGCCAACGTGAAGAATTCTCCTCGGCACCGATTTCTGATTTTAACGGCAGGAACCAGCCAGAGGGCAAAGATGACGGAAACCTGACAGGACAGAACGTGTACTTCATCCTGGAACCTCAGCCGGACAATCAGGAAGAGCGTGATGTTTTCGTTCTGACTGACGTAAAGGGCGGTAACTTGCTTCAAGACGGACTCCCGAATGAGACGGCACATGATGATGGTGGCGTTAAACCAACGAGAGACAGCGACACGCTAACGATGCGAACGAATCACAGCATTTCCCCTCCAGCTGATGCACGAGATACAGTTGACTCTGCCCGGAGCAGTTACCATTACTACTCTGAAATAAAAGAATTTGACGAACCCCTTGCTGCTGGTGAAAATGGACGTGTGGGTCACAAACAAACACGAAGACCGGTAAGTTACGGAACGTATGAAGACGTGGACGTTCAGTATGACGACTGTGTCAGTATGAAATCCACTCCCAGACTGAATTCATCCAGACAGTCACCTGGGGGAAGCCTTCATCAAATGAAGATGGCATCACCACCATCATCCCTGCCAACACCTGCTGAAGAAGATGCTGAAGACGACGAACTGATTATGCTGGACAACATATTGTACGAATTTTCAGACAACGTCTTTGGAAGTGACAGACAAACAAACGACTCTGTGAAAGACGAATACGACGATGACGATGAACTGGTGATGATAGATAACGTTTATTACGAATCCTCAGAACCATTGCAGCAAGTCAGTTCACACCACCGTGAAAATGCAACACACAGTGCCAACCATTCCAGACACACTGCTGATGACCAAGATTTCATGATTGTCAACGAACTGTACGAGTCATCATCAGGCTTGGGTTTGGACGACAAAAGGAAGAACGACCAGCGAAGAAACGATGGTGAGAAGAAATCAAGCAGGAATGAGGACCATATTGACGACAGTGAGGAAAGAAGAAATGTGTGATGATTGATAATGTTGTGTACCGGTCATCGTCTGCTTTAGACGTGGATAAAATGCATAGTCCTGAAAAAGAATAGCAGAGTCTGACAGTAAACGATGACTGATATGATGTTTACATTTACATTTTCGCTGCTTATTTGTCCTATCAATTTGACAACCAACTAACCAACCAACCAACCCAACCACCAACCAACCAACTAACCAAACAAACAAGCCAGCCAGCCAGCCACCAACCAACCTAGCCAACCCAACCAACCAAGCCAACCAACCACACCAACAACCAACACCAAACACACACACACACACACACACACACAACACACACACACCACACACACACACACAACAACACTCACGCACACACACATACACACACACACATACACACACTCACACCAGTTCCATGTGATTTTGGTATTAGCTTGTCATTTAAATTTATGCCATACATGTTGTAAATATTTGAAATTGTGTAATAACCCCCCCCCCCCCCACACACACACAAACACATACATACACACACTTACACACCAGTTCCATGTGATTTTGTTATTGGCTTGTCATTTGAATTTATGCCATACATGTTGTAAATATTTGAAATTGTGTAATAACACACACATACACACACACACACACACACACACACATACACTCGCGGCGCACACACACATACACACACACATACCCCCCCCCCCCCCCCCGTCTAATATCACCCATAGTGAAAAGACGTTAAATCAAGGAACGAACACACACACACACACACACACACACACACACACACACACACACACACACACACACACACACACACACACACACACACACACACCAGTTCCATGTGATTTTGATATTAGCTTGTCCTTTAAATTTATGTCATACATGTTGTAAATATTTGAAATTGTGTAATAACTGTTATATTGACGTAGAGATCTGACAGATACTAAGAAAGAGAGAGAGAGAAGAGAGAGAGAGAGAGAGAGAGAGAGAGAGAGAGAGAGAGAGAGAGAGAGAGAGAGAGAGAGAGAGAGAGAGAGAGAGAGAGAGAGAGAGAGAGAGAGGAGAGAGAACAGAACTGAAAAGTCTGTTGGTATTAAAGTTAACAGCATTAATATTTGTCTCTATGTTTCTCTCTGTCTTTGTCTCTGTATATCTCTCTCCCTCTCTCTCTCCCTCCCTCTCTCTTTCGCTCTTCTCTCTTTTGTCTCTCTTTCTTTCTCCCTCTCTCTCTCCGATATTTATGCGCAGGTAATCCTAATTTGTTGTCTCTTCTATCATCTGTTCTTCTGTCGTTTTTCTGTTCTGTTTGTCTCTGTCTGTCTGTCTGTCTGTCTCTCTCTCTCTTTCGTCATGGACACCTGATTTCTAACATCGGGAATAGAAAGGGACAGCGTAGCAGTTACAACTCTAGAAAGCTGAAGGTTACAACGACCAGGTACAGCAACCAAACAGGTGGACGACCAGTGTTATGCCTTGTCTTCAACATACTGCCCGAGTCCATCAGTTTTTAGTAGATACCTGTCCCTCTTAAGGACAGGGAAGGTGGGAAATACCCCCTTACCTACCCCCCCCCCAAAAAAAAAACAAAAAAAACAAAAGACGCTTGAATCTAACAACTTGCTCTGTAATGACCACTCAGGCGATGAAAAGACCTGTAGTAGTAAGAAACTCTGGGGAGAGCCGGACAGCAGAAGGTCCTCAGATGACAAACCCTGTCAGCAAGTGTTTCCGCCCTTAACTCCTGACATTCTTAAGGGGCCGGGCTGCATCCAGGTCATGACTCCTGGATGCCCCTCTGCTGTCATCCAATTTTTACTTTTTGTTTATTTTTTTTTAGAAATCTGTCCTCCTCTGGGAATCGAACCAGCGCATCCAATATAACGTTTGATCCAGATTGGATGCGCTGGTTCATTTTGATGTCATTTTCAGTTTCAGTTTCTTAAGATGACGCCTCCGCGCTCGGTTTGAATTCGATATGTACTAACATCACAGGTGCCATGTTATGGAGAAGATCCAGAATGATCACGGCACAAGCCTTAAGCCTGCACATAAACCCATGAGCTGGCCAGGTCCTGAGGTCCTACCTAGATGGTTCCATAACCCTGAGGTCGTAGGGAGTGAGGTGGCAGAGACCTCAACTTTTCCCAGGGCCAGCACTACATGGGCAGCGCCCATCCCTCTCCCCTGCTTCAAATTCATATTCACATTTAAAACCAGACTTTCTTCAGAAATACAAGAAAGTTAATTAGTCTTCAAAGAGTTGGGACCTGGGAAATCAACCTATCTCTCCAATGTTTTTTTACCAAGGCGGCCGGGCAATGCCCTGCTCTTCACGATTTTCAACTGCTGTGGGATCTCTAGCGTGCGCAGCCAGAAGGCACATGGGCCCGACTGTTTTTGTCCCCTTCCGAAGAACCAGATATTCAGTTCGATTTTCCGGTCAAACAGAGGAGAAAATCGAGGCCTCTACGGGGAGCGAACCCTGAAACTTCGAGTTTACTTATTGGCAGGCGAATGTCTGAACTATTCTGCCACTTCTCCCTTCTCTTGAAATCATTAAGATCTATCATTAACATCTACCCGTTGTTCATATGGATCTCGCCAACGACCTGGACAGCTCTGTTGATAGAGTCATGGACTCAAAATCTCACGTCATGAGTTCAGCCTCAGCCTTACTCCCGGGGATGCCGGGCTCTTTCAGTACAAATAGTATCCCCACCTTCTGGAAATTCTGTACTAGTAATTTCCTCTTTTCTGTCACTATCTTTGTTTCTGTTTTGTTCCCTTGCTTTTTGTCGTCTCTTTCTATCATTTCATGCTTGGCTGGTCCATTCACCTGTATGTGTTCAATAAAGTCTTACGTACTGTCTCTTAATTGATAACTGGGAACACGTATTCAGTGCATTTTTGACACTGAGAAAATGTGATGTGCGGAAGCAGTTTTAGCACTTTGTCAATAAAACTTGGTCATGATAATAAAGCACGTATCTAGTGTGTGTGTGTGTGTGTGTGTGTGTGTGTGTGTGTGTGTGTGTGTGTGTGTGTGTGTGTGTGTGTGTGTGTGTGTGTGTGTGTGTGTGTGTGTGTGTGAGAGAGAGAGAGAGAGAGAGAGAGAGAGAGAGATTGAAAACTGCAGTTTTTCCAGAATACTTTCTTTTAGGCTATTCAGCTTGCTTTAAAAAAAAAAGAGTAATTTGCGGTTGGAATTGTTTATGTCGCCAAAGATTTCATCGATTTGAATAAATCAGTCGAAAGAAAATACGTGGTCTTTTTGTGTGTGTATGTATGTACGTACGAAAATTCATTGAGCGATCGTATCAAAACCGTTGTTAGAAATAATTTATACAATGCAAACTTGCTTTATTCAATTTTGATTTCTTTTTCCGTTTGTCTGTCTTCTTGTCTGCCTGCCGCTTTGTTTGTGTGTGTCTCAATAAAATACACACTAAACACAAACACACGCGCACACGCTAATGAAGATGCTCATGCATTGGCTTGTTCAACGAAAATGTACACGAAAGCCCGTAAGCACTCATTAGCATGCAAAAACACCACATACACAAACACGCACGCACGCACAGACAGACAGACAGACACAGACAGACAGACAGACAGACACACTCACTCACATACACACACACACCAGCATGCACACACACGCACGCGCACACACACACACACACACACACACACACACACACACACACACACATATATATATATATATGAAGTGAAAAGGACAAAAATGCAGACCGTATTTTGTTGTTGTTTTTTTCAACCAAATTAAACCAACCCACAGCATTGGTTATAGCAGGCATCCTTGGCGTATTCCCATTGTAGTCAGGAAGAACTGTGGTCAGCAAATCTGATTAACTTTTCAAAAAAAGCATTTATGAAGTGGATGACACTCAACTGTATAGTCCCACTCTTTTTCATAATATATACTCCTAATCATAATTTAAGGGCCACTTCTTCCTTCCTCTCTAATTTTAAGTTGAAATAATTGACAATGTTTAGAATTGATTCTATGTTTTATTTCATCATTTCCACACCTGTTTTGGAAAAAGAAATTAGCACAATGACCCATTAGTGAACAGCACATGCATTTAAAGGAACATCCCCCCCTTTTCAAAAAACAGAAAGTGTCAGATTTGGCCAATCTGTTTTCAATATCGCGTGTGTCCGCCCCGAGCCTGGATGCATGCTTCACAGCGCCGATGCATCGACCCCACAAGGGTACGGACTGTGTCCTGAGGGATGGCCGCCCACTCGATCTGCAGGATGTCGACCAGCCTGGCCAGGGTGCCCAGTGGGGGGTGGTTGTCCCTGATGCGCCTCCCGAGCACATCCCAGAGGTGTTCAATTGGGTTCAGGTCAGGTGAGCACGCTGGCCAGGCCATACGGACGACTTCATGCTGCTCCAGGAAGTCGGTCACAAGGCGTGCTCGATGCGCAGGTGCATTGTCGTCCTGGAAGATGGCGCCTTGACCAAGGTCCACAAGCGCAGGCAGTGCCACGGCCGCCAGAACCTCGTCCCGGTACCGGACCCCGTTCAGGATGCCGTCAATGGGGAGCAGGGGGGTCCGGGTACCACGGCTCATGCCACCCCACACCATCACCGACCCGCCGCCGTACCGGTTATGCTCTTGGACAGTGGCGTCAGCGAACCTCTCCCCTTGACGTCGCCACACCCGAGCCCGGCCATCGTTAAAGGTCAGGGTGAACCTGGACTCATCCGAAAACAAGACCCGGGCCCACTGTTGCCTTGTCCAGGTCACGTGCTCCCTGGCCCAGGTCATGCGGCGCACTCTGTTGACCTGTGACAGCACGGGTCGGACGGCCGGTCTCCGTGACCTCAAGTTTGCCTCATGTAGCCGTCTTCTCACCGTGCTGCAGCTGATGTTAGCACCTGTGGCGTCCCTCAGCTGACCCCTCAAGGTCACCGCAGTGGATGCCCTTTCCCTCAGGATGGAGAGGGCAAGGTAGCGGTCTTGCTGTCTTGTCGTTACTCTGGGTCGACCCGTGTGACGCCTTTCCTGGACTGCTCCAGTCTCACTGAAGCGCTCCAGCAGTCTCTGGATTGTGGAATGCGACACTTCAAGTCGTCTAGCAACTTCCCGCTGCGCTAGGCCTTCATCAAGCAGAGCGAGGGCTCTCCCCCGCTGCTCATCCGTCATCCGTCGTCTTGCAAGCATGGTTAAAACGAACCAAGAACGGGTCCTTTTTATCCTCGTCTGCGGGCAACTTTGGCTGGAGTAGTGTTCAAAAAGGGCTTGCCTTGCACGTGCAAAGCGAATTTTGTCGCTACCTTGCCTGCGTCGTCAGAGAGACCCTGCTGAAGATTCGACAATTTCGTGCGGAAATTGTCTTCCTTGGGCCGCCCATTGCAAATCGGCAAATCCCCAAACACGTGCCAAAAGGAAACTGCAATGTTGTCTGAGCTCTTATCCATTCAGTTACGGCAACGAATTGGAGAAAAGAATAAGAGAAAATAGGTTATTTCTCCTTTCAAAAATTGACTCAAAAACGTTCCTGGCCCTTAAATAATGACGTGTAGTATATGTATCTGTACAAAAATCAATATCTATTCATTATCTGTTCTTTGAATGCCCTATCTTATTGACAAGCAAATAGAAACAGCAAGTAGGATCCACTCCCATGAACACAGAGAGAGAGAAGAGGAGAGAGAGAGAGAGAGAGAGAGAGAGAGAAAGAGAGAGAGAGAGAGAGAGAGAGAGAGAGAGAGAGAGAGAGAGAGAGAGAGAGAGAGAGAGTGAGAAAGAAAAAATCGATTCTGTAAAAGAAAAGTCGAAACAGTCACTTTGATCACCTGACTTCAGCTTTTATTCAGGTACGAGTTGGCAATTCAGTGATGGTCATTGACTGATTGACTGGTTGTTTGTGCGTACATATACGCTAGCACGTGCATGTTGGTGATTTCTATGGAAGCCATGGGATACCAGCCACTTCATTACACGAACAACAAAATTGCACAAAGCTTTTATTACACACACAGCAGATCGGTATTTTGATGGTCTTTGCATTGTTGTTTGAATCAGAGACGTGGGTGGGTCTTCCTCTCTATGACTGTGTGAAGCAGGTGTGGGCTGCTTTATGCCAGCAAAATTTGCATACTGTGCATACTTAATCAGACTGAGTGAAGTAGGTGTGGGCCACTTTGTGTCAGCAAAATTTGCATACTGTGCATACTTAATCAGACTGAGTGAAGTAGGTGTGGGCCACTTTGTGTCAGCAAAATTTGCATACTGTGCATACTTAATCAGACCGAGTGAAGTAGTTGTGGGCTTCTTTGTGCCAGCAAAATTTGCATACTGTGCATATTTAATGAGACTGAGTGAAGTAGGTGTGGGCTACTTTGTGCCAGCAAAATTTCCGTACTGTGCATACTTAATGAGACTGAGTGAAGTAGTGTGGGCCACTTTGTGCCGGTAAAATTTGCATACTATGCATACTTAACCCTTTGACTCCTGCACCCTATCCACCAACTGCAAAAGCTGAACCCTTTGATTCCCTCACCCTGTTCACCAGCTTCCTGCAGGAAGGTGGTGGATAGGGTGATGGAGTCAAGGGGTTAAGTTTTTGCTTTGCAGGCATGATTGAGAATGCAAGATGCTGGTGGACAGGCTGCGGGAGTCAAAGGGTTAATCGGTAACATAAAAAATGTTAGTTGTTTGCGGATTGTCTTGTTAGATTATATACATGTATGGTAGCAGGAGGATTCCTTCACATGCAGTTTGAAAAAGAGCATTTCCCTCCTGGATCGATCTTCATTTTCCCATGAGGAACCTACCAGTCATCGCCTGATTATACACTCAGTGACCTATTGTCTATATCAACGGAAATCTTATTTTACACTCATAGACCTCCTATTCATACTAACAGAAACCTACTGATTATACGCCCAATATGATATTACTCATATAAACAGAAAGCGGTTGATTATACACTCAGTAACCTCTTTTTTTGCATACACAGAAATCAACCGATTGCATACTCAGTCACCTACCACTTATATACTCAGAAACCTGCTGATCGTACACGCAGCAACCTGCTAGGCCATTCATGCTTACAACAACAACAACAAAAACTTACTGGTATCTACTACTTATATCTATAAACAGAAATATTGTGATGTTACGGCTCAGCAACCGACTATTTATACACACAGAAACTGTCCAAAACTCAGCAGCCTAGTGTTATATAAACAGAAACATGCTGTCTGTACGCCCAGTGACGTACTGTGTAGACGCACAGTCTCCAACTGGAGACGACTAGTGTTCCGTGCATCATTATCTACACAACTTGAGCTGTCTTGCTGGTTCTCCGCCGCCTGGGTGACCGCTGGCGTTTCTCGTCTGACTGAGCTTGGGACGGGCGGGTTTCTGGATCTGTTATAAAACGGGATAGTATTAAAGTATTAAACCTCGTCTGGTCGGTCGGTTGGCAAGTTAGTTGATTGGGTGGGTGAGTGGGTTGTTCAGTGGGTTGGTTGGTTGGTTGGTTGGTTGGTTGGGGGACTGTGGTGTATATGGCTGGTTCTTATTGTTCTTATCGCTGTCTTGATCATCATCATTATCATCCTTATCACCATATCCGCATGGATTTCATGAGGGGGTATTTGACAAGATGCTGCTCGTGGCCTTATATGATAGCACAAGAAAGTGCATAAAACATTTGGTGATAGGAAGAAAGATCACACTATCGGAATGACAAGGTCCTCTGTGCTGTCCCCAACACTGGTAGTCAACTTGAAGGAGATAAGGCTGGATCTAGCATGTGACGGTGTGCTTAAATTTGTATTGGTAAGCTTATGCATTGGGGAGGGAGAAAGGCTGGTCGTGTGTGTGTGTATGTGTGAGAGAGAGAGAGAGAGAGAGAGAGAGACAGAGACAGACAGACAGACAGAGAGAGAGAGAGAGAGAGACAGAGACAGAGAGAGAGAGGGAAAGAGAGAGAGGGAGAGAAAAAGAGAGAGAGGAAGACAGAGAGTGAGTGAGTGAGTGAGTGAGAGAGAGTGAGAGAGAGAGTGAGATAGAGAGAGAGAGAGAGAGAGAGAGGGAATGGGGGATATAGTCTGACTTGGAACACACACACACACACACACACACACACACACACACACACACACACACACACACACACACACACACACACACACACACACACACACACACACACACACACACATTCATTCAGAGACTGATTGGTTTTTGTTTTTCCGACAATAAATACAATGACACAATGCGACAGATAGCGCGCGGCGCGCGCGCGCGAGAGAGAGAGAGACAGACAGAGAGAGAGAGAGACAGAGATGGGGGGGGGGGGGGGGGCGGAGACAGACAGACCGACAGCCAGCCAGACGAGCAGAAGAGAATTACTGTAGCCTAAGACAGATGTGATAATGAAGACAGTGACGTGATGTTGAAGCTGACTAATGTGGCAATCATGGGCTGAAAAATAATTTGATGACGATGACGATGATGGCGATGACAACAACAGCAACAATAACAACTACAACAGTGATGATAATGACGACGATGACAACAAACGACAAAAGGACGATTATGAAAATGGTGATGATAATGATAAAGACACCGGTGATGATAACAATGATGAAAACAATGACGATGATGACAACAACGCAAGACGGATGCGACAACGACGACAGAAGACGACGACAATGATGATGACAACTCACCGGCGCGTGATAATTCTTGCAAGCTCTGTGCTGGGGTATCGCCCTCATTGTCGTGAGCGGGCATGGGCACTCCCATCCACCCTGCGCGGTAATGCAGATAACAGTGAAGACCCCGTGTGATCAGTATGACTGCCACCAACACCAACCACACTGCGAGCATCGCCACATCATAGGGCTGCCACACTGCATCAACTCTACAAAAGACACACAGAGGAAGACCCCTCCACCAAACCCGGTGCAGATCCAGATGTTCACTTCTCAGATAGTGTCCATAGTCTTTGGCCTTTTTAAGTAATAGAAACTGAGACTGGTAGAAACTGTAGATCTCTAGGCCAAGGCTTACTGTTTTCTTTAGACAGCCGCATGCGTACGATACAGGGTCATTTCTGGTGGAGCCCTTAATTGTCAAATCCCGATGGGAGAAGACTTGGGTCTAATTTATCCCCCAGCTTGCTTCTGACGAAATCTGAATCAAAGCGATATGATTTTAACGTGTACGATGATGTATCTTCAATTTGACGTCACTCTTATAGAGCGATAAGATAGAACAATCAATAAACGCTTGTCTAATTAATCATTTAACTCTTGCATTGTCAGCCATGCTAGCAAAGCAAACACTTTGCCCTTTGAATCCCACACCCTATCTACCAGCTTCCTGCAATAAGCTGGTGGATACGGTGAGGGAGCCAAAGGGTTATTTTTTTTCAGGTAGTGATTAGGGTGTGGGAGACAAAGGGTTAATTAATGAACTGAGATCTGCTCACGTGCAGTGGCACGAACGGGTTGTGTGCTCTGTTCATTATTAATTATTGCTAATTGACAGTGTTGATTAGTCGTCTTAAATTTTGTAATATCTTGTTCCTTGTGTTGCGCTGAATCCACTGATGTAGTTTTTGAGACATTCGTGCTGGTGTTGTCATCTGTGAGAGCCATATTGCGGTGTGGGAGAGTGTGAAGACCGGAGCGATGGAGTAACTGTGTGTGGTGCGGTGCCGCAGTGTTGTGTGCTATTCGCGATTATTGTGTTGTTCCTACACTAACTTTGTTACGATCATTCACGATATAGAATGCAAGTGACAGTTATTTGCCTGAGATCTCTACTTCTGATGGAACCATATTGTTTGTGACTGTATCAAGTGTGTAGGACTATAATTTTTGATATGCGTGGCCGGTAATGTTTATCATTAGCTATTTCAAATCGCCGGCGCAAAAGAGAAAAGCACCGTCGACATCCTCTAGTGACTCGAGCCCCCTTACTCCTAAGTTACAATAAGAGAAAAGAAATTTTCACCAGATTTCTGATTCGTGTGAGGAAGACAACAACGAAGACATGGGGAACCAAACCACATTGGATGATATTATGAAGCGCCTGGACTCATTAGTGAGTAAAGAAGACATTGTACAGTTGAAAGCAGACATAAATAAAATGAGTGATAAAATAACTGATAGAATGGACAGACTGGAAGCGAAATTCTTCGATACTGAAAAAGAAATGGACGATATTAAAAATGTTCTGTCATCAGTTAAGAAAGAAAACTCTGAATTGAAAGATCGCCTGAACCAGCAAGACCAGACTATCTGGAAACTTCAGAGCAACTTGAATGACAAAGAGCAGTATGACAGACTTTGGAACCTCCGGGTTTATAATGTACCTGAAGAAAAAGGAGGAAACTACAGACATGTGTACCAATAAATGCATAAAAACTTTCAGTGACCTAATCGGAGTGACCACCAATGAAAGTGACCTTGAAGTTACGCACCGCACTGGCCCCCCTCAGCCGGGTGGAAGACGCCCCGTCATTGTGCGCTTTCATGCCAGGAAAGTGAAAGACATTATTTTGCAAAATAGGAGAAAATTGAAAAGCAAAGGTGTTTCTGTTGGTGAGGATTTGACCGCCGCCAATTATAAACTACTAAGAGAGACGTACAAACATTCATTTTATTTGGTGTCGTGGTCTTCACAAGGAAAAATTTATGCCAAACTAAAAAACGGAAAGACGATGCAGCTCCATTACGGTGCCAGTGTCGACAAACTTTTTAGAAAAGAAATGCTGGCCGCTATAAACTGACACAACCTACAGTCAGTATAATAAATTTTCTTCCCAGTTGGGTATGCAAGTATGTGCGTGTGTGAGTATGTAATTATTGCTATAATTGTCCATTCTGTTTGCTTTGAAATATATATGAGTTGTGTTAATTGTGTAAATGAGACAATTGATTTTAGTATTTTGCTTCTATACTGTTTTGCGCTTTATACAGGCGATAGATGCTATGCCAGTCTGTTAATGAAACCCAAAACAACCAGACCTGGCAAAGTAGTTATACCAGTTATGCAATCTACACTGCATTCGATCGAATCAGCTTAAATGTTTCATAGGGAACAATAACTTTAAGCCGTCACGTTGCGGGTGTGTGAAGGAGGAGTGAGTGTGTATGTACGTGTGCGTACGTGCATGTATGTGTAGGTGTGTACGTAAGAGTGTGAGTACGTGTGTGTGTGTGTGTGTGAGTGTGAGTGAGTGAATGTGTTTGTGTGTGTGTGTGTGCGTGCGCGTGTGTGTGTGTGCAGGTGTGCGTGTGTGCGCGGGTGTGTGTGTGTGTGTGTGTGTGTGTGTGTGTGTGTGTGTGTGTGTGTGTGTGTGTGTGTGTGTGTGATTGTGTGTAAGGATGTAAGTGTGTGCATGTATGTGTGCATGTGTATGTGTACGTTTGTATGCCTATGTGTCTGTATGCGCTTGTGCGTGTATATGTGCGTGAGTGAGGGTGTATGCATATGTGACTCTGTGTGTGTGTGTGTGTGTGTGTGTGTGTGTGTGTGTGTGTGTGTGTGTGTGTGTGTGTGTGTGTGTGTGTGTGTGTGTGAGCACGTTCGGTGTGTGTGTGCGTGTTAGCACGTTAGGTGTGCGTGCTGGGAGTATGAGAAATTGTACAAATGATAGGCTAACCATAGGCAGGCAAAAAACGTGTGGCCCACAGGTGGATGGACGGGTGCAGGTGGTGTGTAAGACGAAAGTTGAGGTGTGCTTGTGGGCGTGTTGTTTTTGGGTATATGTGCTCGAGATTGTATTAATGTGAGTGGTGTCTAATTATAGAGAAGGGAAGATAGAGGGAATGAAATCGAAAGTACACTAGACACTGGACTGTGATCACTTCTTTTCCCCAACAAACGGCTCATTTCATTAGCGGCTGCTGAGAAGATGATATTCCTTGTTCTTATTGTAAATGTAGTGTTTACGGTGTGTGCTCAGGAGAAGGGGGAGGGGGGGGGGACAGACTTTCCTGTTTTGGAACTACAAGATCAGTCGTATTACACACTTTCTCCACTTTCAACCCCCTCACCCTTCAAAAACAAAACAAAACAAAAGAAAACAAAAAACAAACAAAACAAAACAAAACAAACAAACAAACAAAAAATAAATAAAATAAAATAAAAACAAAAATAAAAAACCTGCTCCTTCCACTCCCGCTCCTGTTTGGTTTCCATCCCCTGATGATAGTTTTGCTGTTTGAACAAATGGGAGTATATGAATAATATCTATGTCTGTTTTTTACAATTATTATTGGACCTCCACGCTAATATTGTGCTGTCACAGGTCAAAGTCTCTTGACTGTGTAATGTAATAGAGAGAGAAAAATATTAAAATGATAGCACCACCACCACCATTACTACTAATGCTATTACAACTATTTCCAATGATAATGACAACAATACTGTTGTTTGATTATTACAATAGATTTGTCATTATAATGTTTATGATGGTTGCGTCGTTTTATGTACGGTACATGAACTGCGTGCACTGTTCTAAAAAGCAGGTTTCCTGATAACTAATCATATTTTTACTTCTTTTTTCTTTTGATTGTGTGCATTGGTATGATGATTTATATACATTATTGTTTCGTCTATTGTGCTGAAATGTGTGTATTCATATGCAAGATTGTGGACAAAAGTTATATTTGTTCATATACATGGCAAAGCAATGTGCGTGCGAGAGAAATGGGGCCGCATACGATTTTTTGGTTGCATGAAAACAGCTGTACACAACAGAGTAATATTTGTAAAAGAGGTCATTGTTTGTATGCAGACAGATATTCAGATGTGTGCATTGCTATCTAAGATGATAGCGTTTATACATAATGATGAGGATATTTGTGTTCAGATTATGACTAGACAAGCATTGTTAGCGATATGTGTAGTCGAGGAACCAGATAGCCATTATATAATTATTTCAATACCCAAGATTGTTTTAATGACTTTTTTTTAACCTTTTGCTATAATGTCTAACATAACAATATCTTCCCTGAATTGTCAGGGATTGGGCTCTTTCCATTCTTCATGTCTTTTAATGCAAATCCCGCTTCCTCCAAGTTTATTTGTCCTTCCAATGAGTTTCTATCTTCGTCGGATAACTTTGGGTGTTCTTTTATTAAATCTTGTATTTCACATGTTTCTAAAGTTCTCCTCGTATATAACTTTTTATAGAATGTATGTACTTCTTGGTTTATCTTTTTAGGTTCATCAATTAGAGCTCCATTTTGATCAATAAGCTTGATCATACTTTTATTTATAAAGTGTCGTTTTTCTAAGTTACAGAAATATTTCGTTATTTTTTCCCCTTCAACAGTCCATTTTGCTCTTGATCTTAGTATAATTCGTGGTTTTTTTCTTTCATTAGCTTTATGTCTGCTTCAGTCCTATTTTCTTTTATTTCTAGTTGTTCAAGTTCCCTAATCAGTGTAGTTTCCTTTTCTGTTGCTTTCTTTTTTCTCATTGTTGCATAAGCTATAGTTTTAGATCGTTTTCATGAGTAAAAAATCAATGAACAATTTATTTGGGACACTGAGATGATTTCCATCAAGGAAACATTATCAAGCGTAGATGTATCATAATGTTCGATAGAATACTCTAATATAACTTCATCTGTCAGGTTGTTTATTTCTTCTACATATTGTTTTTCTTTCAATAAGGAGCAGTTGAACTTCCAAAATGTGTTACGTTTTATATCTTTGCCAAATTTTAGTTTCAGAGTTAACATTGAGTGATCAGATCTATACCCAGGTATGATATCTGTGTCTTCAAAGTTCAACATGAGATTTTCAGACAGAAGAAAAAAGTCTAGTCTACTTTGCTTTAAAGGTGACGTCTTTCGCCAAGTAAAACGTTTAACTTGCAGATTTTGTTCTCTCCAGATATCCGTTAAGTTTAGATGTAGCATAATATCTTCGACTTCTTAATGTATTATACAAGATTGGTGCTACATGCATAGCCAACAGAATCAAGACGATCCTTCCAAACTTAATTTGTGAAGATCAAACAGGCTTTATTGCAAACAGATACATTGGAGACAATATAAGGTTCATTCACGATTTAATTGGTTACTTAGATACCAAAAAACTACCTGGACTACTTACTTTGCCTAGATTTTGAAAAAGCCTTTGATTCCTTGGCCTGGCATTTTCTATTCAAAGTTCCAAAGGCATATGGATTTGGTAAAAATATTTGAAAATGGATAGAAACGTTTCACAAAAACATAAAATCAACAGTTATTGTTAACGGCCAAACTACAAATTGGTTCTCTATAGAAAGAGGCTGTAGACAAGGTGACCCCCTTTCTCCTTATTTGTTTGTATTATATGTAGAGATATTAGCAATCATGATAAGAGAAGATAGTTATGTGAAAGACATTGTGGTGAATAATGAAGAATAATAAAATATCTCAGTTTGCTGATGACACTCAAATAATCAATAATGGAGATAAACTATCTTTTGAGAAATCTATACACCTTGTTTTAAAATTTGGAAGCGCTTCAGGGCTTTTTATGAATGCTGACAAAATGCAGGCAGTATGGTTAGGGAATAAAAAGGGATGAAATATCAGATATATGCAGCATCTAAACATATACTGGAATCCCAAAAGATTAAAAATTTTAGGTGTTTGGTTTACAAATGACTTAAACAGATGTGAAGAAATAAATTATTCAGAAAAAATGTCGGAAGTGAGAGCTCTGTTTAACGTCTGGGTGAAAAGAAGTATAACACCTCTAGTAAGGGTAGCGGTATTAAAATCTCTTATCTTATCCAAACTAATTCACCTGTGGATTCTGCTCCCAGATCCACCTGATGAATTTGTAAAAAATCTTCAGAATATCGGTTTTTCTTTTATCTGGCAAGGCAAACGTGACAAAATCAAAAGAAAAACAACTCAAAAACGCATACAAAATGGAGGTTTGAATATGCCAGATATTGAGAAATTTATCACAGCCTTAAAACTATCCTGGTTGAGAAAGTTTAAAACGACAGAACACAAATGGAAAAATATTTCTAGTGAAGTCTATCCTTTTCTAAATGAAATAGAAAAATATGGTTCTAGCTATGGATTACACCAAGCTAATGATAATGTATTCTGGAAACACATTTTTAAAGCATATAACAATTTCTGCAGAAGTATGAAATTTGTGTCACTGACAGATTTACTTTCAGAACCGATTCTATTCCATCATCATCAGCAGGTACCCTGCCGCATGGCGTTGGCGACTATGGACTTATAATAATAATAATAATATATTTTATTTATATAGCGCAAAATCTTGACAAAATCAAATCAAAATCATCTCTATCTCTCGTTGCCCCCAGCATCTCCCCCACCCTCCTCATCCCCAGCCACTCAGCAAGTCCGTCCAGCATTCTCTCCCTGGGTCTACCTGGTGCTCTCTTTCCCTCCAGCTTCCCGGTTGTGACCAGGTGCTCCAAATC
This sequence comes from Monoplex corrugatus, assembly GCA_030674185.1. NCBI lineage: Eukaryota > Metazoa > Mollusca > Gastropoda > Littorinimorpha > Ranellidae > Monoplex > Monoplex corrugatus. Next base: position 60,543,619 of record JAPXFY010000017.1, read on the forward strand.
CCCCTTCCTCATAAAATGGCCTATAAATGTTGCTTGTCTTTTCCTAATCTTCCTTATGAGTGATCTACTTGTGTCTGCCTCCATCAAGACTGTCTCGTTTGTTTTCTTTGCTGTCCATGGAACTCTCAACATTCTTCTGAGAAACCACATCTCGGCTGCCTCGATCCTGCTCTGGCTTTGCTTGCTGACTGTCCACGCCTCGCATCCGTACAACAGTATTATTATTATTATTATTATTATGAACATTTAGTACGCCTAATCAAATTAATGCCCTAGGCGTTTACAATGGCAAAACATATAACCAGAATCACAAGCACACACACACACGCCCACAGAAGCACCCACACACACACAAACACACACACACACACACAAACACACACACAGCATGACATGCAAATACAATGACACATTGACACTAAGACACTATAATGTCACCATTACATTACATGGGGGGAAGGGGGCAGAGATTACCAGTTTTGGGAAACAGGTGAGTTTTGAGGGAGCGTTTGAATGTGGACAGAGAGGGTGAGTATCTAAGAGAGCGAGGTAACTGATTCCAGATGGTTGGAGCTTGATAGGAAAAAGAACGCTGCCCAAACCTTTTAGTGCGGACTATGGGGATACTATAGAGACGGGTATCAGATGAGGACCGCAAAGCTCGAGATGGCGTGTAGAGATGTAACAGATGGGTGAGATACTCAGGACAGGAAGACTCAATAGATTTGAAGCAGAGGCAGGCAATCTTGTAGGATATTCTTTGCTGAACAGGGAGCCAGTGGAGAGAACAGAGCAATGGCGTAACATGGTTAAATTTTGAAGAGCGGAAGATGAGACGGGCAGCATGATTTTGAACTTTCTGAAGTTTGTTAATGAGATGAGAGGGGGAACCAGAAAAAAGAGCATTACAGTAATCGAGACGGGATAGAACAAATGCACAGACAAGAGCCTTTGTCGTGTCTTCTGAGAGGAGGTGGCGGATAGAAGCAATTCGGCGGAGTTCAAGAAAACAAGTCCGACAGACGTTGCTCACATGCTGGTGGAAGGACAGGGTTTGATCAAGAGTTACACCAAGGTTACGGGCAAAATGGGAGAGAGGGATAGGTGAGTCAACAAGTGTGACAGAGGTTGGAAGAGAGGGGTGATTTTGGAGTTTGGGTGGGGTGATCAAGATCAATTCGGATTTCTCTTCATTTAATTTCAGTTTGTTTTCAGTCATCCAATCCTTCAGGTCAGCTACACAAGATTGGGTTTTCTGGATCATGATGGGAAGGTCAGGGAGAGGCCCAGAGACATACAGCTGATTGTCATCAGTATTGGTTCTATATAACATTCAAGGACTCTCTTTCTGATGTTAATTGATAGGCATTTGTTGGTAAGAATGCTTGTCATCTTCTTGAATGCTGTTTTGGCTTGGCCGATTCTGCCAGCTATTTCCGATGTGCATCTGCCGTTTGATGAAATGACCGTTCCCAGGTATTTGAACTTATTAACCTGTGTCAAGCTTTTGCCATTTGTTGTTATTTTGCATGAGGGGATTTCATGTTTTTTACTGATCACCATGACTTCAGTCTTCCTGTATATTTAATGAAAAAAATTAAAATCGGAAACGATGTAATAAAATCTGTTGATTGGATTGAAAGGGGCGTTTATTGCATTGCACATTTTTTAAATGATAACGGATCATTTATGACACATGATGACTTTAATAGAAAATACAATATGAATGTGAATTTTGTTTTTTATAACGGATGCAGAGCATCGATTAATTTAAGAAATACATAAAAGAAACAATACTGAACATACCAAGTGGCTGTGCATGTGATATCCCTGCTGCACTGAAAACAATTCACGGCCATACTATGATATTTTGACAAAAGATGACACACTTCCAAATTCCTGTTCTAAATGGTCAGAAAAACTGGGAACAAACGTCCCATGGAAAAAAGGTTTATGAAAATTCACAAAATACAAGAATGTAAACTAAAATGGTTTCAAATACGCATTGTGCATAGAATTCTAGGAACTAATATCATTTTGAGAGAAATGGGACTTGTAGATAGCTTCCACTGTGACTTGCTTGGAAACGAAAGACAGCACTGATCACATATTTTGGAAGTGTCCACATGTCAACAGATTCTGGGAAAGGATAGGAGATGTGTTGAGGTCAAGTTGCGCGACATGTGCAAACGTAAGATTAACTGAAAACTTAATTTTATTTGGCGCTGACGAAAACATGCTCACAGATCCAATACTTGACCTAATAATCATCTTAGGAAAAATGTATATTTACAAAAGTAAACTCGAAAAAAATCTACCAAACACCATTTCTTTTACTAGATATCTTACCAAAAAATATCAAATAGAAGAATATAATGCAAAACTGGGCTGGAATTCACACACTTTTCATTAAAAATGGTTTCTATATTTGCCCCTGGTGTCGGATGAAGTTTGGTGTGACTTTCAGATGAAGTCTGGTGTGACATTTAGCTTCTTTATGAGATGTATGTGTGATTTCTGTATGACCTGCCTGTTTGTATTTGAATGTTCGTCTTACAATAATTGTAAATGACTGTAAATTCATGCACATAGAACCTTTATTGAAAAAAAAGGGTTAATTAATCAGAGAAACAAGGACAAGAACAAGAGCAAAAACAAGGACAACAACAACAACAATAATAACAATAACAATGTTTGTATGTCACCAGTCTCCAAACAATACAG
>JAPXFY010000017.1:60548842-60586342 GCA_030674185.1 Monoplex corrugatus
AGGGACCTGAAACGAAAGTGTCTGAAACTGAGCGCAAGGTGAGAGTGGGCCTATAAATACTGATGTTATCGCAAAGATATGATGGAGCAGATTGGTGAATAGATTTGTAACACAAGGTATCCAGCTTATGGTCAGTTTTTTTAAGACAGGCAACCAGTGAAGAGAGCGAAGGAGAGGACTGATATGATCAAACTTTTTCTTATGAGGACAAGGCGAGCAACTCTGTTTTGTATACGTTGCAGACACATTGGAGAATGAAGTTGGATAGTCCAGTAAGGAGAGCCTTGCAGTGATCAAGACGAGACCAAATGAGAGTTCAAGCTTAGATGCAGCCTCAGTTGAAAGATATCTTCGAATGTAACCAATGCGCCGAATCTGATAGTAGCATGATTTGCAGGTCAAGGTCAGAAACTTCTGCATAGAAAGAGTATTGTCCAAGGTCACACCCAAGTTCTTGACAGAATCAGAGAGAGGGATGATGTTGTCACCTAGCTGGATAGTATTCAGTGTGATAGAGGCAAGTCATAGCTACGACTTTATCACCGTCAAATCAGTCGTCCTCCATTGTCTCTCTGTCCATCGTCTGTTGATTCGGGGGGTGTGGCGTCAGGTGGGGGTGGGAGGCTCTGACGTCATCACCATCCGGGCAACAGAGGGACGATATCTGATACTTGGGGTATGCTGATCTAGGATGTTACAGAAACTTTTTTTGTAGGAGTCAACAAGTTCCTGAAGTTGAAGGCATGTAGTTTTACGTAACTGTGTATGTATCTCTCTTTCTATTTGATTTGCTCTGTCTATCTATGTGCCTATGAATGCACTGCTTATATATATTTAAATTTTTGTAAACTGCACTTTGAATCCTGTGGGTAGAGTCTCACTACCCAAAGAACATGTATTATTATTCGTATATTCTCATCACTATAATTGTCACTATTAGCGTCATCACCACCATTATTATTATCATTGTTATGTTTATTACTATCATCATCATCATCATGGTCGTCGTCGTCGTCATCATCATCGTCGTCGTCGTCATCATCATCAACATCATCATCATCATCATTACTATTACTATTGTAATTATTTATTATTATTATCATCATTATCATTCTGTTAATCGTTAATACCGTTATCATTATCGTCGTCACTATTATCTATATTATAAAAAGAATTCTTACCAATGTCTATTGAAAGTCTTTTATCAGAAAGAATTTAGTTAAACTGGGTATTAATCAGTATTTTCAAATCATCATAATCACCATTAATAATAATAATGATAATAATAATAATAATTATTATTATTGTTGTTATTATTATTACTATCATCATTATTATTATTATTGTCATTATCATTGTTATTATTATATTGTTATTATTGTCATTACTATTATTATCATCATCATTATATCATTGTTATCATGTTATTATTATCATTGCTGTTGTTGTTTGTCGTCGTCGTCGTAGTAGTAGTTAGTAGTAGTAGTAGTAGTAGTAGTAGTAGAAGTAGTAGTAGTAGCAGCAGCAGCAGCAGCAGTTGCAGTACTAGTAGTACTAGTAGTATCATGATTATTATTATGTTTTATTTTATCATTGTTCTCGTTGTTGTTTCAGCTAACTCCGCCATGATGAAAACATTGGGTGGACCTGTGCTTTTGTTCTGCTTTGTGATTCTCTGTATGGGCATTGTGGAGGCACCAGGTAAATTGTTTAGTTGTTCCAGAGAGGTTGTTTATGCATGAATGATTTTGAGTGAGAGGTGGTCGAGTGATTGAGACACTAGCTTTTGAAATGAGATACCTCAGGTTTGATACCATATTGGGGCAAGGATTTGCTCCTCTCTCCACCAAGACCATGGGTTGCGATTACTGTGCTAGTCTTTCAGATAAAATAATAGACAATAGACCGATGAGAAAGTAAGCCGAATAATACGGCCACGTTCAAAATAGAATCCAAACAAGGATATATCATTATTGTTTTGAAAATAGTGATCATAAAATAACATCGAAATACTCACATTTTGATTTAGGAAACAAACAAACGAACGAACAAACAAACAAACAAACAAACAAACAAACAAACAAACAAACAAACAAACAAATAACCAACCAACCAACCAACCAACCAACCACCCACCAACCACCCACCCACAACCAAACCCTCAAAACAAGTATTACATTAGGAACAAGTTATTGTGGTTTAGTACATACATTAAGAACAAGTTATTGTGGTTTAGTACATAATTTAAGAACAAGTTATTGTGGTTTAGTACATACATGAAGAACAAGTTATTGTGGTTTAGTACACACATTAAGAACAAGTTATCGTGGTTTAGTATAAACATCAAGAACAAGTTATTGTGGTTTAGTACATACATTAAGAACAAGTTGTGGTTTGGTGTATACATTAAGAACAAGTTATTATGGTTTAATATATGAATTAAGAACGAGCTATTGGGTTTTAACGTATCAGGCTGACGCCAAAAATGCGAGGAATTGGGGGTTTGGCCATCCTTGGCCTGCTCATGTCAAAATCTGAGAGTGCAGAGAAACAAATTTAAATGAAGACGAAGATAAACGTTAGCCTGAAATCTCACAAGACGGGGCCCATTTTCTCTACTGCCCATCTCATGGGATGCCGGCTTCTGGAGATCATGGACGAAAGAAAGACAAGGCAAGGGATGCCGGGGTCTCTTTCAGTATAAATAGTATCCCCACCTTCTGGAAGTACTGTGCTAGAAATTTCCTCTTTTCTGTCACTGTCTTTGTTTCTGTCTTCTTCCTTTTGCTTTCTGACATTTCTTCCTATCATTTTCTGCCTTGCTGGTCCATTCACCTGTATGTGTTCGATAAAGTCTTACGTACTTTTTCTTAGGATTGATGATTGGATACATGTATCAAATGCATTTTTGGCTCTAGGGAGGTGAGATACGCGGAAGCAATTTTAGGTAATAGTGTCCTTAGTTATGTTTAAATTTGTAATAAGGTATGTTTTTTAAATCTCCTGTGCGATAAATTGGACGGAATGGTCAACGACAGAGGCATGCCCTTAGATTACGTGCGCAAATACATTGATATGTGCACTTAATTTTCTTTTTTTTTCCTGTTGAAGTTTTGTATGTTTTGAAGCTGTGTTATAGCCCTGGTATGGCTCTACGCAGTCGGCTGGGCTTTAAACAACAATAACAACAACAAGAAGTTCTAAGGCGTCTTCAAATTTCTTATAGGCCCGGCATCCGATCCGGCGGATCGGTTGAGAAGGACTAGTTCACAGATTTTCATCCCCTCGTGCGCGCTGTGCTCGTGTTATTGCAGATACTGTAAGGATTCCACTCGTGTTCACACATGCACATGGCTAGGCCGTACAGTCATAGTTAAGTCAAGCTGAAACTGACAGTGATATGCCTGCAGCCCTTTTGCAGCTCCAGAAAAGTGCCACAAACCTAAACATTTCTTTTTTAGATCCATAGTGCCAGGCGGGACGCGTGCGCGCCAGACACTAGCTCCACCCATCATAGGTCAAATCTGCCCTGATTTGAAATGTTTCTGTCGATTTGCCATAACATTTTCCATTAATGCCACACTATATTTAACAAAGTATCAGGAGGTAATAATGGCTACCATTCTACAAAATATGAAGTTGTGTTGTTGCTTCTGCATCGAACTACTTGAGAAAACGTTGGAGAGATGTGATGCCTGCTGTTACAAGGGTTAGGAATGAGGCGGACATCTGGGGCACACGGCGCTTTATGTAGTCCTGCCGTGGCTTTAAAAGGATGCACCACGTACAAGACATGCCAGAGCCCTGCCATGTTCAAGGAGGGCTACATCTTCCAGTTCTGTCATCATTCCCTGCCGCATGGCATTGGCGATCATGGTCCTCCATATGCATATATGCCTTGTTGCCGCAAGCACATCTTCCACCCTCTGTGTCCTCAGCCGCCCTGCAAGTACGTCCAGTATTTTCTCCCTGGGTCTACCTGGTGCTCTCTTTCCCTCCAACTTCCCTGTTGTGATCAGGTGCTCTAATTTCCCTTTCCTCATGAAATGGCCTATAAATGTTGCCTGTCTTTTCCTAATCTTCCTTATGAATGATCTTCTTGTGTCTGTCTCCATCAAGACTGTCTCATTTGTTTTCTTTGCTGTCCATGGAGCTCTCAACATTCTTCTTAGATATGATTCAAGTTTTACGTCAGCGCTCTTCAGGTGATATGTCCGACGGAGATAATTATTTCAGAGAAGTAGGAGAAGAGGATAACGAAACCTGATATACTCATTTCAGTTTTTAAATAAAGTTTCAGTTTCTCAAGATGACGTCTCCGCGCTCGGAATGAATTCCATGTGCACTAACGTCACAGGTGCCACGTGCTTGGTGATCATGGCACAAGCCTTAAGCCTACACATAAACCCATGAGCTGGCCAGGTCCTGAGGACCTACGGAGATTATGTTTTTACCTAGTCTATATTTTGTACCGGTATTGTGTCAGCCTACTACTTGAATAATCTTGGTTACATGTAAATGACATGTGTATGTGTGTATCTTACCTTCAAAAAGGGGACATGTATATAAAGTAAATAAATAAATAATTAAAGGCCTGACTCACAACACAGTTAGCAATTTTTGGGGGGCTTGAAGGACACTTGGTGGCACCCGTCTCCATTCCAAGTATTATATACACAAGGGTACGTAGTCTACTCACATGCACATACGTATCTAATATTGCATACACAATGACATATAATCACATGCAGACACGTATAAAATTGTAACAACAAATACATTTACCAATGTTGATATAAAATATATCATTTTGAGTACTCGCAGTGCTATTGGCGATGCTGGTTGTGGTATTCATGATGTTTCTCCTCTCATATACATGACAGTTATTGGAACTGACAAAAAACTAAACTAGGACATAATTGTAACAGTAGCAGTATTAGCAGCAGCCAAAAACAGCAGCAGCAGCAGTAGAAGAAAAGAAGAAGAAATGACAGTGTATTCATGTGCGCGCGTATGTATTAATACGAGTGTGTGTGTGTGTGTGTGTGTGTGTGTGTGTGTGTGTGTGTATGTGTGTGTGTGTGTGTGTGTGTGTGTGTGCGCGCGCGCGCTATGCTGTGTGTGTGTGCGCTATCCGTGTGTGGGTTTGTGTGTGTGTATGTGTGTGCTATGCTCTGTGTGTGTGTGTGTGTGTACGTGTGTGTGTGTGTGCTATGCTCTATGTGTGTGTGTGCATGCGTACGCATTCGCGCGTGTGTGTTTTGTAAATGTATATGTGTGTATGTGCGTGCTGTGTGTGTGTGCATAGTATGTGTGTGTGTGGTGCGCGTCTTTGTGTGTATGTGTATGTGTGTGTGTTGTGTATGTATGTATATGTGTGTGTGTGTGTGAGAGAGAGAGAGAGAGAAAGACAGAGAGAGAGAGAGAGAGAGAGAGAGAGAGAGAGAGAGAGAGAGAGGTCTGAATGTGTGTGTGCATATGTGTTGCATGTTTGTGGTGTGTGCGTGCGCGTGCGTGTGTGTGTGTATGTTACGTTTCTATTTTTGTCTCTGTCTTTGTCTGTCTGTCTCTCTATCTACCTACCTACGTATCCATCCATCTATCTATCTATCTATCTATCTATCTATCTATCTATCTATCTATCTATCTATCTATCTATCTATCTGTCTATCTATCTATCTATCTATCTGTCTATCTATCTATCTGTCTATCTATCATCTATCTATCTATCTATCTATCTATATCTATCTATCTATCTATCTATCTGTCTTCTGTCTATCTATCTGTCTATCTAGCCATCTACTACTTACCTACTACCTATTACTACCTACCTACCTACCTATTACCTACCTACCTACCTACTACCATCTATCCTACTACTTCTACTACTACCTACATACCTATCTACTACTTTCTGTCTATCTACGTACCTACTATTACCTACTACCACCTATCTATCTATCTATCTATCTGTCTATCTATCTGTCTGTTTATCTGCCTATCTCTTTGTGTGTTTCAGATTTGCTCAAGATCGCAAAACTGTGTTCCAATATCGACACAGTGTCTACCGTAAAGCTTTCGTGCCCAGTCAACACCTCTTATCACGTCCTCGTCAAAACAGTCTCAATATACCCCGTCAGTAATTGTTCCAACGGTTTCCCGAATCAAAGCAGTGCGCTCACCAGTACCAGCTCTTCAAGTTCTCCCCTTTGGCTCCAGTGTGCAGAGGTATAAAGCGTACTCGTCACATGACTGGACCGTGTTTTGAGAGCATCCAAGTACCGAGCGGTCAACAGCTAACAGACGTTAAGTTTGCAGCAACGAGCTACGAGTGCATAGACAGTAAGTCCTTTCTCTGTACTTTTTTGTGTCACGTCCACAGTTATTTATTTTATTTTAATTTTATTTCTTTTAATTGTAAGATGGGAGATTGCTCCATTTTGATCACAGAGAACATGTGTCTGTCTGTCTGTCTGTCTCTCTCTCTGTCTCTCTGTCTGCCTTGTTTTGATCAAAGAGAAGATCTCTCTGTCTGTCTGTCTCTCTCTTTCTCTCTGTGTCTGCTTTGTTTTGATCAAAGAGAAGATCTCTGTCTCTCTGTCTGTCTGTCTCTCTGTCTCTCTCTCTCTGTGCTTTGTTTCGATCAAAGAGAAGATCTCTATCTCTCTCTGTGTCTGCTTTGTTTTGATCAAAGAGAAGATCTCTGTCTCTGTCTCTCTCTGTCTCTCTGTCTCTCTGTCTGTCTGTCTCTCTCTCTCTGTCTGCTTTCTTTTTGATCAAAGAGAACATCTCTGTCTGTCTGTCTGTCTGTGTGTCTCACTCTCTGCTTTGTTTTGATCAAAGAGAAGATCTCTCTCTCTCTGTCTCTGTCTGTCTGTCTTTTCTGTCTGTTTCCGTGCTTTGTTTTGATCAAAGAGAAGATCGCTGTATCTCTGTCTCTGTCTCTATGTCTCTGTCTCTCTTTCTCTCTCTCTCTCTGCTTTGTTTTGATCAAAGAGAATATCTCTGTCTCTGTCGCTCTCTCTCTCTCTCCCTCTCTCTCTCTCTCTGTCTCTGTCTGTCTGTCTGTCTCTGTGCTTTGTTTTGATCAAAGAGAAGATCTCTGATTCTCTCTGTGTCTGCTTTGTTTTAATCAAAGAGAAGATCTCTGTCTCTGTCTCTCTTTGTGTCTGCTTTCTTTTTGATCAAAGAGAACACCTCTGTCTTTCTGTCTGTTTGCTTTGTTTTGATCAAAGAGAAGATCTCTGTCTCTGTCTGCTTTGTTTTGATCAAAGAGAAGATCTCTGTCTCTCTGTCTGTCTGTCTCTCTGTGTGTCTGTTTTGTTTTGATCAAAGAGAATATCTCTCTCTCTGTCTCTGTCTGTCTGTCTGTCTTTCTATATATGTATATATATATATATAAATATAAATATATATATATACATATGTGTGTGTGTGTGTGTGTGTGTGTGTGTGTGTGTGTATGTGTGTGTGTGTGTGTGTGTGTGTGTGTGTGTGTGTGTGTGTGTGTGTGTGTGTGTGTGTATACATATATAATATATATCTGCTTTGTTTTGATCGAAGAGAAGATCTTTGTCTCTGTCTCTGTCTGTCTGTCTGTCTGCTTTGTTTTGATCAAAGAGATCTCTCTCTCTGTCTGTCTGTCTGTCTCTCTCTCTGCCTCTCTCTCTCTCTCTCTGTCTGCTTTGTTTTGATCAAAGAGAAGATATATGTCTCTGTCTGTCTGTCTGTCTTTCAGTCTGTCTGTCTGTCTGTCTCTCTGCGCTTTGTTTTGATCAACGAGAAGATCTATGTCTCTCTTTCTCTCTCTCTTTCTCTCTCTCTCTTCCTTTCTCTGTCTCTCTCTGTCTCTGTCTCGTCTCTGTCTCTCTCCTCTCTCTCTCTCTCTCTCTCTCTCTCTCTCTCTCTCTCTTGTGTGTGTGTGTGTGTGAAAACAGAAATTAAAGTATCCTGAAAACGTTTAAGCTGTTTGTCGATGGAAATTTTTCCTATTTTAGCATACACCCAGCCAGGCGAAATGGTATCCCCACCTTCTGGAAATTCTGTGCAAGAAATTTCCTCTTTTCTCTCACTCTCTTTGTTTCCGCCTTGTTCCTTTGCTTTCTGTCATTTCTTCCTATCATTTTCTGCCTTGCTGATCTATTCACCTGCATGTGCTCGATAAAGTCTTACGTACTTTTTCTCAGGATTGATGACTGGATACATGTATCAATTGCTCTTTTGGCTCTAGAGAAATGAGATATGGTGCAGCAATTAAGGCCTGCTTTTTTAAGACGTATTAGTGTTCTTAGTTATGTTTAAATTTGTATTCAGATATGTTTTTAAAATCCCCTGTGTGAGAAATTGGACGGAGTGATCAACGCCAAGGGCACCTCCGTAGATTAGGCTATGTGCGCGAATGTGTTGATATGTGTACTTGATTTCTTTTTTTTTCCAAGTTGAAGTATTATGTATGTTTTGAAGCAGGTCATAGCCCTGATATGGCTCTACGGAATAGACATGGGCTTTAAACAAAATCACAACTGACAAAAAGTTGCTTGTGAGCAACTTTTTTTTCAATGACTGTGTGTTACAGATAAACGGATATACAACCTATGTGACAGTGTGTCAGGACGTGGTACTGGTGACCTCTATCTGGCCTTTCCCTCACTCTTCACCCATCACGCACGTGCGTCCCTCAAAGACTCCACGTGCACATGTGTCCTCACCACTACGGCTGGTACCGTCAGTGCGCAGATTTTATACTTGTCACAAGAAGAAGGATGGAATATAAGCTGCCAGTCCTGCGTTTTCAGCTTTCGTAAAAACCAAGAACACTATCCCGCTGTAAACAAGGCCTTTTTTACCGCCGAGGGGAATTCCACTCATACAAGCCTTCAAATTGACTTTATGCCGACCTCAGAGAACGAACCTGAATTCTGGATCAGGGTTAGAGGTGATTCTGGTAGCGCTTTGTGTTTGATTCTGTATTCAGTCTTAGATTCAAACGGTGGAGTGTAATCTCCTAAATAATAACTATAAACCTGTCATAAAATCCTGTACTGTTCCTCTATTTATGGTGTTGAGCTTAACGGACATAGAAAACCGGGTTCGGGTTTCTCAAAGATTTTTTTTAGCAAGGCAATGATAACAGCGTATCATTTTAGACCCAGAATCAATATGTATACATGTAAAACCAGTCGCCGTGGTGTAGTGGTTAACACAACATACTACTGGCTGGAAGGTTTTGGGTTCAAATCCACATCACTTCCTTCAGTAATCATTGTGGGATTTTTCGGCGCTAACCGGCTCCTACCCAGAGTTGGGCGTGCTATGGGCTTATTGGGAAGACTGGGACCACACAGTCGAGTCTCATCCACTTCAATGGATGCGTCATTGAGGGTGTTGCTCAAATCCACTGACCAGCACCGCAGGTGTCTGTATCTCTCGGGCCTGGTTGACGCCAGGACAATATATGATAGTAAGCGTGGAGTACAGCCCTGTCATGCAGTCTCAATCCCAGATGGAACTCCGTAGCATCATGATTATCATCCTCATCGCCATCTTCATCATCGCACTGTAAAAACTGTGTGTTCCAGCTTCTGTGGCCATTAAGGCGGCGTAGAAAAATGGGATGGAAAAAATAGGGGGGGGGGGGGGGGGATGAGCACGAAGACAACCTCCCTGGCTGCGATGATCCTAAAAAAATATATTCACATGTATGTATGACTACCCTGACTGTGATGATCCTGAAAACATATATGCATACATATGTATGAATACCCTGTGATGATCCTGAAAACATATATGTATACATATGTATGAATACCCTGACTGTGATGATCCTAAAAACATATATGCATACATATGTATGAATACCCTGTGATGATCCTGAAAACATATGTTTATTTTTTCTGCTCCTCTCTCCCCTCTCTGTTTCAACAGGCGTTGAGCTGATTAACCCTTTGACTCCCACACAATGTCCATCAGCATCCTGCACTGTCAACCATGCTGGCAAAGCAAAACAATTAACCCTTTGATTCCCTCACCCTATCCAGGAAGCTGGTGGATAGGGTGAGGGAATCAAAGGGTTAAGTTTGTGCAGTTGTTGGACACGGGGGGGGGGGGAGGGGGCAGGAGTCAAAGGGTTAAGGCCGGTGCGGAGCCTCATCAGGATCACTTGCTGCTCTCTGGAGAGAAAGTAGCAGTCGTATCGTTCTGTCCGTGGTTCAGGTTAATGATCTGATGATGCTTCTCTTCTATCGTTACCTGACACTGTTGCCCAGTTAGCTTTCTTAGGCTCCTCTTTTTGCCGGCTCATCTATTACATCTAGATCATTCTTTTCAAACTCTAGTTTCTAAAATAAGCCAGAACAAGATGGAGGCAGCCGAGATGTGGTTTCAGGAAAGAAAACAAAGGAGACAGTCTTGATGGAGACAGACACAAGAAGATCATTGATAAGGAAGATTAGGAAAAGACAGGCAACATTTATAGGCCATTTTATTAGGAGAGGGGAGTTGGAGCACCTGGTCACAACAGGAAAGCTGGGGGGAAAGAGAGTACCAGGTAGACCCAGGGAAACAATATTGGACGAACTTGCGGAGTGGCTGAAGATAGAGAGGGTGGAAGATGTGCTTGCGGCAAAAAAGGATAGAAACAGTTGGAAGGCCATGATCGCCAGCGCCATATGGCAAGGCACTTGATGATGAACTTCTAAAATGTGGACGTACTGCACATTAGACATAATCCGACTTTTCAATGGAAAGAGAGAGGACTTAAGCTGTTAGACGAGATGACCATATTCCTTTTATGTTGTTACACATTCTGCGTCATTGGTGGGCGTGCGTGCATGATCAATGTTTCCGTGTTTCCATAAGCCAGCCACTGACGTGGCTTGACAGGATCTTTAAATATTTTTTTTCTTTGTATGCGTATATACACAAATGGGGGGGTTAGGCACATCATGTTACCTATATTACTGAATGTAGAGTTAAATCTTCTGGTAATGAATTCATCTGCAGTGATGAGCGTGTGACTGAAAAAATTGACATTTATTTAACTGTTCAATGCAGACACCAGCACCATTAACTTCACATGCAACTCAGAACTACCTGGAGAACAAGCACCAGTACACGCTTGGAATATTAACTTTTCATGTGAGTCCACATGTTTGTTTGTTTGTTTTTGAAGGCGACAGTCACCGTTGCAAGGCTTCTGCACTTTTTCAGTTTAATCTAGTTGGATGTTGTTGTTTTTTCGGGATGTCTTGGTCCACGGGTACTTGGTCCATGGGTATCTGGTCCATGGTACCTGGTTCATGGGTAACTGGTCCATGGGTAACTGGTCCATGGTACCTGGTTCATGGGTAACTGGTCCATGGGTAACTGGTCCATGGGTAACTGGTCCATGATACCTGGTTCATGGGTAACTGGTCCATGAGTAACTGGTCCATGGGTAACTGGTCCATGGGTAACTGGTCCATAGGTACCTGGTTCATCGGTACCTGGTCCATGGGTAACTGGTCTATGGGTATCTGGTTCATAGGTAACTGGTCCATGGGTAACTGGTCCATGGGTACCTGGTTCATGAGTATCTGGTCCATGGGTAACTGGTCCATGAGTATCTGGTCCATGGGTAACTGGTCCATGGGTAACTGGTCCATGGGTAACTGGTCCATGGGTACCTGGTCCATGGGTAACTGGTCCATGGGTACATAAGTTCATGTGACAACTAGTACATCAGTTAATCTGGCAATTACTTCATCAGTATATTTGATAATTAGTACATAAGTTAATCTAGCAATTAGTACATAGTTAATGTGACAATTAATAGTACATAAGTTAATCTGGCAATAGGTACATTGTTAATGTGACAATTAATAGTACATAAGTTAATCTGGCAATAGGTACATTGTTAATGTGACAATTAATAGTACATAAGTTAATCTGGCAATAGGTACATTGTTAATGTGACAATTAATAGTACATAAGTTAATCTGGCAATATATGTAGGTACATTGTTAATGTGACAATTAATAGTACATCAGTTAATCTGGCAATAGGTACATTGTTAATGTGACAATTAATAGTACATCAGTTAATCTGGCAATAGGTACATTGTTAATGTGACAATTAATAGTACATAAGTTAATCTGGCAATACATGTAGGTACATTGTTAATGTGACAATTAATAGTACATCAGTTAATCTGGCAATAGGTACATTGTTAATGTGACAATTAATAGTACATCAGTTAATCTGGCAATAGGTACATTGTTAATGTGACAATTAATAGTACATCAGTTAATCTGGCAATAGGTACATTGTTAATGTGACAATTAATAGTACATCAGTTAATCTGGCAATAGGTACATTGTTAATGTGACAATTACTAGTACATTAATAGTACATAAGTTAATCTGGCAATAGGTACATTGTTAATGTGACAATAGTACATCAGTTAATCTAGCAATTAGTATATAGTTAATGTGACAATTAATAGTACATAAGTTAATCTGGAAATTAGTACATATTTAATGTGACAATTAATAGTAGATCAGTTAATCTGGCAATAGGTACATTGTTAATGTGACAATTAATAGTACATCAGTTAATCTGGCAATTAGTACATCAGTTAGTGTGACAATTAATACAATAGTTAATCTGACAAATTATTACAACAGTCAATCTGGCAATTACTACATCAGATAATCTGACAACAAGCACAGTAGTTTATCTCACAATTAGCACACCAATCAATCTGATAATTAGTATATCACTTAATCTGACGATTAGCACATATTTTAACCTGACCAACAGTACATCAGGTTGTCTCACAATAAGAACACTTTAACTACAGTAAGTACATTAGTTAATCTAGTAAAATGTGTGTATGCGTGTGCATGCGTGTGTACGCCCGCGCACAAGTGTGTGTATGTGTGTGAGATTATCTGTATGTGTGTACGCATGCGCCCATGCGTGCCTACGTGCACGTGTGTATGTGACGTGTGCGTGTTTGTATGCGTATGTGTATGTGTTTGTGTGCGCATGTGTGTAAGTGTGTGTGTTTGTGTGTGTATGTATGTACTTGTATGCGTGTGTGTGTGTGTGTGTGTGTGCATGTGTGCGTTTGTGTACGTGCGTGTTTGTATGCATGTATGTATGTGTGTGCGTGAATATGTTTGTGTGTGGGTGTGTTTGTGTGTACGTGCGTGTGTGCGTGCGTGTTTATGTATGTGTGTGTGTGTTTGTGTGTGTTTGTGTGTGTGTGTTTGTGTGTGTGTGTGTGTGTGTGTGTGGTATGTATGTATGTATGTGTGTGTGTGTGTGTGTGTGTGTGTGTGTGTGTGTGTGTGTGTGTGTGTGTGTGTGTGTGTGTGTGTGTTATTGCAGATGACCCACTACTGCGTATGATGATCATCGTCATGTCATTCGTCGTCTTCGTTGCCTATGCTGTGTGTTTGAAGGTACTGTTGTCTGTGTAATAATTTGATGTCCCTAGTTGATATGTAAGAGGGGTTAGGCAAGGTTGTGTTCTGTCACCAGATTTGTTTTCACTTCACGCCCATCAAGTGAATGAAAACAAATCTGGTGACAGAACACAACCTTGCCTAACCCCTCTTACATATCAACTAGTGAGAACTTACGGGATCTTTTACCTGCATAACTGGACGGACTGGTCAACGCCAGGGGCATCTTCTTATATTACGTGCGCGAATGCATTGATATGTGTACTTAATTTTATTTTCCTTTTTTTTTTGTCCTGTGAGGGATTGTATATGTTTTGAAATGGTTATAGCCCTGATATGGCTCTACGCAGTCGGCTGGGCTTTAAACAAAAGTAACAAATAACAAAATAACCTGCATATTTCATGAACCAGGAAAAAAAAAAACCACGATAAAAGCATAAAAACGCGTATTTGACACAACAAGACAAGACAGGCCCAAATTTTCGGCCCAACTGGCCTTTGTCAAGCGTAAGATCACAAACAAACAAACACCAGATACAAAAATTTGGAGAGAAAGACTGAAACTTCCCTGCTGCTCCGTCCAGTGTGAGAAAAGGAATAAATTAAAATTTGGAGAAAAAGACTGAAACTTCCCTGCTGCTCCGTCCAGTGTGAGAAAGTTTATTCCTTTTCTCACCCTGGACGGAGCAGCAGGGAAGTTTCGGCCTTTTTCTTCAAATTTTTGTATCTGGTGTTTGTTTGTTTGTGATCTAACCTTGACAAAGGCCAGTTGGCCGAAAATTTGCGCCCGTCGTGTCTTTTTGTATTAAAAAGGCGTTCTTATTCTTCTTTTTTTTCGTGTTTTTTTCTGGTTCCTGTTTGCTTGAACGTGGGCAGTCACACTTGTTATGGAGTGTATATTTCATGCTCTCCAGGTCGTAGGTGTTGAGTGTTTGTGGATGAATGGACGGATGTAAGCCTGGGCAGTGTAATATGGAAGACAGGCTGTTGCCCATGCAACTTGTCCCCCCTCTCCACCTCGCTGACAATTCCAAAGGAACAGCAGGGCTGTTACGTTTTGGTGCCAATGCGGCCGCAGGAGCTGCCGGAAAGTGACAAAGTTTGCCATCCAACCGCCTTAGGGGCCCCACACTGGATTTACTGTCAGGGTTTACTCCCTTAGCTAGATGGCCGCGGGTAGCTCTCCAGACCTGGCGCCCTTTGATGGATCTAATTTATTTCCACCAGGGTTTCTAGCCACCCTCCTCACCATCCTCATCTGAGAGGACTGGTGGGGGTGCTGGTTTAGTCGCCAGCAATTCGACCCTGTGACAGGTAGTACTGGGTTCAAGATTACCAGCTCTCAATTCACATATCTTGGGTCCACCATCACTGATAACCTCTCCCTTGACACAGAGATCGACAAGGGGATCGGGAAGGCAGCCACAACACTAGCCTGCCTCACACAAAGGGTGTGGACAAATCCCAAGCTGACCATGAAGACAAAGATGGCTGTATACAACGCCTGTGTACTCAGCACCTTGCTGTACGCCAGCATGTTCATCAGGAGAAAAGGCTCAATACCTTCCACCTGAGAAGCCTACGGCGCATACCCGGCATTTCCTGGCAAGACAAGGTGACCAACACCGAAGTCCTGACCCGTACTAGCCTCCCAACCATGCATACCATGCTAAGACAGCGTCAGCTGCGCTGGTTGGGCCATGTTCGCCGCATGGAAGATGGTCGCATCCCAAAAGACATCCTTTATGGTGAGCTTGCCACAGGGCAGAGAAACATTGGCCGCCCACAGCTGAGATACAAAGACGTTTGCAAGCGTGACATGAAGGCGTTCGCTTGAGATCACTGAGTCCTGGGAGGACCTCGCAGACGACCGCAACAGCTGGAGAACCACTCTCAAGAAACAGCTGCGGATTGGTGAGGACAAACTGTCAGCTGCTGCAGCAGAAAAGCGAGTTCGCAGAAAAGGGATGACAGCCAACAGACCAGCATCAGCATACAAATGCGACCGCTGCGACAGAGACTGCCTCTCTCGCATTGGTCTCTACAGTCACAGGCGACGCTGCTTGGACCAAGCAGACAGCCCATCTAGACATTAGAACGGATGTACTTTGACCATGGTCAGCCATGACCAAGGGAGGCCTACTACTATTTCATGCTCTGCGTGCATATATGCACGAATGGATTTTAGGCACTGGATGGTTTGTACACACATGCTGACCTGGACGTATAGGGACAAAATCTTCGCCTTTTACCTACAAGGCATGAAGTACTCAAGATTCATATTACATCCTCAAGACAACTTGGACACTGGGAAGCGCAAGAGAATTTGTGTTAAAAAAGAGAGCTAGACTAACTCTGACCGTACTGTTTCCTTTCCAATGTCTGAGCGCTCTTTTTCTGTTTTGTTTTATTGGTTTGAAACAGTGCAACCTTATCTGACCTGAACGCGCTAACTGTTAGGACTTAACAGAGAAATGTCCTCCACCCCTGGGTACAATATCAGCGACTCAAGGGAAGACACCGGAACATGACGGTCGACACTGCCAGCCTGAAGTGCAGCCCACAGCCCGCTGCTTTCTGCAGGAAGGAAGAGAGACAACACTAAACACTGTATACATCTGGTGCACTGTTTATGTCGTCCTTTTACACCCTTCACGTCTTGTATTCTGTCTATAACCTATACACTGTTTACACCTTGTACTCTGTTTACATCTTATACACTGTTTACACCTTGTACTCTGTTTACATCTTATACACTGTTTACACCGTGTACTCTGTTTATATCTTATACACTGTTTACACTTTGTACTCTGTTTACATCTTATACACTGTTTACACCTTGTACTCTGTTTACATCTTATACACTGTTTACACCTTGTACTCTGTTTATATCTTATACACTAGTTTACACTTTGTACTCTGTTTACATCTTATACACTTTTACACTTTGTACTCTGTTTACATCTTACTTTACACCTTGTACTCTGTTACATTTATACACTGTTTACACCTTGTACTCTGTTTACATCTTATACACTATTTACACCTTGTACTCTGTTTATATCTTATACACTATTTACACCTTGTACTCGGTTTATATCTTATACACTATTTACACCTTGTACTCTGTTATATCTTATACACTATTTACACCTTGTACTCTGTTTATATCTTATACACTATTTACACCTTGTACTCTGTTTACATCTTATACACTATTTACACCTTGTACTCTGTTTATATCTATACACTATTTACACCTTGTACTCTGTTATATCTTATACACTATTTACACCTTGTACTCTGTTTATATCTTATACACTATTTACACCTTGTCTCTGTATATATCTTATACACTATTTACACCTTGTACTCTGTTATATCTTATACACTATTTACACTTGTACTCTGTATATATCTTATACACTATTTACACCTTGTACTCTGTATATATCTTATACACTATTTACACCTTGTACTCTGTTTATATCTTATACACTATTTACACTTTGTACTCTGTATATATCTTATACACTATTTACACCTTGTACTCTGTTTATATCTTATACACTATTTACACTTGTACTCTGTTTATATCTTATACACTATTTACACCTTGTACTCTGTTTATATCTTATACACTATTTACACCTTGTACTCTGTTTATATCTTATACACTATTTACACCTTGTACTCTGTTTATATCTATACACTATTTACACTTTGTACTCTGTTTATATCTTATACACTATTTACACTTTGTACTCTGTTATTATCTTATACACATTTACACTTGTACTCTGTTTATTTATCACTTTTACTTGTCCTCTTTATTCTTATACACTATTTACACCTTGTACTCCGTTTACACTTACCTTATACACCATTTTACACTGTACTCTGTTCACGCTTGGTACACTGTATACACTGTCACGCTTTGTACACTGTATACACTGTTCACGCTTTGTACACTGTATACACTGTTCATGCTTTGTACACTGTATACACTGTTCACGCTTTGTACACTGTATACACTGTTCATGCTTTGTACACTGTATACACTGTTCACGCTAAGTACACTGTATACACTGTTCATGCTTTGTACACTGTATACACTGTTCACGCTTTGTACACTGTATACACTGTTCATGCTTTGTACACTGTATACACTGTTCACGCTTTGTACACTGTATACACTGTTCATGATTTGTACACTGTATACACTGTTCACGCTTTGTACACTGTATACACTGTTCACGCTGTGTACACTGTATACACTGTTCACGCTTGGTACACTGTATACACTGTCCACGCTTTGTACACTGTATACACTGTTCATGCTTTGTACACTGTATACACTGTTCATGCTTTGTACACTGTATACACTGTTCATGCTCTGTACACTGTATACACTGTCACGCTTTGTACACTGTATACACTGTTCATGCTTTGTACACTGTATACACTGTTCATGCTTTGTACACTGTATACACTGTTCACGCTTTGTACACTGTACACACTGTTCACGCTTTGTACACTGTATACACTGTTCAGCTTTGTACACTGTATACACTGTTCATGCTTTGTACACTGTATACACTGTTCATGCTTTGTACACTGTATACACTGTCCACGCTTTGTACACTGTATACACTGTTCACGCTTGGTACACTGTATACACTGTCCACGCTTTGTACACTGTATACACTGTTCACGCTTTGTACACTGTATACACTGTTCATGCTTTGTACACTGTATACACTGTTCACGCTTTGTACACTGTATACAGTGTTCACGCTTTGTACACTGTCTTGTTTCGGTACCTCTTTTTCAAAGGGAATAAGCAACTAACAGACAAACACGATTCTGCTGCGCTTGTGATGTGCTCATGCAGTTAATAATAAACCCTGTGCTGGGCGTTACAATGCTAAATGACTGAAATTCTGACCTTTCAAATAAGAAAAATGCTCGTCTGCGTATTTGTATGTATGTGTGTGTGTGTGTGTGTGTGTGTGTGTGTGTGTGTGTGTGTGTGTGTGTGTGTGGTGTGTGTGTTTGTTTGTTTGTGTGTGTGTGTGTGTGTGTGTGTGTGTGTTTTCCACAGTCTACCTTGTGTGTGCGTGTATGTGTGCGTACATGCGTGTGTGTGTGTGTGTGTGTGTGTGTGTGTGTGTGTGTGTGTGTGTGTGTGGTGCGTGCGTGCGCATGTTTATTCCACAAGCTACCCTTTTTTTTGTATTACAAAAATACGTATATCTTTATTATTATTATTATTATTAAGGGCATTTAGAGCGCCTAATCTTTCTGGAAAGCCCTAAGCGCTTACAAACTGTACAATACACATTACATCGAACATAGAAACATAGGCCTAATATAATTTTCATCATACATGGCGGACCTCTGTCACTCCATCCCACAAGCACATACACACCGTTAATAATATCAAATATTAGTACCTACTCTCTGGCACACACACACATATCCTCCTCCCACCCCGAGACATATCTATAGGCGCACAGCAATAACATACACAGAAGCACGCTAGCGCGCAGACAGCATAGCTCTTTTAGGTTAATAAATTTCAGAGAGGAAAGAGATGCGTTTTCAAGCCAGATTTAAATGACTGAAGACTTGTTTTGTGCCTCAGCGGGTAGGGAAGTGAATTCCATGAGGAAGGGGCTTGAAAAGAAAAGGATCGCTCACCATATGATTTTGTTCGAAAAGTTGGGATTCGAAATAAGCGGGAATCGGCTGAGGTACGAAGATGACGAGATGGAACGTATAGTTGAAGATATTCAGACAGGTAAGAGGGAATAGAATTGTCGAAGTATCTGAAGCACTGAACAGCAATTTTATGTTGGATCCTTTTCAACACAGGTAACCAATGCAAGTCTTGGAGAAGAGGAGAGACATGCTGAAATTTGGAAGACCGAAATACTAGCCGAGCGGCATGGTTCTGTACTTTCTGAAGTTTGTCAAGGAGCTGTTTTGGGGAACCAGACAGAAGGGAATTACAATAGTCAAGACGAGAAAGAACGAAAGCACAAACTAATATTTTAGTAGCTTCGAGAGTAAGGAGATGACGGATGGAACCTATTCTACGAAGTTCAAGGTAACAGACACGACAGATGTTTGAGACATGCTGCTGAAAGTTAAGAGTGTTGTCGATGGTGACACCTAGATTCTTAACTTTTTGGGAGAGGGTGATGTCTGTCCCATTCAGTGATATGGAAGATGGAATTAAGTCACAGTTGAGAAGTTTTTTAGGAGTAATGAAAATCATTTCAGTTTTGTCTTGGTTTAGTTGTAATTTGTTGCAAGTCATCCAGTCTTTCACGTCGGAAATGCAGGCTTTAGTGGTTTGTACGATGTTGTTTACATTAGAGATGGGACCAGAATTGTAAATTTGATTGTCATCTGAGAAGCTATGATGTGATACAGAATGGCGGAGAATAATATTTGCGAGAGGCTGCGTGTACAAAACAAAGAGAACTGGACCCAGGACGGATCCTTGAGGAACGCCATATCTGAGGGCTGAGGGAGGTGAGGGCAAGCCATTTACAGATACAGTCTGTGTGCGGTCAGAGAGATATGACTGAAACCAGGAGAGAGCGGAGCCAGAAATTCCGTAGCAGTTGTCTGATATCTTGCAGAAACTGCAAATTTCAAACATCTCCAGCATTCTACTGAAAGTCTGGAGATCAGAGTTTGTTCAAGAGGGAGTCATTGCGCACGGACAATTAAATAAATGTACTTCATCCAAATTTGCCAACAGTTATCTTGTTGAGCCTGTGCAAAATCCAGTCCTCTGGCAAGGTCTTAGAATGGTGGTGGTAGGGAAGGAAAGATGGGGAGGGGGGGGGGGAGGGATAACGTATGAGACACTGGCTTTACCAGAATGATTGGATCATTACGATGGGCAATGAATATACCAAGTTTTAGCCGCCAGGTTCCGCCCGTGGGGCTGCCGGGAGCTCTTTCAGTGTGAATAGTATAATAATAATAATAATAATTACAATATTTATATAGCGCAAAATCTTGATAAAATCAAATCCCCACCTTTTGTAAATTCTGTCCTAGAAATGTCCTCTTTTCTGTCACTCTCTTTGTTTCTGCCTTGTTGTTTTGCTTTCTGTCATTTCTTCCTATCATTTTCTGCCTTGCTGGTCCATTCACTTATTATGTGTGTTCGACAAAGTCTTACATACTTTCTTTTAGGACTGATAATTGGGTACATGTACTTAATTGCATTTTTGGCTCTAGGGAAACGAGATATGACTATATAATTTTGGGCAATTTAGGTCCGATTTTATATATGTTTTGGTGTCATTAGTTATCTTTAAATTTGTATTCAGGTATGTTTTTTAACTTCCCTGCGCGATTAATTGAACGGACTGGTCAAAGCCAGGGGCATCTCTTTAGATTATGTACGCAAATGCATTGGTAAGTGCATTTAATTTTCTTTTCCTATTTTTTTTTCTTTTTCTTTTTCCTGTTGATGTATTGTGCATGTTTTGAAGCGGTTATAGCCCTGATATGGCTGTACGCAGTGGCTGGCTTGCTGGTAGAGCTATGGACTCAAGACCTGATATCTTGGGTTCAATCCCAGCCCGCAACATTAAAATCTGGCCTGTTCGCTGCCCAGCTTAACATTTCCATTGTTCTGATGGGGTCAACTTAGAGTTTGACTGGTCCATTCTCCCGTTTCAAGACTTTGCCAACGCACAGTGTTTTGTGCAGGCTCGGGAAATCTGTCAGAAAATTGCAGGCAGACCTTTGGGTGGAGAGCATATGGAGTTGTCCGAGAACGGTGAATCCCTCTTGAAATAATTCCAAGAACTTGGAAATAACTCCAATAACAGGAGCAGTCGGCTGGGCTTTAAACAAAAACAACAATAACAATAAGTCGCCAGGTGGGCTTGAACACGTGACAAAAGATCTTCAGTCCATGGGTGTATCTACAGGGCCACAGCCTGGCCGCCTGGAGCACACGCTGTATAAGTGACAGAATACCACAGCCAGCCCACCTGGAGCACACGCTGTATAAGTGACAGAATACCACAGCCTGGCCGCCTGGAGCACACGCTGTATAAGTGACAGAATACCACAGCTCCCAAAACGTGCTGCTTGTCGCCCTTTGACCCACTCTGTCACCCTCGCCACCCCTATTGACTATCTCTCCCCCCGTCTCTCCCACCCCACTGATACCTCACTCCCCCTCCTCCACACTGTTTCATCCCCGGGCGTCAACACAGGGTACCAGGAACGTGTGAGTCTGTTGACTCAAGCTTTGCGGGCGCATGCTCCACACGGGTAGATAATCCACCCGTTATTCACCCAGACCAGTGTGAACAGCTCATTTGGTTTATCCCTCCTAAATACCCCGTAAATGAACTAACAGTTGAGAAGACACCACGCGACAAGGGAGCTAATTTGCTAAGCAGCAAGGGAGTTAAGATTTTAAAACGAAAAGGGAGCTAATTCGCTAACACAACAGGGAAGTTGATTTGTCACCGAAATCTTGTCGCCTACCTCAAAGAACAGGAACACTGAATTACAGTACTTCGGTTTGGAACTGGGAGATTGTGAAAGAGGGATTCATCGCTCTCGGACGACTGCATATGCGCTGTACCCAAATCTGCCAACAATTTATCTGGCAGACTACTTGGGTCAACGTGACGTATCGGTTATTGTAACACTGCTTCTCTGGCTTGCCGGCTTATTCTATCGCATGCCTCCAGCGTATTCAAAATTCTGTGGCCCGTCTTGCCCTTCGTTAAAAACAAGCATGATCATATCACTCCCCTCACTTCACTTTCTCCACGGCTTGCCTGTTTCTCAAAGAATTTCATACAAAAGCAATAAATTATGTTACAAGTGCATCCATGCTACTGCACCTATGTATCATTGTGACCACCTCCAAAAGCACACCCATGACCTGTCTCTTCGTTCTGCTTCTAATGCTACTTTTTTACAAATTCTTCGATACAGATGCTTTACAGTTCGCCACCACTCTTTTTCTGTGTTTGGTCCATAAAGGAGGAACAAGCTTCCCTTGTTTATATAGTCGACAGTCACATGCTCTGTCTTTCTTTCAAGTCTAATGTAAAGACATACATTTTTGTCCAGCAGTGATTTCCCCCTCTGTGTGCCCATCTTTTCGTCCTGTTCCCCTCCTGTCCTCCCACTTCCGATCTGCATGTGTTTTGTGCTCTTGAAGTTTTGTCATTGCGAGTGAATTGATATGGTAAATGATAAGAGTGCGTGCTTTCATTTGATTTATGCGTCAAGGTTTGGCGCTGCATAAATTTCATTATCATAAACCAGTCGCCGTGGTGTAGTTGTTAACGCAACGGACTACTAATTGGAATGTTGTGGTTTCGAATCCCCATCAGTCCCTTCAGAAATATATCATGTGGGTTTTTTTCGGTTCTAACCGGCTCCTACCCAGAGTTGAGCGTGCTATGGGCTCATTGGGAAGTTTGGGACCACACAGTCGAGTCTCATTCATTTCACGGACGCGTCATTAAAGGTGTTGCTCAAATCTTCTGACCAGCACCGCAGGTGTAAGTATCTCTCGGTCCTGTTTGACGCATGTGTAAATTATGATAGTACGCGTAGAGTACAGCCCTGTCACGCAGTCTCAATCCTAGATGGAACTTCATAGCATCATGATTATCATCCTCAACGACATTATCATCATCGCATCGTAAAAAAAACCAACAACTGTGCCAGCTTCTGTGAACATTAAGATGGCGTAGAAAATGGACGAAAAGGTGAGCACAAAGGTAACCTCCCTGACTGCAATGATCCTAAAAAAATGTCATTGTTATTATCTTCTGTAGCTCATCCATAGGCCAGTAAAACTTCTCCCGCAGGCTGAAGGACGTCGGTTAAAATCTCCCCCCTCAACAGCCTGTACCGCTCATAGTCTTGAAGGATGTATTCTGCTGTCTGGTCAGCTTTTCCAAAGGGGCACCGGGGGAATGGTACGATTCGGAAGCGCTTGTTCATGTGGGGGTTCAATCTGTTCTGCTCAGTCCACTTTGTTGTTGTTCTGTTATTGTTGTTGTGTTTGTCATTGTTGCCATACATAACTAAACCAAAGGCTTTTTCAACGAGTTTTTTTGTTGTACGCAAATCGTTGGACTAGAATTCCGTATCAAAAACCAACCAACCAACCAACAATCAACCAACCAACCAACCAACCAACCAATAAAAGTAACCATGTTGGCTCATTTATGTATTACACATCGTTCTTGAGAGAGTTCTTGAGCGTTAATGTTCTATAGAGCCGATACTGTTGTACGGTTGTGAGTGTGGACAGTCAACAAGCAAAGTCAGAACAAGATTGAGGCAACTGAAATGTGGTTTCTAAGAAGAATGTTAAGAGTTCCATGGACAGCAAAGAAAACAAACGGGACAATCTTGAAAGAGGCAAACACAAGAAGAACGTTAATAATAATCAAAAACAAAAAAACAAAAACAAAAGATTAAGGAAAGACAAGCAACACTTATTGGACATTTTATGAGGCAAAATAAATTCACGACAGGAAAGCTGGAGGGGAAGAGAACACCAGGTAAACCCAGGAAGAAAATATTGGACGGACTTGCCGAGTGGCTGAGGAAAGAGAGGGTGGGAGATATACTTGCAGCGACAAAGATAGATTCGTATGGAAGGCCATGATCGTCAACGCTACACGGCAGGGCACACGGTACCGATGATGATGACATCGTTCTTGTATAGTCTATCTTCCAAACTTATTTGAACTTACTGAGTATTACACAAAATCCTAAACAGATACCATCCCCTCCTTGTGTTCATGTTTAATCTCTTCAGTAATCTTTTCACTCCCTGACTCAGAGTATATCCTGTTTAAAAATGAGAGGCAGAGCATGATAGACCTGGACTGATGGCAATAAAGACGACCTTGACGCCACACGGGTTTTCTCCACTTAAAGGTTTTCGACTCACTACTGAGCGACGGCTCTTTTTCCCCCATGCTAATTCAAGCGGATAGATAGAGGAAAAATGGAATTTCCCCACCAATCCATCAGCTTCCACTAGTTATCGCATGTACACTGTACAAAACGTACGCACGCACATACACACACATGCACAAGTGTGCGTACATACATGTTCATACATGTACATACACGAATATATGCAAACATGTACCACACACACACAGACATACAGACACAGACACAGACACAGACAAAGAGAGAGAGAGAGAGAGACAGACAGACAGACAGACAGACACAAAGACAGAGAGAGACGGAGAGAGTGAGAGGAGAGAGAGAGAGAGTGAGACAGAGACAGAGAGACAGAGAGAGACAGATACAGAGATACAGATACACAGAGGCACAGAGAACAACCTGAAGAAATAGCAGTATTAGAATCATATTTAACCAACTTTATTATAGACATAGCACTCTTCTTGGGCATAATTATTACAAATAATACGGGGACACTTGAACACAAACATGCTATTGCACCTTTTCTCCCCTACACGGCCATCTGTGCTT
This sequence comes from Monoplex corrugatus, assembly GCA_030674185.1. Classification (NCBI taxonomy): domain Eukaryota; kingdom Metazoa; phylum Mollusca; class Gastropoda; order Littorinimorpha; family Ranellidae; genus Monoplex; species Monoplex corrugatus. The sequence goes on from JAPXFY010000017.1 coordinate 60,573,820, forward strand.
CCAGTCTCAGAATCGATTTTTGATTTCCATTCTTCTTCATACAGACCTGCCTTTTCTGTCATTCAAAATACATCAACGCAAATAAGGACAAAACCAAAAAGAAAACAACAAAATGATAAATAAACCACATACAGTCCATTTTCCCTTTTATCGACTTTTTGCAGTATTTTATGTAAGACACTGAAAATTTTGATAATGCTGCTGCTGCTGCTGATACTAATTATGATGATGATGATACTAATACTAATGATAGCATTTGTAACGACAATAACAACAACAACAACAAAACAACAATAACAACAACATCAATGATAATGATGATGATGATGAATTAATGATAGTGATGATGATGATGATGATGATGATGATGATGCTGATGCTGATAATAATAATAACAATGATAGTAAATGAAATGCTCTGTTCCTATCAGAGTCAGTCAATCGTTCCAACACTAACTGCTTATCATGCATGCAGAATATCAAATAATTAGGCACGTTAAAGATCCTGTAACTAGTGTAAGTTATGTCTGTGGCTGGTTTACAGAAACATGAAGACATCTGACGTGCACACCCATCGAGGACAGACTGTGCAGACTATGCAGCAGCATACCAACTGCGCAGTGTGGGCTAAACAAATTGCATCTATACATAAGAATGATCGGTACGCCTAATAAAAATCAAATTTGCAATGCATAAATATGAAAACTAATTAATAAACAAATAAGTAAATGAACGAATGATAAATAAACAATTAAAGGAAAATAAATAAATAAATAAATAAACAAATAAATAAAAAATAACCCAACCAACCAACCAACCAACCAACCAACCAACAGCCAACCAACCAACCAACCAACCAACCAACCAACCAAACAACAAACAAACAAACAAACAAACAAAGGAATGAATGAATGAATATACGAATGAATGAATATACGAATGAATGAGTGAATGACTCAATAAACAAATAAATAAATAAATGAATAAATAAATAAATAAATAAATAAATAAATAAATAACAAAGCAAACAAACAAGAAATAGTCGTATAACATGGTCCTCACAGACACGCACATCGACGCATCAACACACCCTTCGTCTTTTCACAAACTGAAAAGTGTCATCGTCCGAATCCGACATGGTATTATCCGACATATTGGACTGTTCGGAAGACAGAGAACCTCGTCTTGTCTTACTCCTCCTCTCATGGTCCTTATTTTGCTGGCACCGGTTCTCATCAGAATCAATATTGGTCTGTTTGATCGTCAACTTCGTCCTCCTCTCCTCTTTGTCGTCCTCGTCTTTGGAAGGAAGGGGGTTCTCTTTCAGAATTTTCTGGAGTTCTCGGATGTAGTCGATGGCTCCTCTGAGTGTATCCACCTGTGAAGAAGAGGACCAGAGGAAGTTCAGCAACAAGAAGCTGGTTGATGGAGCTAGTTTGTTTGGCCCAGAGATCCTTTACAAACTACTACAACTACAAGATATTTGAAAAAAGAAAAAAATCAAACCATTTCAGACAGAAATAAACACAATTGCGCCCGCGCGCGCGCACACATACACACGCATACAACACACACACACACAACACACACACACACACACACACACACACACACACACACACACACACACACACACACACACACACACACACACACACACACACACACACACACACATAATGTACACACACACACACTATATATATATTATATATATATGTGTGTGTGTGTGTGTGTGTGTGTGTGTGTGTGTGTGTGTGTGTGTGTGTGTGTGTGTGTGTGTGTGTGTGTGTGGACCTTCCACCACGAAATCAGTCTTAACTCGCAGTCAGTCAAACAGCACTAGGAGCTGAAAAGGTGACTGAGGGTTTATCTGGGGTGTTTTGAATTTTTCTCAAAATTGATTTCTGTAGATTATAATAGTATAATCTATCCCCCACAGAAACTTTTTGCTTGAAAAAATATTATTAATCAATTTAAAACGTATTTTAATGCACTGATCGCAGCAGAAAGAATGCAATTTCCTACCAAAAGTACCTATTTTTGTCTGTTATTATAAACCGTAACCTGTGCAGTACCCGCACATGTAATATACTGATGGAAAGCTCTTTGGTGTACCTTTCAGATAATGACAGCGAAAATTAGAAACAAACTGGATCAAAGCCACCAAATAAAGAAATTTAAGGAAAATGTGTAGGAGAGCACACAAAAATTTCAGAGGCCGTTTTCTCAAAATGGCCGTCACACAACTTAATGACTTTAAACATACATAACTTCTACATTTCTTTGAGTACAAGCTTCATTCAAGGACCAAAATAATCAGCAGAATGTACACTTTCCAGTGATATGTATATCTCAAAATGCCCAAAATGCTAGTTAAGACTGATTTCGTGGTGGGAGGTCATATCTATGCACCGGTAGTAAGTCCACCACAAGGGAATTATGATTAAACCCAACACAATTTATAGTAAGTTGGAGGGGATGGGATTGGGGAGCAAGAGGGATTCACCACAGTCGACAGTTCTATATAAGCTCAACCCAAGAGGAAGCTGGTAGATAGGGTGAGGAAGTCAAAGATTTAGTTTTTGCTTTGTTAGCATGTTTGACAATGCAGGATGCTGGCGAATAGGGTTTGGGAGTCGAAGGGTTAAGATGGGTAGCAAACAGGTAAACTGTTATGATCTCTCTTATCATCTCACCTTACTCAGCCGTTTGTCTGTGGCACCGTCAGGCAGGTGTTCTTTGAGTCTGGCATAGCCTTCGTTGACACAGCGCACTCGTTCTCGTTCGCGCTCATTTCTCTTGCGGATGAAGTTGGGTTCTGTCGCGGCGTGAAGCGCCAGCGCGCCAGGCAGCGGAATCATACAAAGAGTGGAACACGGGTCTGAAGAATTCTGCATCTGGGCCACATATCTGGACATAAAATTCCAGGAGTCAGTAAATTACTTTCTCCAAATTGAAAATACTTATGATTAAGGCAAAAGATAAACTTTTATCATTATCAGCAAAGCAGTCTATTGCATCAACAAACTTAAAACATGTGCGAGAGATCCACATCTTCAACAGAACAAGTACGCATGTGTATGAGGAGCCATCACTGTGAACGACGGTGAAAAAGATCATAACCTTCACAAACAGGTCAAATAAAAAAAAAAGACATACCATGATATGTAGCCTCAATAAGCAAGAAGTGATATTAAACTATATCCGAAAGTAGTAATAAACAAAACGGACATTTTTCTAAAAAAAAATATGCAAGTTCCACGTCGGTTTTGCTTATTGAGAGAGTGGGGCTATTTTGCATACCTTTATCGTATTTTTTTTCCTTTGTCCAAATATGTTGCCTGATATTTTGTGGTAAGATATTTTGTTTCAAAAGGTGATGTTCAGTAGATTCGTTTTCGGGTTTGTATTCATAAACACAATTTTAATCTAAAAGATTGCCAATTGAATATTGAATATGTGCATATGTTTCTATCGACACCAAAGAAGATTACGTTTTCAGATATTCTGATATTTGTACATGTGACACATACTGATTTCAGCAAATCCTATATATTTGTCCAGAATCTCATGACATATCAAGACATTCAAACTATATGATGAATGCTGTCTATGAGAAATATTTTTAAATTGCATTTTAGACTTGACAGGACAATGATGAGCTTGATTTTTTAACTGTTGTTTTTATTTACTTAAACTTGGGGTGTTGTTTTTAGCGTGGTGTTAGCGTGATGTGGCTCTAATAGTCTGTTGACTGTATGCAGTATGAAATTTAACCTAAACCCTTCGTTTAGAATTCGAAAGATAACTATGAAACGATGACAGCAAGGCTCACTCAAGCTTGTTAGGCCTGTAACCTGGAAGCGCATTATAGGACAAAGCAACTGTCTCCTTACTTAAAAACCAACCAACCAACCAACCAACCAACCAACCAACCAACCAACCAACCAACAACCAACCAACCAACCAACCAACCAACCAACCAACCCAAAACACAAACACAAACAAATAAAAAAAAAAATCAGTTTGCTAAAGCCCATGCGTTATAATTATAATCTATAGTTGATGAATGAATTACACCAGATAAGTCCATTCCGGTTGAATGAGGTTCGATGGAAAGTTTCCATCAAAGAAATACATGATCTTATCACAGTTTTGTTTAAGTTTGACATACGCCATCCATAATCTTTTGTTTGCAACTGTTATAAACTATTATCGTTTGTGTAGGTGTTCATTTGTGAAGAAAAACGCAAAAACGTTTCAAATGAACTGAAAGCTTTTGTGTTTTTTTTTTCTTCTTTTTTTAAATATTTTTTTTAGTATCCTTTTACATGGAAAAAATGTTTTAGTAAAGCTTGAAATATATTGATATATTATTGTCTTTGAAATTAGGCAGCATTTCTAAAATAATTATTGATTATTCATTGTAAATGCATATATTATTGTCTTTGAAATTAAGCAGCATTTCTAAAATAATAATTTGATCAGTCTTTGTAAATGCAACAATGTTGCAAAGTAACTTTGTTATTGTTCTTGTTGTTTGGATTATATCGCTTGGAATTTATCACTGTCTTTGAAATTAAGCATCATTTCTAAAATGACTTTTAATCGGTTGTTGTAAATGCAGCAATGCTGCAAAATAACATGGTTTCTGTTATTGTTGTTTGGAAGCTCAGCCTACTGTGCAGAGCCATATCAGGGCTGTAACGATCACAAAACGTACACAGCGTCTCGTTGAAAAAAAACAAAAACAAAACCAGAAAAGAATGTTAAGTACACATAACAATGCATTCGCGCTTATAATCTAAGTGTATGATCATGCCCTTGGCATTGATCATTCCGACCAATTTATCACCAGAAGGTTTAATATAATAATAATAATAATAATAATAATAATAATAATATAATAATAATAATAATAATAATAATATAATAAGATACAGGAACAAGAAACCTGAAACCAACATGAACATAACTTAGTACACTACCACATCTAAAAACTGCCTAAAACACTAAAACTGCTTCCACACATCACGTTTTCCTTAAACGTCAAAAATGCAGTTACTATATGCACCCATTTATCATTCCTAATTGAAAAAAATGTGAGGAATCATAGGCCACATACAGGCGAATGGACCATTAAGGCAGAAAATGATAGGAAGAAATGACAGAAAGCAAAGGAGCAAAGAATAAACAAAGCGAGTGACAGAAAAGAGCAAGTATCTAGCACCGAATTTCCAGAAGATGGAGATGCTATTTATACTGACACAAAATGACACTTGTTTTAAAATGAGGATGATGCTGACGACGACGACGACGACGACGACGACGACAACGACAACAAGAAAAAGAACAACATTACTGCTGATAGTAGTAGTAGTAGTAACAATAATGATAACAATAATAATAATGCTAATAATAATAATAATATGATAATAATAATAATGATATAATAACACAACAACAACAACAACAACAACAACAACAACAATAATAATAATAATAATAATAATAATAATAATTTATTATTAATAATAATAATAATAAAACATTCACCAAAAAGATATAATAATTCCTGTTCCTAGTCAATATTCAATATTTTGTAGTTTTCCTTTTTCATCCCATAATATTTTGCTGTCATTAAGCTCTTTTTTTCGGGGAAATGATGCTCACCAAATATGCTTTATTTGTTGTGGTATTCATGATGATGATGATGATGGTGGTGATGATGACGAAACAGTTTATAACTTGGTTTTCACAAGTTGACAATGCAAGTGAAATTTAACACTATCACATGTTTGATAATCAGCCAAGATCCGAAAATTTGAATTAAATGCCAGCTTGTAACATAAAATCTGTCGTATTAGCTGCCTATCCATTCTTTCATAAGTCCAACCATCCCCCCCCCCCACACACACACACATACACCCTTTCCAGCGCATAGGGTTTTTATGTATGCTCAAGGAAACTGCAACACACAAGAAAATTCAGTACACATATTACCGCTTTCGCGCACATAATCCAAGGAGATGCCCCTGGCGTTGACCACTCCGTTCAATTTATCACACATGGGATTTTGAAAAACATACCTGAATACAAATTTAAACATAACTAAGGACACTAAAACATACCTAAAACGGGCCTAAATTACCTAAAATTGCTTCTGCATATCTCATTTCCCTAGAGCCAAAAATGTATTTAATACATGTGCCCAATTATCAATCCTAAGAGAAAATACGTAAGACTTTATCAAACACATATAATAAGTAAATGGACCAGCAAGGTAGAAAATGATATGAAGAGATGACAGAATGCCAAGGAACAAGGCAGACACAAAGAGAGTGACAGAAAAGATGAAATTTCTAGCACAGAATTTCCAGAAGGTGGGGATATTATGTATACTGAAAGAGCCCCCGGGTATCCCTACGGGGGTGGGGGTGGGGGGAGAAGAAACCAGCTCACCTCAGCCCGTCGAGATGCAGACTAGGGTTATGGATAACCCGATGTGGCAGACGAAGATACATCGGACCTATCTCTTCCCCCGTGTCTGTGGGGATACCCAGGTCTTTGCACGTTGGTGACGTCATCCTCATGGGGTGGGGATCGACGTAAGATGCACAGCTGACGTTATTGTGACGTCGGGCGTCCATTCACAGTTTACTCGCGGTTGTTGTTTTTTCTTTTTTTCTGGGCGTCTGTCTCTCGTGTGGGTCTGTTGAAAGTAATATGACATCAACAGTTAATGAATGACAAGTGAATGGAATTGATAATCCAAGAGCATTACTTTCTTTCTGTCTCGGCTTTCACACCACCTCATTGGTGGTAACCCCATGCCCTTTGTTGCAGCTCACGATACACCACCAACCCCAAATTCATTCAGTCAGAGTCCCAGTGCCAGGAAGCCCATCATCATCATCATCATCATCATCATCATGTGTTCTGACGCATGGCGTTGGCGATCGTGGCCCTCCATATGCATCTATCCTTGTTGCCGCAAGCACATCTTCCACCCTCTGTCCTCAGCCACCTGCAAGTCCGTCCAATATTTTGTCTTTTGGTCTACTTGGTGCTCTCTTTCCCTCCAGCTTTCCAGTTGTGACCAGGTGCTCCAATTCCCCTTTCCTCATAAAATGGTCTATAAATGTTGCCTGTCTTTTCCTAATCTTCCTTATCAATGATCTTCTTGTGTCTGCCTCCATCAAGACTGTCTCGTTTGTTTTCTTTGCTGTCCGTGGAACTCTCAACATTCTTCTTAGAAACCACATCTCATCTGCCTCAATCTTCTTCTGGCTTTGCGTGTTGACTGTCCACATCTCACAACTGTATAACATTATCGGTTCTATATAACATTCAAGAACTCTCTTCCTGATGTTAATTGATAGGCGTTTGTTGGTAACAATGCTTTTCATCTTTTTGAATGCTGTTTTGGCGTGGCCGATTCTGCTGGCTATTTCCGATGTGCATCTGCCGTCTGGTGAGATGATCGTTCCCAGATATTTAAACTTATCAACCTGTCTCAAGGTTGTGCCGTTTGCTGTTATTTTGCATGAGGGGGTTTCATTTTTTTTTTACTGATTACCATAGGAGCCAGAAATATCAAGCCACTCTAAAGCCACTCACCGGAGGAGATCTTTACTGCTGTTGGTCATTTCGGTGGACTTCAACAATGCCTGTTCTGATCCAGCTTACTAAGGACACTGCATACCAAGCACCACATTGACAGTAATCGCCCAGTCGCAGAGCTAGATCAAATGAGAGATTGCTCCGTCAAGAATACCCCCACAGCCCTTCAACGACAGCCCGCATGAACCACAAGTCCAATTTAAGTTCACCTCAAGCATCGAAACACAAGCAAAGTCAAAACAAGTCTGAGGCAGCTGAAACGTGGTTTCTAAGAAGAACGTTAAAAGAGTTCCATGGACGGCAAAGAAAACAAACAAACGAAACAGTCTTCAAAGAGGCAAACACAAAAAGAACATTAATGAGGAAGATCAGGAGAAGACAAATAACATTTATAGGACATTTTATGAGGCAAGAGAAATTTGAGCACCTAGTAACAACAGGAAAGCTGGAGGGGAAAAAGAGCACAGGCAGATCCAGGGAGAAGATATTGGACGGATCTGTGGAGTGGATGGAGGCAGAAAAGGGTAGGACATGTACTTGCAGCGACAAAAGACAGATTCGTATGGAGGGCCATGATCGCCAGAGCCAAGCGGCAGAGCACATGATGATGATGGCATCGAATCGGTTGTGAAACCGAAACTGGGGCCACCACAAGACGAAGGCACCAAGGAGCAGAGATTCTTCTGGGACAGCTGATAATGACAGACGATTTCATGATAAAATAGATGATGATCATGATGCTATAGAGTTCTGTCTTGGAAGAAGACAGGCTGCACTCTACGCTTCCTTTTATCATACAGGCAGTTTGCAGAGTGGCAGAACGCATCGGCCTCGGCAAAAATCATCATCATCATCAATATCATCATCATCATCATCATCATCATCATCATCATTCATCATGATCATCATCATCATCTGCCTTGCCCTCCATACAAATCTGTCTCTTGTCACTGCAAAAGATATCTTCCACCCTTTCTGTCCTCATCCACTTCACAAAACCGTCCAGTATTTTCTCCCTGGGTCTACCTGGTGCTCTTTTTCCTCCAGCTTTGCATGTTGGCTGTCCACGCTTCACATTCATACAACAGTATCGGTTCTATATGACACTGAAGGACTCTCTTTCTGGTGTTAATTGATAGGCATTTGTTGGTAAAAACACCTTTCATTTTGTTAAATGCTGTTTAAGCTTGGCCAATTCTGCTGGATATTTCAAATGTGCATCTGCCATCTGGTGAGATAACCGTTTCCAGATATTTGAATTTATCAGCTTGACTCAATTTTGTGCCATTTGCTGTCATTTTCTGTGAGGGTATTTCTTGGGTTCTTTTTTTACACTGATTACTATGACTGAAGTCCCACGTCTTCTTGCTATTTAGTTCTAGCTCTTTATTTCTGCTTTCACAAGATTTTGTAGGCTTTTTCAAACAAGCAAAAGTAAACCTGGAATGCATACAAAACTAGTTCTGTGATACATTTTTTTCCCGCAATGTCACACACACAGGTACAAACGCACGTACACATACGTGCAAACTGACAGAGAGAAATAACATTTTTATTGTCCATGGTATAGATATTTGCGCAAAGATCAGCTGACATACCTGACGTTGTTAACACACGTATGAAAAAAAAGAAAAAAGAAAAAGAAAATGCAAACAAAATCTATACATTCATATTCATTTCTTTTCGTCACAGTAGAGTTATCATACAAAACTCGGGTGCTCTCCTCGTTGAGAGCACATCGCCACAGTGCAGCGCCGCCCATTTTTTTTTAACCAAGACCAAATCAATAGGTAAACAAAAATAAGAAGAAAAAAAAAAAAAACCAACCGAATATAATACACAAAATAGGTGAACTTATAACAATGCATTAGAGAACAAGAAAATATTTTTTTATCAGCAGGAAAAGCATAACATAAAGAAGGCGTTTTTACCTCAAACGTCTCCCGTGATAGAAGAACAAGGCAAGTGAAAAAAAAAAGGATATATTTTCATTTTCGAGGGTAGTGGCACATGCACGCATTAATACTTTTCTTACATCCAGCCCTCCTCCATAGAGGGTCTATAGAAAATCTGTATGAACCCTTTGACTCCCGCATCCTATCCATTAACTGCAAAAACTTAACCCTTTGACTTCCTCACCCTATCCACCAGCTTCCAATAGAAAACTGTTGGATAGAGAGGGGAGTCAAAGGGTTAAGTTTTTGATTTGCTAGCATGGTTGATAACGCAGGTGCAGGAGTCAAAGGTGTTAATAGAAATAAACTATAATGTCTCATTAAAAGACAGACAGGCAGGCAGGCAGGCAGGCAGGCGGACGAACGACGGGCGGACAGACAGACAGACAGTAGGCAGGCAGGCAGGCAGACAGACAGACAGACAGACAGACACACAGACACACAGACAGACACACAGACAGACAGTCGCACAGGCAGACAGATATCAGACAGACCCAGATAGCAGACAAATAAAGATAAAAATTCAGTCTCACCAAATAGAAAACAACCACAGAAGACTCTAACAACACCCCACCTCGAAACAGCAACGACTTCGCTCTCCTTCTCAAACACACACACACACGATAAAGACAAGACCGCTCTCAGTTGATGCCTTGTCCCGTTAGACGACCAACACGTTGATCCATTTAGTTACAACTCACCCCGTAACGGACCTGAGGTTTTTAAAGTCCAAACGAACGGCGTGACAAATCCCTCAAGCGATTCCAGCCACCGCGACACGGACCAACGCCTATTGGTCACAAGGTTTGAGTGACAAGCTTCAAGTACCGTTATCCCCCCTACTTCAGGTTTGATTGGGAGGGGTTTTGCTGCCAGAAGTTCAAGTAACTACTACCCGAGAGAGAGAAAGGGGGGATGGAGAGAGGAAGGGAGGGCGCGAGAGAGAGAGAGAAAGAGAGAGAGAGGGGGAAGAGAGAAAATGGAGAGAGAGGGGGATGGAAGGAAGAAGGGAGACAGGGAGGGAGAGAGAGAGGTGGAGAAAGAGAGAGAGAGAGAGAGAGAGAGAGAGAGAGAGAGAGACAGAGAAAGAGAGAAAGAGAGAGAGGGAGAGAAAGAGAGAAGGAGGAAGGGAAGAAGAGAAAGAGAGAGGGAGAGAGAGAGAGAGAGAGAGGAGAGAGAGAGAGAGAGACAGAGAGAGAGAGAGAGACCGAGAGAGACAGACAAAGGGAGGGAGGGAAGGTGGGGAGAGAGAGAGAAGTGGCGAGAGAGAGGTGGAGAGAGAGAGTGGAGAGAGAGAGAGGTGGAGAGAGAGAGAGGTGGAGAGAGAAAAAGAGACAGAGAGAGAAGGAGAGAAGGGAGAGAGAGAGAGAGAGAGAGAGAGGAGAGAGAGAGAGAGAGAGAGAGAGAGAGAGAGAGAGAGAGAGAGAGGATCGGTTCGACGCTTTGGACTGGAATGAACCCCCTCCCAACACATCGAAATAAACTTTTCCGCGTGAAATGCGTGTTGCTGTCCCCATGGGAAAGCAGGTCGCCATAGTACGGCGACACCCATGTTTTCTACCATATACGTGCTAATTTTGTATATGTACAGAGTGGATTTTTTCCTCACTGAATTTCGCCTGGAACAATTCCTTTTCTGCCGTGTATTCAAGTACCTACGCTAAATGCATGTTGCACAAGGACTTCGGTTTATCGCCTCATCCGAAAGACAAGTATTCAACCCACCACATAAGTTTTATTAAAGGGGAGAGAAATCCTTGTCTAACCAGGAATCGAACCCAGGCCCTATGCCATCCCAGGTAGGCGCTTTAACCCTTTGACTCCCTCAACTTATCCACTAAAATCCCGCTTTCTCAACCAAGACAGCCAAAGCACAAATTCAACCCTTTGACTCTCTCACCCTATCCATCAGCTTTCTGCAGGAAAGTGGTGGATAAGATGAGGGAGTAAGAGAGTTAATTTTTGCTGGTGGTGGATATGGTGCGGGAGTCAAAGGGTTAAGCAAAGAGCCGTACTTTCACCAGTGACTCTTTGACATAGGGTTTATACACAGACTTATACATGCTCTTCTGGAATCTTCATGCACCACATGGCATTTGTGGCGTTAGTGCCTGTGGAATTTATTCCGAGAGCAGAGACGTTGTCGAGAGAAATCAGAACTTAAAACTGAATGGGTGGCACTTCACTGCAACGTTGCGCTTCCGGGAGAGAGAAGGCTGAATTTTACATGATAAATCTAATGTGACAACTCTCTCTCCAAAACAAACAAACAAAACAAACAAACAAAATGAAAAACGAAACAAAACGAAACAAAAAAATGAAACAAAACAAAGCAAATCAAAACTGAACGAACGAACCAAACCAAACCAAAAACGAATCCAGAAATAAACTGATCGTTCTGGATGAAATTTTTATCGAGAACGATTGGTTTATTTCTCGAACCTTTTAATGAAACGATACGCCAAGAAACCTTAGCGCATGTAAAAGATCCTACACCAACAAAAAACTTGTCCGAGCAACAACAACAAAAAATTGCAATAAAACCTATTGTCATAGGTAAACAGAAAATCATGTATACAGATGATACCGTACTATGACAGAGCGATTTTCCTAATCAAAGCAATCTTCATTTCACGCAGGAAAATTCCGTTGCGATTGAAAAACAAAAGAAAAACAAAAACAAAAGAAAAACCCTGCCAAATCCATCCTCATTCCTACAGATGTCATCTTGTAAGTAGTTTTTCATTTTGTTTGAATTTGATTTGTTACAGGCGCTGTGTGTTACGTGGATTAAAATGTAAAGCACCCTCACGAAGAGGGGTTTGGAAAAAAAGCAAAACTCTGACATGCAGGCATTGAAGCGGAAAGCCCTTACAATTTAATGATGTCCTAGTCTCAATGACCACAATTTGGAGGCCATTAATTCACATTTTCCAGGCCGTA